>WBMY01015487.1:407450-419465 GCA_013397315.1 Donacobius atricapilla | reverse complement strand
CTACGACCAGAAGTCCTTGGTAGGTTCCTGTGGCCAACAACTTCCCCTCGAGTGACACGGTGTCAGTCACGGTAAGGCACGGAATGGATTGACTCCATGGAGTCAGGAGAGAAAGAAGCTTTATTTACAATCCCAACAGTTTCTTTTAGAACACGCTGTGTAAAAAGGTCTATTATTGCTCCATGGCACTGACACTGCTCTGCATGGGTTCAGGAATAGGAAACAACCCCTGGGACAGTTGTTCTGGCAAAGGGAACACTGTTTGCTGAGCCTGTGCTGGGAAACACAGAGAGATGTGTTGAAAAGAGAAACTGTTGGCAGCTTTCCCTTGGGAAAGGAGCTGGCAGTGGTCAGCGAGCTGCAATTTAGGCTCAGAAATGTCAAGCCCACAACACAGAGCTCGGGGTCTTTTGGTTTCTGGGTCGTGGGGAGGTTCTGGGGTGGAAGGGACCCACAAGGATCATGGGGATGGCCCTTCCAGGGGATGACCCCACAGGTTTGGTGTTACCAGCACCAGCTGAGCTCAGCTGGGGGTCATGTGAGAGGTTTGTGACAGACGTTGCTGGAGAATGAAAGGGAAGGTGGTGGAGGTGGGAGTGGTGTAGAAAGGCAGGAGGAGAAGAGAGCTGGGGTGTGCAGCGCTGGGGCCGGGCAGTGACAACAGAGCAGCCAAGGACACTGAGGCCATGGAAAGGGGAAACAGGGATGCGCCAGGATCCAGCGTTTTCCTGCCTGGTGCCTCACTGGAAGCCCTGGCCAAACCATCTCACTGGAGAGCCATGACCTTAACAAGTCCAGCTACCCCAGTGACCCCTCAGAGGAGGAGCAGGAATCTTTTCCAAGCACACCGGCCATTTGGGATGTCTGGGAGAAGCTGCCAGGCATTCCTGTGAGGATGAGACCTGCTTCCCCCTTGGTGTTTTAGGGTTGTACCTTGAATTTACAGGGGATGAAGCGTTTTCTCTTGGGCTCTGGTTACAGTCCCACAGCCCTGTTGGGGGGGAAATCGAGGGAACAAGGGATGAGGGGGTTTGGAATGAGGAGACGGGACGAGACGATCTTCAAGGTCCCTCCCAAGCCAGGCCATTCTGCAATGCCACAAGGAGAATTCCAGAGGCTGGGTTCCCCAAGGCCCCTGAAGAGGCCGTGACATTCCCCCGACGCCGGGATGGCACCAGGAGCTGCAGGGCGGCGGGAGGGCGGCTCTGGGCACACGGGGCAGCAGAGTGGGCAGAGCGGATTCCTGCTGCTGCTCATCCCTGCCGCTCCTGCGCTCCGTAACGGCGAGATCATGTTGGAATCAAGGCAGCAGACCGTGAAGGCACCTCACGCCCAGGCACAGCCACCATCCCCCTTGCTAAGCTGCTTAGTCAACCTGATGCCTTTGAAAAGGAAGCGGAGCTGGCTGCTGTTTGCCTTGGGCTTTCATGGGCTTGCCGGCTGCTGCAGAGGGATGTTCGTCCTTCCAGCCCTCTCCCGGGGAGCGCGGCAGCGCCACAGGCCAGGGGCAGATGGAGCAGGCAGGGGAGAGCTGGCCAGCGCTGAGGAGCAGGAGGAGGAGGAAGGCAGTTTGCCTTGGTTTGCGCTGGGAGGAAGCCATGGAGGGAAAAGGGAGTTCTCCTCCTGGCTTTTCTGCGCCGACCTCCAGCTCTCTCACCCTGGGAGCTGCCTGGTACCTGCCCAAGTGCGCAGACACGCACTGAAATTTGCGGAGGAGAAGCACTCACTCCACTTCCTCACACTGCAAATGGAAGGAAAGCAATGGAAACGGGGGCACAGCTCCCACCAGCACTTGGGTGACTCAGGTTCCCTTTGGGAAGCAGGGAAGCTGTGAGCTGAAACCACCTGAACACGAGCGAAGAACGTTCCACTTCAGCAAAATGCCACTTATTGATGTGTTTGGGTTCATTTTTTATGGAGCGTTGGTGTTGCCAGGGAGTCACCAGGACAGAGGGTTGGTGGCTGCGCTCCAGGACCGCCTCCAGTGTGGCCTTGGCCGGGCGCTCGCACCTCAAGGCTGGAATCTGAGCGGTGTGAAAGGCGGGAGGGGGAGGCTGTAGCGGAGTGATTTTAGATGGTGGAGCTGCTGCCTATTTCCCATAAGCGTCTCCTGCGGAAAAGCTGCTTGGGGAGGATTCAGGCAAAGCCGTCAGGTCCACACACCGCACACACCACGGCCGGCTCAGCCGAGAGAGGCGAGAAGGGCCTTTGGTATGATGATTCCAGTGGAGGTTTATTCCAGCACGCCAAAGGGGATCAGGGACAAAAGACCCGGCCATGTGCTGTGCACGGGCCTAAAGGGGATCAGGGACCGATGGCCTGAGGGCACAGGGGCACACAGAGGGCAGTGCCCTGCGGGGACACGGGGCAGGCCAGCAGGGACACCACCACCGGTGGGGAAACTGGGAAAGGAGAAACCACGAGAATCAGGGGCACTGGGAGAGAATAAGACCGGGGCAGACCTCGCACTGTTGCAAGGCACCACGGGGGAAGTCTTCTCCTCCAGCCAGGCTGGAAAACTCCATGGTGGAACTTTCCGGGGCAGAACCACGGGAAATTCCCCTGAGAGGTCTGAGGGATTCCACAGGAGGCCACGGCTTCCACCGATGTGGGCAAAACGCCCCGACCCTTCGGCTTCCTGCCACAAACAACCCCTCCCAACCCCTGCCTTCTCTCCCAGTCCAGCCTCCGCAGCTCCCCCTGCGCCAACTGGGGCACCAGCAGCAACTGGGGCAGCCGCCGCTCCAGCTGGAACAGCCTGGGCAGGGCGCCCAGCCTCAAGAAGAAGAACCAGTCGGGAGAGCGGGAGTCGCTGCTGTCCGGAGAGGGAAAGGGCAGCACGGACGACGACTCGGACGACGCCAAGTCCAGCACGCTCAGCCGGCCCTCGCTGCCCCGGCGGGCGGAATCCCTGGATTACCGCGGCTCCCAGGAGCTGCCCGAGCTGCTGCGGGTGCCCTCCGTGCGCCAGCTCGGGCTCGGCCCCGCGGCGCTGCTGCCCGCAGAGTTCCACGGCTGCAACGGCAAGATGGGCCACGGCCCCGCCGAGTTCTTCCTCAGGGTGGACGGCCACAAGGAGGACGGCCTGGACTACGAGGATGACATGGAGGATGTGAGTCCCGCGGGAGCTGGGGGCTCGTGTTTTGAGTGGCTTTTCCCATTCCTAAAAGGATGGATGAAAAAATCCAGCATGGAAAGGTGTTATCGCCCCAAGACGGGGGTTAGGGGCTCATGTTTTAAGTGGCTTTTCCCCATTCCTAAAAGGATGGATGAAAATTCAGCTGGGAAATGTTTTTGCCTCAAGGCTGGGGTCAGGATTAAGGTTAGGATTAGGGTTAGGGGCTCATGTTTTAAGTGGCTTTTCCCATTCCTAAAAGGATGGATGAAAATCCAGAGGGGAAATGTTATTGCCTCAAGGCTGGGGTTGGGGTTAGGGTTAGGGGCTTGTGTGTTAAGTGGCTTTTCCCATCCCTAAAACGATGAAAATCCGGAGGGGAAATGTTATTGCCTCAAGGCTGGGGTTGGGAACAGCAGTCCCGAGCCGAGGGATGGGCCTTAACTTCCTGTAAGATCCCTTTTGGAAGAGATGTTTTTTGGGCTGTGACGTTGCAGCTTTGTCCTGTGAGGTAAAACTTCCTTTTTTTCCAAAAATGCCTAATTTTTGGGCCAATTGGGATTGTCCCCCTGGCCCAGGATGCCTCCAAAACTGAGCTGCAGACCCAGCAGGTGAATGGCTTTACTCACATGAGCTGTTTTGGTGTGGTGAAAGTGTGAAAGCCTAAAAAGAAATGTTTTCCACTTAACTTTTTGGTTGCTTGAGGCCTTTTTGGGTTTGGCACAACTCTTCATCTCAAAACGACACCTTACCAGAAGTCTTGCTTTGTCCTGTCCACCTCTTCCCTTTTTCCACCCCTTTCCTCCTTATTTTCTTGGACGAATGTGACAACGGGCGCCACAGCTCTGTCCCAAAAGCTGTGACTGCCCGCAGACAGAATGAAAAGCCATTTACTGCCCCCTCCTTCCTCAAAAACACCGTGAAAGTTGAGGAGGCAGGAAAATAAAAGAGGAAGAAAAGGTGTTCCTTCTTTTTTATCCAGAGTTACTGCTACCGGATCCGCAAAGCCCTGGAGCCCTACAAACCCCAGTGGTGCAAGACTCACGAGGACTGGTCCCTCTACTTGTTTTCCCCACAGAACAGGTAAGAGATTCCAGTGAAATTCCAGCCCAGCAGGTGTTTGAGGTAATGGAATATTGAATTCCTAGCGAGATTCCCCCCTTGGGAAAAATCCTTCAGAGTTTTAGAAATCCAGTCCCCAGTTTTGAGGTCGGGTTTTCGGTTCGGTGTGGGCAGAACTGCATGGTTCACCCCGCTGCTCTCAGTGGTTTGGCCAGCATTAGTAATAATTAATAATTAATAATTAATAATTAATAATTAATAATTAATAATTAATAATAACCATGGCTGAGGCATGTGGAGATGCCGCCTCGCCACCTGGGCTGGTGCCGGTGGCACACCAGCAGAAGGGTTTTGGGGACGAGCCTACTCCTGACCCAAACTTCCGGGGGATCTGTTCTTCCCGCCTTTCTCCAGGTTCCGAGTCATGTGCCAGAAGGTCATTGCCCACAAAATGTTTGACCACGTGGTGCTGGTCTTCATCTTCCTCAACTGCATCACCATAGCTCTGGAGAGACCGGACATCGACCCCCTGAGCACGGTGAGAGGCGTTTCCTTCCTCCGTCCCCCACCCGGGTCTTCATCCCCTCAGGACCAGACCCTGCAAGATAAATGTTGGGTTTCCAACTTGTCTCTCTTTGTTGTTCTGTGTTTTCCAGGAAAGGATATTCCTGAGTGTCTCTAATTACATCTTCACTGCCATCTTCGTGGCTGAAATGATGGTTAAGGTAATTAGAGCTTCATCCCATGGCCCAGAGCGGATTCTGGCAAAGACCAGACCGTGCCAGAGTCACGATCTGGGTGAAGATTTCAATGTCTGCCTTCTCCTGGCTGCAGGTGGTAGCTCTTGGCTTTTTCTCTGGGGAGAACACGTACCTGCAGAGCAGCTGGAACGTCCTGGATGGAGTCCTGGTCTTTGTATCCATCATTGACATCATTGTGTCCATGGCATCAGCGGGAGGAGCCAAAATCCTGGGAGTCCTTCGTGTGCTGAGGCTTCTGCGGACCCTGAGACCTCTCCGGTACGCGCTGATAAATCAGAGTTTGGGAAATGCGCGAGGTCTTGCTCAATAACACGAAAACCTGAAACACAACATGGGTAGGAACATCTTTGGGGACCTCTAAACTCGGTGAGAAACTGTTTGGAGGCAGTGAAATGAATCCCAATCCATCTTCCCCGGCTCGCAGACGCGTGGATGGGTTTGGAGCGAGGGGTGCTGTCACAGTCCGGAGCGAGGGCAGTCGGAGCCTCCTCCACGCTGCCGTTTTATCGGCCCTTCCCAAATCACTCTGGCTCCTTCTTCTGCTGCACAACCTCCCAGGCATTCCCCAGCAAGGAGGGATTTGCAGCTGAACAGGTGCTGAGGAGGATTTGAAGAGCTCCAGCGTCCTTCTGAGGGTCTGATGAGCTCCAGCATCCTTCCCTGTTCTCCTGACCCTGCCAAACGTCCCTGCAAAGCAGCTCCTCCCTCAGCGAGGCACAGGAGGGCAGAGCTTCCAGTATGGGAGAAGAGGAGTAAAGATAATTTGTATTTTGGTTCTGATTATGCAATAAAGAGGGATAATGCTTGTGGGGGGTGGAATTTGGATCAGCTCCTGTTCTGGTTTCACCCTGCTTGGCCAGAAACAGGAGCCCTTTTTTACTGAAATTTCAGGGGAATGGGACAGTCGCCTCCGAAAACCTGGAAACTTTCTGGGACAACGCTGTGCTTGTGAGAGTGATAGGAAGAGGGAATCTTTCAGGCCACAAGAACAGCAGCTCTTGGTGCTCTGTGTCACCTTAGTGACAAGGAAACCAGTGTTTCTGGCTCCTCGCTGTCCCGCTGGTGGCACCAGGGTCCCGGGGCAGTGCTGGCTCCCCAGGACACCCCGGATAAGTTACCCCGTGTGACCCACAGAAGCGGGAACAGAATTCAGGGCACGGGCAGTTCATGAGGAAAGGGAAGGGGGAAAGAGGGAATTGGTCTTTGAGAATAACTAGGCCAGGTGCCATGAATAGAAAGGAATTCATCACCTCTCACCGCGGCCTCACAGAGCACAGGATGGCTCCAGGGACCATTCCTCGCACTTCGGAGGTGCAGCTCAGTCTCCACATGATTTCTCCCAAACAAGACCCTGTGGAGAAGCTGCAGCACAAAACTCTTTTCCCTGGGCTTGGCGGGCACGAGGCGTCATTAGCCGTGCGAGCTGCAGCTCCCTGAAAGGGCTCACCCTCCACAAGCCCATCCTCAAAAATAACTTCGATGTTTTTCAGGCAGAGCTCGCACCTGGCCCCTCCTGGGAAAGCTCGGCTTGGGCTGGTTCCACCGCCACATCCCCAGGGAGAGCAGGGCATTCCCCAGGCTCTCCTCCAGGAGGGCACCACTCCTGCCTGCTCTTCCTAACCCCCAAAACCTGCCTCGGAGCACACCTGCAATCTGCTTCCCAACGGGATCGACCCTCTGGCTCTGGAGCTGTTGATCACGGGCTCCTGTTAGCTAAGAGCCAGTTCAGGAACTAATTAAGGAACAAACTGGAATGACTCTGTTTGGCAAGTTGTCATGGGCACTGCTGCAGAGGGAGCACCAGGCGTGCTCTGCAGGCCCACTGGGAAGCTGCTCACGTGCTGGGAGAGGAAGGGGGCTCCTGCCTGTGTCCGTGCCGGGATCAGAGCCCTTGGAGGGAGCGCGGCCCCGCAGTGAGGTACAAACACCCCACAGGGGGAACTCTGTGATATCCGGCCCGCAGGGAGCCTCCCCCCCTCACTCTGCCCAGCCATCACTGCTCGAATTCCATCTGATGTGACTGGGAATGTTCTGGTTGTCTGAAGAAATCCCTGCCTGCAGGTAGAGGAGAAGCAGCTGAGTGATAACAGGGCACGCATAAAAATTAAAAGTTTCATTCTCTTGTCTTTTTTTTTTGCAGAGTCATCAGCAGAGCCCCAGGTCTGAAGCTGGTGGTGGAAACCTTGATCTCCTCCTTGAGACCTATTGGGAATATTGTTCTCATCTGCTGTGCTTTCTTCATTATCTTTGGGATTTTAGGGGTCCAGGTAGAGTATTTCCCTCCCTCCCCTGTCAGTGACTGCTGCAAAAGAGAAGCTGCTTTTCTCACCCGCTGGGGTGGAGGTGGAAATAAGGAGGTGAAATTCCTCCAAAGGAAGATTTCAGTTTGGGAAGACGAGTCAGGCTTTAGGAGAAATGATCCAGGGTGGGGTTGGCAGCTGCTCCAAGCAAGTATCTCAGGATCAGGAGAACAGACAGACCTCCCTGATGAGCTCCACTAAAGGAATGAAAGATAAATCAGAAAACAGACTTCTCAAAGCTGCCTATTTTTTGTTCAACTTTTTTTTTTTTTTCGATCTGTGTTGTCAAATGCAGCTTTTCAAAGGCAAGTTCTACTACTGTGATGGCCCTGATGTCAAAAACATCACCACGAAGGCTGACTGCACCAACGCTCACTACAGATGGGTCCGGAGGAAGTACAACTTCGACAACTTGGGGCAGGTAAAGTCCTCCCTGCAGGGATTTTCTGTGCCAGCTTTTCCTGGATGAGCACTAGAAATGTGTGGCTGCAGGAGGGTGTGGAGGAGGTTTCCAAAATTGGTGTTGCAATCATCTGCCAGCGGGTTAATATTTCAACTCTGATCTTTGAGGCCTTTTCCATCCTTGCTCATTCTACGGCTTGATCTGGAAATCTCTGTCTTTTAGCCTAAAAACGGATCAGATCAACTCTCGGTCTCTTGCTGTGGTGATACAATTCCTTGGTTTTAGGGATGTTGTCCCAAAGCCGCTGCTTTGGGATGCAATCCCTCAACTGCCCCTTTTATTCTCTTGATTTCTGGCGGTTCTGTATGCAAATGAAGAAAACAAGCTGCTTTATAGTGGCTGCGAAGCAGGCCGGGCAGTAGGAGGAGGTGGAAATTTCTTCTCTGGGGACTGAAAGGCAAGACCAACCTCTCGTGTGCATTTTCCAGGCCCTGATGTCCCTGTTTGTCCTCTCCTCCAAGGACGGCTGGGTGAACATCATGTACGACGGGCTGGATGCCGTGGGCATTGACCAACAGGTACCTGTCCTGCCGAGCCCAGCTGTGCTCCCCTCAGGCCTGGGGAACCCGGGCTTTTTGAAATCCCAGGAAGGAGCAGAGCTGTGGAACCTCCTTGAGGTCCCGATTCCTCACTGAGCTGCCAGTTTTCCATTTTTTTGGAGCTGCTTTTCCACAGCTGCTTCCCAGGTAGGGCAAGCCCTGACATGCCCTACATCAGTGGACGTAGAATGAATTAGAATGAGGGTGCTTGAGGATGGGAAACCACCGGGAATGTTGTGGAAAAGGCGTTCAGCGTGTGAGTCTGGCGGCATTTTCCGTGGGAAGTCGAGTCTCGCACGAGTAGGACCCACCCAGAGCCACAGTAACACTTTGGACTTCATTTCCCCCACTTCTGAAGATCTGGTAACAACTGAGAAACATTAAGCAGGAGCCCACATCTGAAAAATTAAAAATCTGGAGCCTATCTTTAGCTGAAACAATCTTGCTGGTGGGATGACGCTGAGATTTATCCGAAGCTGTGGGAAATAAATGCCAAAATAATTAAATCCTCTAAGGCAGTTTTGGGTGGGTTTTGCGCCAAACAGTAAAATTTTAGTCAGTGAGAAGGCGAACGAGAGGAAAATACTTTGGGAAAAACCTCCTCCCAGTCCTCTCCTCCTCCTCCCCACGCAACTTGTCTCTCCAAAATAAACTGACTTAACCCGCCGGGTCTGTGCCGCTTCTCCCCCGTTTCTCCCTCCCCCCAGCCCATCCAGAACCACAACCCTTGGATGCTGCTCTACTTCATCTCCTTCCTGCTCATCGTCAGCTTCTTCGTGCTCAACATGTTCGTGGGGGTGGTGGTGGAGAACTTCCACAAGTGCCGGCAGCACCAGGAGGCGGAGGAGGCGCGGCGCCGGGAGGAGAAGCGGCTGCGCCGCCTGGAGAAAAAGCGCAGGAGTAAGGAGATGTCCCTGTCTGGTCGGTAGAGTGCCTTACAAACCAAAATCTTTCTGAGCCCTGCCTGCTCCCAAAGCGAGATTTCCTTTTGGGTTTGGTTTTTTTTGGTTTGGTTGGTTGGTTGGGTTTGGTTTTTTTTGGTTTTTGTTGTCGGGGTTCTGGAGGTTGCGTTGCTTCGTTACCTCTTTGGCGGCGCCTCAAGGCTCCGGGTTGGTGACGCCTTGGGATTGTCCTGCTGGGAAGAGTTCACCTGCTCACCTGGCTGGGGAGAAAATCCTCCTCCCGCGGGGTCCTCTCTGCAAGGCCACGCACCGAGGGACAAAGGGGTGAACAGCTCCGGCGCTTCCCCGGTGCCTGGAGGCCCCTCCGAGGCCCCCCCGTGCCTTAACGCGCCGCCTTGCATCCCAGGATGGCGGTGGGCTTTGGTTTGGGAATTCTTTTCTCAGCTGAGACGGTGCTGACGCAGTTTGGGAGCCCTGGAGCATGGCCCCGCATGCCACGGACGCTGCATGGGGGCATGGCCAGAGCCACGGGCCGGGCACAGCGCGGGAGCCCCGGGGTGGCACCGCAGGGAGAATTCCTCTCAGGAGGATGTCCATGACAAGAGATGCTGGTCCCATTCCAGGCTGGGACTCAGTCCTGGGACTCCTTTTGTCCTTGGAACGCTGGCTAGGGGAAGGGCCATTAGCCAAAAAAGGCGTTTAGCCAGAATTCCCTTCTCAGTGGATCTAATAGGGACCATCAAACCCCCAAAAAGCACCTGAGCCCATGCTCCTTTCCTGTTCATTCCCACCTCCCCTGGGCAGGCTGCACCTGGGAGGGTATTCCCAGGAAAACTGCCAGGAAAGCAGCCCCAGCTTTCCCAAAAGTTTCCGTGAGCAGGGAGAGCCTGCCAGGCATTTCTGAGGAGGGAGCAAAACCTGGCTTGGCCACCGAGATCAAAGCTGAGCTTAGTCAGGGCTAAGGCTGAGCTTCTGTGAGCTTGCAGCAGGGCTGTGCCTCTGCCTGGCTGTGTCACCTCCTGGAAGGACCAAATATGACAGATCGGTTGTGTCCCACACATCCAGCCGTGGATGTGCATTTCCAGCTCAGGAGCAGCCCAGCTCCAAGGGCACAGCAGGCACAGGCTGCGCTGGGATCCTCCCCCCGCCATTCCCTGCATCCCTGCGGGCATGAGGCAGGAGCTGTGTCCCCCACAGCCCCTCTCCTGCTCCTCTGGGGCTCCTTCTTAGAGCCAGGGGACACTTCAGCACTAAGTGGTGGCACTGCTGTCCCCACAGGACCTTAATGACACCGCAGGGAGGGCAGAGCCCATTTGATTTTAGCCAGTTGTGAGCTCAGTGCCTGGCTCAAAATGAAATCCAGCTCAGGCGCTGAGCGTCTCCAGAGATTTCCAGGAGTTCAAATGCAATTTCCTTCCCCTTTTCCCATTTTGCTTTGGCAGTCTGAGGGTGGAAATACCGGAGGCAGCATTTCCAGCACAGGGAGGAGAATCAGTTTTCGGGTCCCAGGGGTCCTCCTTGTGCAGCTTCTACCCCAATGTGCTGACCTAAAAGACATTCAGATAAACTCAAAGTTTATATGAAATTAAAAAAATAAAAAAAGCAATTTTAAGCATCCTTAGAGAAAACAGGGGCACAGGTATGGAGGCACAGCTCAGCTCCTAATTAGGAAATAAATCTCATTAAAGCCTGGCTGTGACTCTACAGCTCAGACACCAGAAAGAGCCAGTCCCTGTCAAAGTGATGGACACTGTGACATTGTCCCTCCTTATCCACCACCTCCAAGGAGCTATTTCAGAGCAGCCTGTGCACAGATGAGGGTTGTAACATTTCGTGGAGAGCACGCGGGGAGGAGGACAGATTTCTGGAAGGGGATCAAGTCAGTGGAGCAGCTGAGAAGTGAAACATTTGGCCATGTGCTGGGCTTCCAGAAGGTTCCCTGAAACTGCCTGGCTCTACCTGCAAGGACAGCTTGGCATCCAGACTGGAGCTGTTAACAAGGTGAACCCAAATATCTGAGGCACATTTGCGAATTCGCCGCTTCCAATTCAAGGGATTATTTTTTGTCTCGATTGGGAGGGGTTCGAACCTCCTGGGTCACTGAGGTGACGATGGATTTGACGAAAAAAAAAAAACAGTGGCAGACTCAGAAAGATGTGAGCTGTGAGTGTGGGCAGTGTGTGTGCGCTCGTGGAGCTGTGGGGTCTGCGTGGTGACAGCAGCTGGCAGCTTCCTCTGCTTCCATGTGTCCCTTCCACCGCTTCCGTGTGTCCCTGCGGAGCAGCAGGAGAGAGCCTGGTCCCCCCAGGGAGAGGGGGAATGCTGACAGAGATCCCTGCCTTTAACTCAGTCAGCATTCCCAGCGCTGGGCAGACCGGGAGAGGAGGAAGAGTTTGTGTTTCAACAGGAGGAAAATCCAGCCTAGGCCGCCGATGCACCCTCTGGGCTCGCTGGCACCTTGTCTGTGTGTCCTGTCCCCTGTCTGAGATGTCCCCTGGGGATTGAGGGCTGGGGGAGCTGTCCCTGCCTGCACGCACAGAAATGAACCGTGGAGCTGTGGCAGGCTGGGCTTGGGGCTGCGAAGGGGTTAAACCTCACCTGAGGGATCTGGGTGCCAGCCCCAGGCTGGAGCCAGGATTTGGGGCCCAGTAAAGGGATTGTTCTGTGGAAAACACAGCCCTGGGATGGGTTAAACCTCACCTGGGGGATCTGGGTGCCAATCCCAGGCTGGATCCAGGATTTGGGGCCTGGCAGAGGGATTTTTCTGTGGAAAACACAGCCCTGGGATGGGTTAAACCTCACCTGGGCAGTCCTGGGTGCCAGCCCCAGTCTGGAGCCAGGATTTAGGGCCCGGTAGAGGAGTTTTCTGGTGG
>WBMY01015487.1:377925-407311 GCA_013397315.1 Donacobius atricapilla | reverse complement strand
ATGGGTTAAACCTCACCTGGGGGATCTGGGTGCCAATCCCAGGCTGGATCCAGGATTTGGGGCCTGGCAGAGGGATTTTTCTGTGGAAAACACGGCCCTGGGATGGGTTAAACCTCACCTGGGGGATCTGGGTGCCAATCCCAGGCTGGATCCAGGATTTGGGGCCCGGCAGAGGGATTGCTCTGTGGAAAACACGGCCCTGGGATGGGTTAAACCTCACCTGGGGGATCTGGGTGCCAATCCCAGGCTGGATCCAGGATTTGGGGATTGCTCCATGGAGAGCACAGCCCTGCAGCAGGACCCAGCTCCTTCTCAGGTGGGATGGGGAGTCACCGCCTGCTGCAGGGTGACTTTTCAGCAGGAAGGTCCCTCCGATCCCAATTCCCTGCTGTCACCACCTCAGATCTTCCCAAAACTTTTCTTCTTTCCCATCTGAGGGCCACTTTGCTGGAGGGACCGACAGCAGGTTCCCTCTGCTCGAGGAGAGCAGAGGGCAGGGGGTGAGGACACTGAGAAATGCATTTGATGTGGTTTTAAAGGCAGAACTGCTAAGCGAACTTTTTTATGTGAAGGGGGAAAAAAATTAGAGATAAACCAGGATATTTTTTTTTTCCTGATGCTGTCCCTGCTCCATCCATTATATCCAAGTGTAATTTAACAATCCTGCTGCTCTCAGGCTCTTAATGAGCTTCTCAGAAGACACGGACCAAAACCAGCCTCCCCAGATTGAAGGTTTTGATTAAAAACACGTGGATCAGCTTGATCTCCTCTGCCTGTGGGATCCAGGGCCAAATCCAGCCCTCCTGGATCTGCCCTGTCAGGTCAGCTCTGGACTTCAAAGGCTGCAAGGGGGTCTGGGTGACACTGGGGGATGAAAGCAGAGCTGGAAAAGCTGGAAAAGCTGGAAATCGCAGCTCCAGCTGGGAGCAGAGTGCCTTGCAGTGGTGTCCCTTAGGGGAGACCCCAAAAACTGAGAATTCAGAAATACTTTTTCCCGATTTCAGCTCTGTGAGAGGAGGGTGGCCACAAACCTCTTCCTCCGAGGCGTTTCCCACCAGAGCTGGGAATTGTGGAAGGACGAGGCAAATTTTAAAGCCTGGCAGAGGTGCCTTTCAAAGCAGGGCCTGCAAACCTTTCTTTAAAGGGTGGCACACGCTGATATTTCGATTGAAACATCCTCTCAGTGCCACGACCCTCTCTGTACCCAGCAGAATCTCCCGAGCTGGAGCTGCAATTTTTGGGTGCTGCATCCCTGGGTGTTCAGAGTCTCCAAGCGGGGAATTCTCAAAGCCTCGCTGCTTGTTTTTCCAGGCAGCTGCAGGTACGGAGCTGCTCCGTTCCAGGCATGAATAACCCCATTAGGGCTTTCTAATGTTTCATGCAGAGCATTGTAATGGAGGAGCTGGGGCTGGGAATTGTAATGCCAACTAAAAATGCTTTTAAGCCAGGGAACGGGGCTTCATTAATCTCCATGTCAGCAGAACCACAAGCAAAGTCGAAATACTCCGCAGAGAGGTGAGATTTAAGTGTTAGCCAGCATCTAAAAGCAGGGGGAGGAAAGGCTGGGATTTTCCCTTTTTCGTCTGTTTGATGATTTCTTTCTTTTTTTTTTCCCTCCTGCATTTCCACCAGTTCAAACCAGCAGCTGAAGGGAAACTTGTCTGTGTTTGATGGAGAGAGAGCAGTTACAGGGCATGGAGTGCCAGGACAAGGGGAATGGGGCAGAGGGCAGGGTTATGGGATTTTGGGAAGGAATTCCTCCCTGGGAGGGTGGAAAGGGGCCGGGATGGAGTTCCCAGAGAAGCCGTGGCTGTCCTTGGATCCCTGGAAGTGCCCAAGGCCAGGCTGGATGAGATTTGGAGCAGCCTGGGATGGTGGAAGGTGTCCCTGCCGTGGCAGGGGGTGGCACTGGGTGGGCTTGAAGGTCCCTTCCCATCCAAAGCATTCCATGATGACCAGAATCTGCCAGCTGGCTGCCTCATCCCAAAAACCCTTTTCCCAGAGAACCCAAGGCACAGGCTGTGTTTTGCCTGCTGGATTAGCGATGGATCTGGCGTGCCCTGGTTGCTGTGCCCACGTCCCATGGAGCAGCACCCTCCCCACGCACAGATCCCACAGCTCCGGTTGTGCCAGCAGCAGCTGGGCTGGGTGCAGTGACCCCTCAACACAATTTGGGCGCTTAAAATTCCCTCTAGGAGTTAAAAATGGGAGCTGAGAGGAGCCCAGAGCTCCTTGCTGTGCTGTCAACAGAGGTAAAACTTCCTGAAGGGATTGGGAATGACCAGAGCTGAGGCTCCGGAGCTCTGGAATGCTGCCTCCATCCTGCCAGAGCTGTCTGGGGCTGCTCTCCCTCTGCATTCCCGGGATCCCTGATCCAGCCCTGGCTCCTTGGGCACATCCATGGGCACATCCCAGCTCCTCAAGCACATCCCTGGGCACATCCTGGTTCCTTGGGCACATCCCAGCTCCTCAGGCACATTCCAGCTCCCTCTGGGCACATCCCTGGGCACATTCTGGCTCCTCAGGCACATCCCAGCTCCTTGGGCACATCCCTGGGCACCTCCTGGTTCCTTGGGCACATCCCTGGACACAGCCCAATTCCTTGGGCACATCCTGGTTCCTTGGGCACATCCCTGGACACATCCCGGTTCCTTGGGCACATCCTGGCTCCCTCAGGGCACATCCCTGGGCACATCCCGGTTCCTTGGGCACATCCTGGCTCCCTTCAGTCACATCCCAGCTCCTTGGGCACATCCCAGCTCTCTCCTCTGGCCTGGCACGGGCAGCATCTCCTGGAGTGGACACTGCATGGGGTCCCCCCGTGCACGGCCCCGCTGCATGTGGTTGTTGTCACCTCTGTCACCTCCCTCCCGGCTGTCCTTGGGTGTTTTCACCCTGCAGGAGTTCCTTCCGCGTCCCAAAGGAGCCAGGCTTGTCCTCCAGCCCCCCTGGGGTTAAGCCTGGCCTAAGTTTTCCCGGCAGGAGTTTGGGCAGGCCTGGGCAGTGCTGAGACAGAGACCTGTGGGACCCCTCTGTGCTGCAGGACAGAGCCACCCTTGGGTCCGGCTCCTTCCTCCCTGGTTTTCTCCTCTCCAGCCAGAAGGAACCCTGGTGCTGCCAGGGAATTCGGGGGGTTTTCAGCTCAGTGCCTGGCAGTGGAAAATGTCTTTTTGTGCTTCTCCCTCTGTAATTAGCTGATAAAACAGAACAAACACCTGATCTTTTTGCTGAATAGGGAATAAATTGGGCATTTGGGCAGGTGAGGGGTGGTTAAACCACCTGCAACCTTTTTTTCCTCATGTGCTGCCAACCCATCCCTGCTCATGTCCTGGAATCCGTTAATCAACCAGTCATCATTAATAAACTGCCCCTTAATGTAACATTTAACCATTAAGGGTATTCTCAGACCTCCCAAGGAGTTATTTGCACTCCCTAGAAGACATTTCCCTAAAAATATATTAAAAAAAAAAACCCAAAAGGACGAGGATGTTGTAATCCTGAAAACACATGAAAGCACATCGTCCAGGCTGAAATAAATATTATACTGCAATGTTTTTATTATTATTTTTCAGGCAGGCTGAGCTCAGTAGCAGAGACAGCCCCAGCAGTCCAAGATGACTCGTAGGATTAAGGCACATGAAAGCAACAGGGGAAAAAAAATGTATTCAAAAACAACTCTGGTGGCTTTCATCTTGTTTTTCCACACCCCTTAGCAGAGGGAAAAAAAGCCTTGGTGACCCTGGTCAGAAGGAAATGTTTTTCAAATGCCTTCACTGTACTTTTAACTACAAGGGAAAAAATATAGTTGAAAGAGGGCTGCAGATTCTGTTTCCCTTTATCCAATTAATTTTAAGGTTTTGGATTCTGATCTGGCATCAGTTGCACCAAAAGAAAAAACAAAAAACCTCCCACATTTCAAGAGTCCTTCCATCTGAAAGGTATTAGCAGGATGAGAGGAGTGGGAGAGGGATTTCAGGCGGGCACTGAGTGCTTCTGAACTGATTTCCCTCCTTTCTTCAAGGTGAAGCAGCTTTTTCTGAGCTCTTCATGCATTTAAGGCAGAATTGGCTGCATTATTTACAAAATCCCCACTTCTGTGAAGAACAGCCCTGCTCTGACTTGGTGCGACCTCGGCGTCTCTTCCCACTTGTAAAATCCACAGTAACGCTGCCCCGGCCTTGTGTAAGCCGGGAATATTTACATTGCTGAAGTCTGAAAGGAATTTGAGCCCGTGCAGTGCCCACAGCTTCACTGGAGAGACACAGGCAGCAAATGCAGCCCCGGGGTGCAAACACTCTCCTTGGAACACTCCCAGGAATTTGGTCGCAGGCAGAAATTTCCATGTTTCGAAGAGAAAAAAAAAAAAAAAAAAGGAGGAATCACGACCAGAGGCAGAGATATAAAATTCACGTGAATGGTTTTGGATGCAGGCCATGCCCTGCGCTCTAGATATATTGTTTAATTCTATATTTTGTACGTATAAATGTCTATTTCTTTTTCCAGAGGAGCTTGTGCTGCTTGTCCTGGCAGAGCCAAGCGCTTTGTGGCTGTGTCCTGTGTGCTCCCATCCCTCGGGAATGCCCTGCTGCTTTTCCTTAAGCCTTCCAAACGCCCCCAAAAAAAACCTTCAGGAGCTTGGGGCGTGTTCTTCTCCCACCTGGAATATTCCTGGCACCCGCAGGACTGGGAGAGATGAGTCCTGCCCTAAGCTTTGCCCTCACCTGCAGCTGAAGCTTTGCTGGGTTTGGAGCTTTCCCCTCGGCTTTGGGTCCCGTGTCCATCCTGCTCTGCCCCTGCCTGCTTCCCATTCCGTGAGGAGATCGTGGGACACGGGGAAGGGCCTGGCTGGAACCAGAGCTGGCTGATCCCAAAAACCCCAGCGGGGCTGGCGTGGGAGGCAGAACCACTCAGGGGTCACGCAGGGATCACGCAGGGATCACTCAGGGATTAAACAGGAATCACGCAGGGATCACACAGGAATCACACAGGGATTAAACAGGAATCACTCAGGGATCACACAGGAATCATTCAGGGATCACGCAGAGATTATACAGGGGTCACTCAGAGATAACTCAGGAGTCACTCAGGAATTACTCAGGGATCACGCAGGGATTACACAGGAATCATTCAGGGATCATGCAGGGATTACACAGGAATCATTCAAGAATCATGCAGGGATCACACAGGAATCACTCAGGGATTAAACAGGAATCACGCAGGGATCACTCAGGAATCGCTCAGGGGTCACTCAGGAATTACTCAGGGATNTCAGGAACTACACAGGCATCATGCAGGAATCACACAGGGATCACACAGGGGTCACTCAGGGATCACTCAGGTGTCACTCAGGAATTACTCAGGGGTCACTCAGGGGTCACTCAGGGATCACTCAGATCATTCAGGGATCACTCAGGGGTCACTCAGGAATTATTTAGGGATTATTCAGGAATTACCCAGGCATCATTCAGGAATCACTCAGGCATCATTCAGGGGTCACTCAGGGGTCACTCAGGAATTACTCAGGGGTCACTCAGGAATTACTCAGGGGTCACTCAGGAATTACTCAGGGGTCACTCAGGAATTACTCAGGGGTCACTCAGGAATTACTCAGGGGTCACTCAGGAATTACTCAGGGGTCACTCAGGAATTACTCAGGGGTCACTCAGGAATTACTTAGGGATTATTCAGGAATCACTCAGGAATCATACAGGAATCACGCAGGGATCACTCAGGGGTCACTCAGGTGTCACTCAGGGATTGCTCAGGAATCACTCAGGGGTCACTCAGGGATCACTCAGGAATCATTCAGGGGTCACTCAGGGGTCACTCAGGGGTCACTCAGCCGCTTCCCATGGTGTGTCCCACTCTGTTCTCGGCCCCGTGTCCAGCTGGGAGGTGACCCGCAGGCCAGCAGCCCCCCGGCTCACGGCTGTCCCCTGTGTCCCCACAGAAGCCCAGCGCAGGCCCTACTACGCCGACTACTCCCCGGCCAGGAGATCCATCCACAGCCTCTGCACCAGCCACTACCTCGACCTCTTCATCACCTTCATCATCGGCGTCAACGTCATCACCATGTCCATGGAGCACTACAACCAGCCCAAGGTAGGAGCTGCCCCCCACCCCAGCACAGCTCCCCTGGGGGAAAACTGGCCACGGGGCCCTTCCCAGCCATGCCTGAGAGTTTGAGCTCTTGGATTTCTCATATATTTGTAATCCTGGAATTCTTTAGTGCGTGACTCTAAACTCCAGGCACGGTGTGAGCTGCTGCTTCCCCGTTTCGGTCAGACACAATTCCTCTGGGAATCGAGGACACCTCATTGCCTCAGGCCCTGAGAAATGTAAATAAAAGTGGGTTGAGGGGAAGCAAACTTGGGGTAAATTACTTCATTACCTGGAGCTGTAATTGGAAGATTAACGCCCCCCCAATATGCAAATGGACCAAACTGATCAGAGTGTGAAAACTCATCGTCCATTTTTGGGTGTAGCCCCTGGAGGGCTTCGTTTGCTTTTATGTACCTGGAGGCCCTTCGATAAATTTAAACACTTCTTATCCCCTTAATTTTGTCTGGCCTCTGTTTCTAGGTAAAAGTCCCAAAAAGGCACCACCAGTTCTTGGGAGCCTCAGCATTCTGGTCCAGCTCTGCCATTTGGGAGTCACAGCCTCAGGCAAAACCTTGACTTCCCTGCTTTGGGTAAAAAAAACCCTCCATTCTCATTGGAGAATGAATTGAGCTTTTACCAGGAAAAGACCAAGCCAAACATTTCCTGCTCTGATCCCAAACCTGACTGAGCCTCACACTGGAAAACGGTCTGGAGTTTTAGAACATTCCATTAACAGATATAAACTCAGAGTTATGGCGTGCAGAGCGTTTCTTTTCCTCAATGAGTTTTGAACAAACCAATTTAAAAGTACAGTCCTCCCTTTTTTAATGTATTATAAAATCATTCTCCCATCAGAACACCTTTGACATGGATCATAGGGGCTGATAAGTAAATTTATAGAAATTTATAAATTTCCCATCTATCAATTTTCCGTTTCGTTATCATTTCTGAAGCTCTGGCTCAGCATTTACTTTTCCAGCATTCCGTGGTAACCTGCAAATGCCTCCTGGATGCTGAGCCAGAGGGTAACTCTGCGTGTGTGTGTTTTACACCAGGGTAATTCCTTTGTTCCCCATGGAAATGTTGTTTATCCAGATCAGGTTTTATTTACGCTTGGTTTACATTCATTTAACACAGAGTTGTAAATCCAAATGCAAACAGCCACAAACGGCGGGAGAAGTCAGGCTCAGGCTTTGGCTGGAGCAGGAAATTGTCCCGTGTTTTTTAAGATGCCATTTTGCTTGAGGTACTGGAGCAAAAATAGGGATTGTTGCCAACACCTGAGAAACTTCCAGCTCTCGTTCCCAAAAATCAGGGCATGGCCATGCCCTGGTGACCTCGCTGTGTGTGCGGTCAGCAAAGCCAGGCATCACACAGAGGGGACAAAAAGAGCTTTTCTGTACCCTGGGAGCTCCTGCAGGCTCCTCTGTCGCATTTATTTCCAGTTTTGTCTGGTTTGATGCTCACGATTCCCATTTTTTTAATTGGAAATTCAGAGCCCTGTGCTACCCTGAACTAAACTCCCCTTCCCTCCCTCCTGTCCCCCAATCCCTCCTCACCCCAAGAGCTGCTTCTCCCCCTCAACTGTCTATTTTAAGGCCCTACAAGATTCCTTTGCTATTGTTGGCCCCCAGCTCCACTGAAATCCATTATAAACACTCATCATCCTCAAGTATAAACACTGTGGATTCCTGACTTCCGAGAGCGGCTCCGTGGAGAGCGGGAACGTTGCACCAAATATGGACACGCTTTGCCCAGCTCTGGAGATGTCCCATTTTTCAACGAGGAAAGGTTTAATCCATCCCCGAGGTTTATTTATTTTCCCGAGCTTTTGAAGCAAAGCCTTTGTCCCGAGGGCTGGAATCAAGAAATGATCCATGGAGGCTTTTCTTCTCCCCAGGGCTGGACAGGTCAGACCAAGGAATCTTCAGGAGATGGGGAAGGGGTGAATTTTCTCGTGTCTGGCCCAGGCTGAACGATCTGTGCACTGAGCTTGAACCTGACATTTTTAGCAGAACTAATCTTAGTGCTTCGGAGGGTTTTGTTTGACTCAGGGGCTGAGCCTTTATTTGAGTTCTGCTGGGTGATTTAAGTGAGCTCTGCGAGCCTTTATGACTTTATTCCTGACATTTCTGTGCTCCTCTCAGCCTGTTCCTCCGTGGGGGTCTAGGAAGGGATGACTGGGCTGGCCTAACTGGGACCTCTCTTTTCCAGTCCCTGGATGAAGCCCTCAAGTACTGCAACTACGTGTTCACCATCGTCTTCGTGTTCGAGGCACTGCTGAAGTTGGTGGCCTTTGGTTTCCGGAGGTTTTTTAAGGACAGGTGAGAGCACTTTGAACCCCCTGTGGATTTGGGATTCAGGGCTGGACTGACCCAGTTCCAGAGGCAGAATCTGGGCAGGCGTGGCAGCACCGTGGTGACACGGGAAGAGCCCAGGTCTGGCTCTCTGTGGGTGCAAACTTTGTAGTGTAAGAACTAAAACTCCTAAGAACTGCTGGCTGTGCTTTGCAGGGGGAATTCAGGACGCAGAATTCCCAGATGTATCTTTTCCCCCTTCCCACCCGGCCTGACCAGCTCAGCTCAGAGGTCAGGAACACTTCCCAGTCAGCTCCCAGCCACTTCCCAGATTTTGTGGCTCACGGGATGTCTGTGCCAGCTGCTCTGAGCTGCTTTTGCACCCCCTGAAAATCACGGGCCCGGATGAGAACGAGGATGGGATTTGCTGGTGCCTGTCGCTAACACAAATATTAACACGAATCCTCCTCTCCGGTTATCCGTGTACAAATGGAATTCCGTGCGTCCTTCCTCTGTCTGTAGGTGGAACCAGCTGGACCTGGCCATAGTTCTCCTGTCGATTGTGGGGATCACGCTGGAGGAGATCGAGATGAACGCTGCCCTGCCCATCAACCCCACCATCATCCGCATCATGAGGGTGCTCAGGATAGCCAGAGGTGTGTCCTGCTCCCGCGGCCTCTCTCCAGCCGCCCCAGGAAACCCTTCGGGCATTTGTGCTTCCAGCCCCGCTGCTTCATTTCCAGTGGGGAGCAGGAAGTGGCAGCTCAGAGAGCAGCTGGGGCTCCCACGGGGTTTTCCTGTGGAATCTGAGGTTGGGCTCTGGTTCCAGCCTGGGGTCACAGAGCTTTTATAATATTGATCCAGAGCAGAGTGGGAAGCGATGGCAATCAGGGCTCGGGAAGATGCTCCTCACTGGTGAGGTGCCTCCCATTTTCCTGCCTGTTGGAGTTCTTGTTGGTTTTTGTTCATTTTCAGATAATTCCAGGATGGTTTGGGTTGGAAGGGATATTAAAGCTCATCCATCCCACCCCTGCCGTGGGCAAGGACACCTCCCACTGTCCCAGGTTGCTCCAAACCCCATCCAGCCTGACCTTGGGCACTGCCAGGGATCCAGGGGCAGCCACAGCTGCTCTGGGAATTCTATGCCAGCCCCTCCCCACCCTCCCAGGGAGGAATTCCTTCCCAATGTCCCATAACCCTGCCCTCTGGCCATGGGAATCCATTCCCCTTGGGACTGCCCGTGGGATGTTCAGCCCTGCTGGGGTGCAGGGAACTCCCCACGTGTACAAACAGCAGGAGGAGAGACTTAAACCCTCCCTGCACGACCTGAACCTCGATTTCCTTCCCGGATTTTCCCTGCGGTGTCCCCCAGCCCTGCTGAGCAGGATTTGCTCCTCATTTCAGTGCTGAAACTGCTGAAAATGGCCACGGGCATGCGAGCTCTGCTGGACACGGTGGTGCAAGCCCTGCCCCAGGTAAGCCCCCAAAATTCCTCCATGCCCGGGGCGTTCCCCTCGGGGACAGAAATGCCTCTGGGGCCTGGGGACAGCTCCCTAGGAGCCACCTGGGGAGGGTCTCAGCTCTCTCCAGGCCCGGGGAGCAGAGCTTGGCGCGGCTCATCCTGGAGTGTGTTCGATGGGAGAAGCCGAACGATGGGAAAAGAGTTCCCAGAGAGCAAATTCCTGTAGGCAGGGCTCGTGCAAAGCCCAGATTTCACTGGCAAGTTTGGGAAACACCAGGAGGGGCAGAGGAGGATGTTGGCACTGGGAGCTTCCAACCCAGGAGTTTTATTTGGGAGGCAGGAACAGCCGTAGAGGTGCTGCAGCCTTGGAAAGGCAAACGGGGGAGATGCTTCTGAGGGTTAAAATCTTGATTTGGGGTCAGAAATCACCAAATTCTCTTGAGCTGCACGAGGAACAACAACACTTCCAGAGTTAGGGAATTTGATAGGATCCTGCAAGTGTTCACTTCCTGGGACCGCTTTTTCATGGCTCTGAGAAAAGAAGGAAAGAAACCTTTTGCTGGCTTTCAGTCGTCCATCAGAATTCCAAGGCTTTTTTGGGGGTTGATTTTTTTTATATATAATTTTATCCTTTTTAAGTTGTGTTCTGCTCGTTTGTGGGTGTACTGGTGTAAGCTTTCTTATGGATCTGAGAAAGGAAAGAAAGAATTTTTTTGCTGGCTTTCAGTCCTCCATCAGAATTCCAAGGTGTTTGTGGGTTTTTTGTTGGTTTTGGGTTTTTTTTTTTGGGGGAGGGGTGGTTTTTTAATTTTATTCTTTTAAAGGTGTTTTCTGCTCATTTGTGGGCGTGCTGGGTGAGCTCTGATGGTTCGGTGTTTGGAGTTACCTCAGACCCCTGCCCATCCCAATTCCCTGGATCCCAGGAGCAGCCAAGGGCAGACCCAGTGTGGGAGCCTCCTCCAGAGGATGAGTGGCCACAAGAGAATCAACAAAAAAACATGAAATTTCCCAAACCACCCGTGGGACTCAGTTCCAAAACAACCCACGATCTGTTCCAAAAGAGCTGGAAAACGGGGAATTCCTTTTCCTTGCAAAGACCCCTTTGCTTTGCTCTTCATCATTGCCATGAAGTTGTTTCTAATCCGAGCATTTGCCCTTTGGCATCCAGATTTCCTTAAGGATTTGGGCTGAGGCTGAAGCAGGGATTTACCGAGCTGACCCCTGGGCTGGAAATCCCTTGGATTTGTGTCTGTTTTTCGATTTACAAAGCACCGTCACCACGGACCGTATTTTCTCTCCCTCCTTGTTTTCTGTCCCCCGCTCCCCACAAACAATAGGGTGGCTCCAGGCCAGGCTCTTGGTTTCCTTGGGGTGTTCTTGCAGTTTGCATTCCCAGCAAGGTCTCTTGTCAAGGGAAAACCCCGGGGATATTCCGAGCAGATCTCGTGCAGATAAAAAAATGCCACTTCTGGCCTCCAGTGAAGCTCAGAAAATGAGAAGGGAATTTTAGGAAGAGCTCTCTGACAGCCATCACTCTTCATAAAGCTGCAGCTTTCATTTCCAAGGCAGGGCATGAGTTCCTACCCTAATTAAATTAACATCCCAAAACCACAGCTGGAAAATCCTCATAGAATGTGGTTTCTAAGTGACAAAAGAAAGCTAATTTAATGTTTATTCATTCCAGTTTGGGGGGAAATTCTTTGTCTGGTGTGTGGAGAATGCCCATTTATGGGCTGACGATGACAAGGAACTGTCACTGTATTTTTTTGGGGGGTGATTTTCATCAGCTTTGGATTTGGGTTTTATTCAGCAATTTGAGTAACACTTGGAGAACCAATTATCCCCAAATTTGAGGGAACGTAGCATTTTGACCCAAGACTGTCACAGGATTCATCTCCTCTTTTGGGATTTCAGGCTGAACTTGAGCTGCTCTTTCCAAAATGTTCCTGTGCTGCTCTTTGTGCGGTAACCTCTGTCTGCCAGGTCACAGACCCTCTCCTCCACCTCATCTGTGGGGAAAAAATGAGGTGGAGAAGAGGAAAAAAATGAGGAGAGGCCACAGAGACAGACAGACTGGTCAGGGAATGATCTCAGATGGACACCTCTGCCCACCTTCTCCGTGCCCTCTCAATCCCAGGAAAAAAAACGCAACTCCTGTTTCTTGTTTGAAGGTTTCAGTGTTAGGGCATCACCCATCCCCTGCTGATGGAATACATTCATGTTTACTCTTCCTGCTAAAAAAAAAAATCTAGTGGGTTTAGTCTGAATTAGCCAAGTTCGGTTTTTCACTGGATGTAATTTTGCTTTTTTTTTTCTTGCGGCACTTCTCCTTTTTGGAGCTAAAATAATCTCTTGCAGTCTGGTGAACGGGAGCACAGCGAACTCCTTTAATCTCTCAGCGTGGAGCAGCTTTTCAAGACCTGCTTCAAGTGTTTTCCTCTTCTTTCTGAGCTGCTGCTCGTTAAGGCTCCGTAATGAATTACACCACTCATCCATCACTGATCATTTCCTTGCTCTGTGTCTGGTGGGTTTGGAAGCAGAGGCTGCTCTCTAAGGCTCCTGTTTGATGCTTTTCCTTTAGTCCTTTCCCCATTCCCAGCTTTCCAAAGTCCAGTTCACCCTTCCTGCGGCAGGTTTGGGTTAAGATGCTCCTGCTGGAAGTGAATCCCCCCAGCAGTCACTGCTGAGCTGCCACAGCTCTTCCTGGTGCAGAGGACAACTGGAATCCGGCCCAATTCCCACCCTCCAACAACAAAAAGATGTGGAACTTCCCTGTCAAGAGATCTGGGTTGTTTTCCCTTCTCTGGTCTCACTTGATGGCACATCAATTCCCTGCAGGCTGTATGAGAGACTCCTCTCTGTCTTCAAAAGCTTGGAGCTGCCCCCTCAGGGACTCTGTGCCAGGAAAAAAGTGAAGAACTCCTCGTTCCAGCAGAGCCCTGAAGGGCAGGACCTGAATTTGCTGCTGTCCAGGAGTTTATCTCCTCTTGGTGCTGCAATTCCAGGGCTTATCTCAATCTGAGCTCCCGAAGAGCTTTTCTGGCGTTGTCCCGCAGCAGCTGGGGGACAGAAACAACAATCTGCCTCTGCCAGACCCTGGGGAGCACAGGGATGGGGACTGGGGGGGCAGGAGCGGCCGTGTGCGAGCAGCCAGCTCTGGGGACGACGGATTTGGGGAGATGGGGAGGGGTGGGCTGTGCTGCAGAGATCCCCGGGGGATCCCTCAGGGATGCAGAATTCCACAGGAACAAAAGCCCTGCTGGCTCCTGCGGCTGAGGGGACGCAGAAAGGGGACCTTGCTCAGGTCAGCCTGAGGTGACTTCACCCTCCAAGGCTCTGGCTCTCCACCAGCCCTGGAATTCTCACAGATGGCCTCTGTTTTCCGGGCAGATGCGTCCATTTTCTCCCGGTCCTCATGCATAAATCTGTGATTTCCCCCTGCCAGGATTGCTGCCTGGGCAAGAGAGCGATGGGAGGAAGATGGGGAGGACTCGTGGCCTTGGGAAGGCTGGGCAGGAGCTTAAATTGATGAGGAATTGCTCTGGACAGGCATCCCGGGGAGCTGAGTGCATCAAGAGCGGGAATGCCAATGGCTGTCAGAGCAGGAAGAGGCACAGGAGGAGGAGAGGGGCAGCAGGAGACACAAATCCCATGGGTGCCTCTGCCAGGGCCAGCAGGGGGAGGGCAGAGGGGAGCCCTTCCCCTGAGCTGAGGAGCTTATCCCAGGGATTTTCCAGAGGAAGGGCACAGGCCCAGCTGGGGTACCCCGGGAGAGGCTGGAGGCTCCCCCTGCTGCTCTGGGTGCCTGGGGTGACAATGCCAGCGTCCCCACAGCCCCCAGAGCCGCCAGCCAGCGCCCCAGAAGGGGAGGTCCAGGAGAACCACAGACACTCACCGGCATCTCCAGCTCTTGTGGCATCTCTTGAAGCCTTCAGGGCACCAAGAACATCTCCAAAACGTTCTTCAGCCGTGCTTTACCAGCCCCCCCTTGGCAGTGGGTTCCCAGGAAGTGATGGACAGCCCCTGGCTGCCAGGGAGACGGGCTATCTGGAGTTTTCTGTGCCCAAGTTAAGGGGAGTGGGATGGATAACAGAGCCTGGGCTGAGCTGTTCAGAGCCAGAGCCACCCCTCAGGGCCTGCCGGGGCTGCCAGAGCTGAGGCTGCTGCCAGCGCTGGATTTCTGTTCCCGCTGGAGCATCCAGCACAGGCATTCCAGCCTCTGGAGTAAAGCTCCTGCCCGCTCCCATTCCCTCCAGCAGCGTGATTCATGCACCATCTCCTCCTTGTCTGCTCGCTGTGGATCCCAGAGTGCTCTGGAGACATCAATTACGTGTCCCCGAGGGAATTCCAAAGGGGAATGAGGAGTTACAGGGTGGGAATGGCTCACCAGGGTCACAGACACTCGCACAGGCTGTGCCCAGCCCTGGCCCAGCTCCTGCTCCTCAGCACATCCCTGGGAATGTTCCTGGGCTCCTTCTCCGAGCTCAGGCCTTGGGGGAGGCCGTGGGCTGAAGAGGACTTTTCCTTTTCCTTTTCCTTTTCCTTTTCCTTTTCCTTTTCCTTTTCCTTTTCCTTTTCCTTTTCCTTTTCCTTTTCCTTTTCCTTCTCCTTCTCCTTCTCCTTCTCCTTCTCCTTCTCCTTCTCCTTCTCCTTCTCCTTCTCCTCCTTCTCCCTTCTCCCTTCTCCCTTCTCTCCCTTCCCTCTTCCCTCTCCTCTCCCTTGAAATCCAGAAAACCTCTTTTACAGATAACCTGGTAACACTCCCTGTTACCCAAATTTCTTTGGGATTTCATCAGTGCCATAAGTTTGCAGGCCGATTTTTCAGCCGTCAAACTACTCAGGCTGCTTAGAGCAAAATCCAACGCCCCCTTCTGTTACCTCAGCCTCTAAAGTTTGTTTATCGCTTTTATTTTAATTCCCTGTAATTATTTGCTCGTTTGCCCCCCCAGCAGCGCGTGTGGTGTGTTTGTGCTTGTGCCTGCTCGTCTCTAATGGCTCCCAAACCATCAGTGGTCCAGCAGACAGGAGTAGGAAAAGCTATTCCAGAAGGCAGCAGAGGCAGATGAAATAACCCAGCCCAGCCATCCACATCCCTGTTTTATCTTTATTATTCCCTGGAGGATGGTAATAATGTTAGGGAAATTGCAGAGCCAGTTTAGGCTTTATAGCAATTACAGCCTGCACTGGGTGATTGGACCATTCCCATTTCTTTAATATAAAAAAATCCCCTCTTTCATCAGCAAGGGCTGTGTTAATTTTATGATGACAGATACCACACTGATAAACTTTCTGATTAAATTTAGCACCGTCAAAATAACCGAAAATACTGTGGCTCTGCCACCTCAGAGAAGGAGACTCTCCCAAGCTCAGAGTTCACTAAAATGCACCGCAGAGGCCAGGAATCCCCGGGCCTGACTGCCTGGATCACCTCCGGGTTCCTTGGTTTTTAGGGATAAAAACTTGCTCGTGGTGCCGAGAACTCACTTTGTCTCACTTAGGAGCTGCTAACAGAGCGATTGAAGTGGCAGCAGAGATAAATGTGAGCAGTTCCTTGCAGGTGGGAGGTCAGGTCACTCTGCCCTTCCTGTTCTCCGCCTGAGTCACCCAAAATCTGCTCCAGGAGATGTTTTTGAGGCTTGGATTCTGCGCTGGGATGGAATCCAGCAGGGAGAGCTGTGATGCTGTGGCGGTGTGAAGAGCCTTTGTGATGTTTTCATGTCACTTGTCACCTCCCTCCAGCTACCCTGGGGGGCTTGGAACACCTCCAGCAGCCCCCGGAGCTGCCAGTGTTGGTGTATGGGATCAGGATTTCCCTGCGGGACACACAAAGCTAAAATCCGGGAAGTTCTTGTCGAGAAGGAACAAGATCCCTGTAAATACGATATTCCTGTGAAGGAAAAGGCTCAGGGAGCTCCTCCCTGGAGCACTGCGAGCCCTCCACGCCAGTGAAACCTTTGGGAACCAGTTCCTCCTGTGGCTTGCTGCTGTCTCAGAGTCCCAAGAAAGGAAAGACGCCCAAACCCAAACCAGAGCCCTGCCCCGCCGAGAGCCCTGGGGTGGCCAAATTCCAGATGAGTGAAGGGTGATGGAGAAGCTGCTGCTTTCCCCAAGGGCACAGAGAACTCCCTGGGCCCCTCAGAGCAGAACTCTGCGAGGGACCGGGGTGCTGGAAGCCAAGGGAAAGCCGATTTGCCTCTGGCCCCCCCATCCTCACTTTGCTCGCGTTGAAAATGTGATGGAGTGATTTCGTTCATGACCTCGACTTGCCTGACCCTTGTTCTGCTTTCTCCTTGTGTAGGTAGGGAACCTTGGCCTACTTTTTATGCTCCTGTTTTTTATCTATGCTGCCCTGGGAGTGGAATTGTTTGGCAAGCTGGGTGAGTAATGGGCCCGACGCCGCTCGCTCCATCCGGTTGGTGTTTATTTGGGATCTGGCTGCTTCCTTCTCTCTCTCTCCGTCTCTCTCTCATCCTTGGGCCTTCCTTAGCTTCACACTCACGTTCTGAAGATGGAAGTTTTCTCCCGGTCTCAGGGTCACAGCTGACACACGGGGATGTAACACAGAACCTCCCTAACACACACACACGCACTTAGGGCTTTGTCCAACGCCACCCTTGGCTGTGGAGGAACACTCTGCTGTTTAAATATCACTGCCCAGCGTGGATTTGTTCAAGTTTGCTACTGGAGGCAGAACACGAGTCTGCGGAGCTGGATGGGGGTCAGGTTCCTGCTGGAGAGATGCCACCATAAACACGTCCCTGCCTGGAGCTTCCCCCGCAGCCCAGCAGTTTCTGCACTCGGCTGCCGCTGCTCTCCCGGCTCCCAGGGCTCGCCTGCCCCGTGTTCTCAGCATCGCCTTCCCCTCTCTCCATCCATCACGGGGCATCCAGTGCTTCCTGCTTGTCCAGCATTAATTAATCCTCCGGTCTGAGGCTACTGGAGCTGCTCAGGAATGTGCCCATCACTAAAACCAGAGCAAAATCCCCAGCCCGGCCTTGCCCAGCCTGTTGGAAGGAGCTGTGTCCGCATCCTCAACATTTCCATCCCAATTAGAGCTCCAGGAGCACCAGAAGGGCCCTTCCTGAGCAGAGTTTATGGCTGTCATTAATCCCCTTTATGAACCCAGCCCTCTGCTCAGATTACAAGTGCCTGAGAGCAGAATAATTCTTTCAAACCAAAACCAAATTATTTTTCGGTCTCCCACAAATTCTGGAGAGAGAATTAGCTCAGCACCCACCCTGAGAGAAACAGCATGGGTTTATAATCCATCCCTGGAGTTAGGGGTGCATTTGTTCAGTCACAGGGGTGGGAAATGGCTCTTCTGGTGTTTCCACACACCTGGGCGATGCCAGCCCAGGGCACCCCACCGGGGTAGGACTCTGCTTCCCAGCCCAATTTAATGGGAATATTCCCTCCTTTTTCCTGATCACTCCATGCCAGCCTCAAGAACCATCAGCCCCCTTTCCCCCAGGACCAGTCATTTGTGGGTTTCTCTTGGACTTTTTTGTTTTTCCATCCAATTTACCTCAGAATAATTACCTAAGACTGAAATGTCCAACCAAGAGCCATTGCTGCCTGTCCTAATGGATATTTAACGAGGCTCTTTTTTTTTTTTATGGGAAGATGGATATTTCATATGTTCAATTTGCATTTATTAGGCTGTTAATTCTCGGGGGGAAAATGTCAAATTGCTCCACTTTATCTCAGTGAAAATATCCCTCGTGGTGGATGTAAAAAATCATCAAGGCAAGGGAGCAATCAAGAGGAAAACAGAAAAAGGAGGCTGTAGAGCAGGAGTAAAGAAAATCACAGAAATCAGAAGATCATGAAAGGGTTGGGGTTGAAAAGGACTTTAAAGCCCATCCAGTGCTACCCCCTGCCATGAGCAGGCACACCTTCCACTAGCCCAGGTTGCTCCAAGCCCTGTCCAACCTGGCCTTGAATGTTTCCAGGGGATGAAAATTCCACCACCACCATCTCCGCACCTCCTGGTGTCCTGTCCCAGGGTTCTGCAGCTGAAAACACCTTTCCCCCTGTGCTCCCTGTTCCTGCTGAGCAGGGTGTCACTGCCCCGATGCCACAAATCCACGGGACGTAGCTCAGGGTGCCACCCCCGGCCTTGGGGGCTGCTGTGGGTGATCCAGCGTGGCTTGGCTGATGCGCTGCTCCTTCCCTGTCCCACAGATTGCAGTGAGGAGAATCCCTGTGAAGGCCTGAGCCGCCACGCCACCTTCACCAACTTTGGCATGGCCTTCCTCACCCTCTTCAGGGTGTCCACGGGGGACAACTGGAACGGGATCATGAAGGTGTGTGCAGGTCTGGGTGCTTCCCCCTCTTAGGAGAGCTGGAGGTACAGTTTTCAAACGGATTTAGGCAACTCTTGGGTGAAAACAAAAATGTTTCCTCCCAAAACATCAAAATGAGGCTTCCCAATGTAAAAGCCAGGTGTGTTTTCAAGCAGGGATTTGTCCCAAGTCTCACCCAGCCTGAAGCTTTGTTCATGGATATAATATTTAAGGAAAATTAGGCCAGTTTTTTGACTGGGAGGAGTAACCATTGCTTTCTATCCTGTGCCTTTGGGACGTGTCACAGAATCACAGGATCGTGGAATGGTTTGGGTTGGAAGGAACCTTAAAGCTCATCCAGTTCCACCCCCTGCCACAGGCAGGGACCCCTTCCACCACCCCAAGCTCTGTCCAGCCTGGCCTGGAACACTCCAGGGACGGGAAATCCAAAACTTCTGGGCAGCCCACTCCCCTCCTCGTCGGCAATGCAATTCACGGATCTCTGTATTTTCTCTTATCTGTTTCAGTCGTCCCCACTTTGTGTCCTTTGGGGTTTTTCTGCGCCTGGAGCCCAAGCAGAGCCCCACTAACGCCTGCCCTGTCCCTCCCTGCTGCAGGACACGCTCCGGGAGTGCACCCGGGAGGACAAGCACTGCCTCAGCTACCTGCCCGTCATCTCCCCCGTCTACTTCGTCACCTTCGTCCTCATCGCCCAGTTCGTCCTGGTCAACGTGGTGGTGGCGGTGCTGATGAAGCACCTGGAGGAGAGCAACAAGGAGGCCAAGGAGGACGCTGAGATGGACGCGGAGATCGAGCTGGAGATGTCCAGAGGGAGCAAGGCCGCCGGCGGGAGCAGGAGCAGGGCCGTGGCCGCCGAGAGCCGGGCGCTGCACGGGGGGAGCCTGGAGCGCGGCGAGGGGAGGCACCAAGCCCTGGTGAGAGCCCGCACGGAGCTGGGGTGGGGAGGGCATGGGGGCCACCAGCCTGGCCAGCGGGTTCCTCACTGGCGGGTTCCACGCGGAGCCAGAGGGACGGGAGACAAGGAGCTGTCCCAGCCCCCTGCAGCAGGGATGTCACCGCCACCCTCTACCTCTCTGCAAGGCCTTTTAGGCACAAACTGTCCAATTGTGAAATGATACCTAAATTGTTTTTACTTTTAACCCAATAACAAACCACCCATGGCTCTCAGTGAGGACTTTTCTACCCAGTTACAAGATTCCACCCAGACCCATGGAGAAGAAGGTGAAAAAGGAGGATTTAGCCTACGCCCTAAAACCTCCATCTTGCTTTATCTATATTAGTATATTCTAAAGCCTTAAACCCTAAGTTTTGCACCCTGTGATATCCCACACTTCTATTCAAACTCCACACCCACAACCCCAGTGCTGTCACTCAATTTTGGAAGCCTTCTCCATGGCCTTAGGTCAGTGCAGGGTTTGCTGGAGGTCAGAGCTTGCCAGCACAGAAATCTGAAATTCCCAGTGCCCAGGGCTCCAACACCACCCCACATCCCAAGTCAGCTCCCAGGGCTCCTGGAGGTGGAAGGTGCTGGAAACCTTATCCTGGCCATTATTCCAGAGGAGAGTTGAAAGTCCGTCTCTCCATTCTCAGGTTGTGGGCTTTAAGTTCAGAGCCATAAAAGCCACAGGTCCCTGCCCTGCTGTCCCAGCCAGTCCTTGCCATTTTTCAGGGCAGCAGGACCAAGGAGCAATCCCAAAAAGCCTGGGAATGCTGGCCCTGGGAGCCCTGGCACCGACAGCATGGGATGGGATAAATTCCCTTCACATGGGCACCGCTCAGGTTCTCTTTAATCCCACTTCGGGATTTCCAGAGGATCCTCCAGCAGTTCAGTGCTGGGGTAAGCCTGCGCTCCCCACTGGCTCTGCTTAGGACATGGATGACTTGGGAATTACCAGAGCCCCGCAGCAAAGGAGCTGGAGGTTCCTGGGTTGATTTTCCAGACACTGCCTGCTCTCTGATTCCTATCAAATCAGAAAACAATCAAGTGCAGGGGGAAAGGAGGGCGTGAGATAATTGTCTCATCCCATGTCAGCAGCCTGTGATTAAGAGTGAACATGGAAATGCTTTGTCACCACGATCACAAACAAATCTACCGTGAAATCAGAGGGGGCTTGGAGATTAAATTACATTAAATTAGATTTTTGTGAAATCTATCTGACTCCATTAAGGCAAGGAAAAAGATTCGGTTTCACAGCAATGGGGAATTGGATATTTGAATGTTGTTCCTGACAGACATTCCTGCAGGGAAATGCACAGGTTGCTTTTCTAATTGAGGGAAGAGAGGACACATCCTCTCACAGAGGCTGGGATTGCAAACAGTCTGTTCTCCTTGGGTTTTCCTCATCTTCCAAGGCTCCCCAAGCACATCAGGAGCCAGGCAGAGCCTCCTTTTAACCCTGGAGATGTCGAGGGGGAAAAACATCCCCTCCATCCTCCAGCTCTGCTTCCCACCATGCCCTGCCACCGAGAGCCCAGGCCACCATGCTGAGGCGGCTGATGTCCCACCCACCGTGGTGTTGTGCTCCGGGGCTGTGTCTGAACTGCCCCAAACCTGTCCCTTCACAACCACAACCTTTCCAGCCTCTGTCCTTCCCAGCTGGGAAATCCCAGAGCAATCAGCCCCATGTGGGATTAGGAGTCAAATCCTCGTTTTCAGCCCTTAAAATGTGCATTCGGTGTGCAGGGGGATGTGTGAGCAGCGTGACCTCAAGTGTTAAACCCAGAGCTGCAGGCAGAGTTTTTGTTCGTGGAGAAAACGGCGTCAGGCTTGATTTTATGGCTGTTATTGTGAGAACTTGTTTATGACACTGAGGAACTTGAGGCAGGAGGGGGATCAACACCTCAAGCTTCCAGCAACCCCCAGAGCTGGGGATTCAGGAGATGCTCCCGGGAGATTCCCAGCAAACCAGAAGGGCTTCGACCCCCTCTGCTCAGTCCCATCCCGATTTCCAGGGCATGGGATCAGGCTCTGGAGTGCAGCAGGTGCTCCCCAGCAAGGAGGAGCAGCAGCAGTGATGTCTCCAAACCACCCTCACTGTCCAGAGCAGCTCTCCAGGTGGGAGCCAACAAATTTCCCGTACGTGGTTCGTATTTCAATCACTTACTTCATTTGAAATTTACCCACGTCCCTAATTCAGTCAGGTCTCAACAGCTGAACCCTTAAAAAGTGAAGTGGCTGATGTCAAGAAGGGCTTTCTGTTCATTTGTTCCAGCCAAAGACAAACTGAGCTTTAGGAGCCAAATCCTGAGGTCCTTCTGTTCAAGTGCTGAGACCTTTTGTTCTCAGTGTGGCTCCGGGCTGTGAACGAGCCCCTGGCTGCCCTCAGCTCAGGTGATGCCGTGCTGATGGAGCTGGGATGGCCAAAAACCAACTGGCACTGGCTGCTGAGGCTTTAATCCATCAGCTGAGAGCCCCGGGTGGCTCCTGGGCACAGCCGCAGTTGGCAGAGCTGGATGCCAGCGAGCTGTAAATACCTGCTGGCCCCCCCTTCCCAGCCAAGCTCCGCAGGGTAAAGCATGGAGTCATCCACCTTGGGGTGTGCATCCTCAGGGAGATGAGGAAAGACATTTCCAAGCCAGAAATACAAGGACAAAACCAGATTTAACCAGATCCTTGGTCGGCTCCAAACCTGAGGGACCTCAGAGACGGGTTTAGCTGGCGGAGAGGGAAAACAGCCTGGCAGAGCAAAGCAAAGTACATTTAATTTAAGATATGCAGCTGGGAAAAAATGTTTTCAATCAGTCACTGGGAGGCTGACGTGAAAGGAAAACCAGAGGGATTAGCTGTGTTTTCGATAAAAGGGTAACTTGGGAGGGGAACGCGTGCAGGCCGGCGGCAGGGCCTGGCCTAGGGGCTCCTGCTCCCCCAGCACTTGGCCAGGTCGTGGCATCACCTTTTAGCTTCTCCATCAGCACCTCAGGGGCACTATTGGTGTCCCTAAAGCTTCCTGTGAGCCCAGGATGGATTTGCTGAGGTACCTGAGCAGGGCCAGGTTGAAGGTTTGTGGTGTGCTCTGGGTGGGCCTTTTCAGCCAGACCCGCCTCAGTGACAACAAAGAAAAATCCCTTTTCTACCCCCAAATGGGCTCCACGCCCCCAGCCTCACTGCCACCACGTCTTCTCCTTCCCTCTGCCTCCTTCTTCAGGGCTCAGGGGTGCCCAAAATGCTCCAGGTTTTAGGAGAGAGGCCTCAAGCTTTGCTGTGGTGCCGCTGTGTTTAAATGCCTGACCTGTGAGGGAGTTTTGGGGAGAATTTCCAGAAGGGCTTGTTTTGGCCCCTCTGTCCTCTGTTTGAGGGGAAGGATGTCACCCTCAGGTCTCCTGAAAGCATCTCCTTGCAACATCAGATCTGGAAAACATGAGAAATCCTGCTTTCCTCGCGTGCTTAACCAATGGGCTCCTTTTCCGCAGCCTTTCTTTTCTCTCTGTGTGTCCAAGAGTCGACTTTGCACAAAAAGTTGACTTTTTTTTGTGGTGAGTGGCTGATGCATCCCTTTATTCCAGCCACATGCTGAGCTCTTCCCTCAGTTTAACTTCACTGTCCTGGGCTGCCGGCTGTGGGTGAGACCCCGGCAGAGAACACCTCCACAAGGTTTGGAAGCAGCAAGGGAAGGAATTCCCAGTAAATTCCCCACTGGGGTGAGCCCATCTCCCTCTCTCGTTGCTCTGCAGGGCAGCGCAGCCTCCCTGAGGCCCCAGGACTCCCAGAACCTGCTGACAGTCCGCAAGATCTCCGTGTCCCGGATGCATTCCCTGTCCAACGACAGCTACATGTTCCGGCCCGTCACCCCGGCCAAGGCCCCGCTGCCCCTGCACGAGGTGGAGATGGAAACCTACCCCTGCAAAGCCCAAAGAGGTACCACCCTTGGAGGCAAAGCTGTGGGTTCCTCACGTGTCCTGGTTTGGGTAGAAGGGCGCCTGCCAAGGAAGGCAGGAGCCTCCCTTGAAGTGGAAATTTTGAACCCCCTCCCTCCGAATTACAATTTTGAAATTAACTCTCACGGGTTAATGACTAAATGGGCTCCCGGGCGAAGATACGGGAATAGGAATAACAGCTCTTTACTAGGAAAATTAAACTAAAAATGCAGTAGTACAAAAAAAGTAAGAACAAACACTGACGGGGTCAGAGCACAAGCTGGCACCCCGTTGGTCAGGCTGTTGGGAGCAGTTCAGATAAATCCTCCTGCAGTGCCAGGTGTGGCTCTGCTGGAGCAGAGATGATCCTGCAGAAGGCTCCAGGGGTGCTGAGATGGGTCCGGTCTCCCTCTGGGAATGCAGCGCACACAGGCTGCGCCGGGTTCTGAATCCCAGCTTTTATCCAGGTGGGAATGCTGGGCTCCTCCCCCTGTCCGGAGCCTCTCCCCATGGATGATGGAATGTTCTCAGCCGTGCCGTGAGCCTGGATGGCCCCTGAGCAGCAGAGATCCCTGGAGGGAGGATGGGTCCTGGAAGGAATAAAGAGCCCTGCCCCAGCTGGTAATAGAATACAAACCTCTGGTTGCAGCACTGCAGCCCAAGACATCATCACAGAGAAGGATGTGGAGGGGCTGGAACGTGTCCAGGGAAGGGGCTGGAGCACCAGAAGCAGATTGGGGGGGCTCAGCCTGGAGAAAAGGAGGCTCAGAGGGAAACTTCTCATCCTCCACAACTCCCTGGCAGGAGGGGACGGGGTCGGGATGAGAGGAAACAGCCTCAAGTTCTGCCAGGGCAGGTTTAAGATTGGATATTAGGGAAAAATTCTTCACTGGAAAGGTGCTCAAGCACCAGAACAGGCTTCCAGGCTTCCAGTGGTGGTGCCACCATCCCTGGAAGTGTTCAAAAAACCTTTGGATCTGGCACCTGGGGGACTTGATTCAGTGCTGGCCTTGGAAGTGCTGGATTCACGGTTGGAATCCGTAGTCTTGTCCAGTCTTCACAATTCCATGATTGCAACCACGGGGCAGCAGCTGCACAGGGGGGTTCAGTGGGGAGCAACCAACCCAGACATGGCCTGAGCAGGGCTTGTTCCGGTCTGGTTCCATCAGCACGACGCTGATTCCCCACATTCTGCGTAATTCCACCTTTCCATCACCAGGAGCAAGCCGGGGAGATGCAGCGTTGTTGCATCTCAGATGTCTAAGGAGAAGTGCGGTTCCCAAGCACAGGTACAGATTTTTAGGTGAGGAAAAGGGAGCTGTGCATTCCCTCTGATGCCTGCGGATCAGTAACATCCCCAGGAATAAAAGCGGGAGTCAGGATTGCCTCCAGCACAATTCCTCGTTGTTTCAGGCAGGCTGCAGCCTCAGGGCAGTGCCTTTCAGCACCACACATCAAGTTCAGAGCTGCAGGGGTTTTTTTTGGGAGCAGAAAGATTAGAAACCACTCCCTGGTTCTTCCCGAATGTCATGGAGAGACCCCATGGAGAGACCCCATAATCCGGGAATCACGAGTGCGTGGAGCCTTTGAGGGGGCAGTCATCCGCTGCAGCCGAGTACATTTCCCTGAAAAGGCCTTTCTGTCTCTTTTGTCGAGCTGCTCTGAAGGGGAAATCGATCTGAAACGCGATCTCTGCCTCCCTAAAAGCACACGTGCTCCTGGAGAGGCTCCCAAGAACTTTTCCCAGCCTGGTTTCCTTTGATCCGGCGCGGTTTGAAATGCAAGAACGGCTCAGTGGGTTCTGCAAGCCCTGATTTGCTCTGATTTCCTTGGGTGGAGGAACTCTGTGTTTGTTCAGACTCTCTGGGAGCCAGGCCATGTTCTCTGCTCAGTGTTTATTATTATTTCACCTGCAAATTCCTTGTGAAGGAAAGAAAACAGAGGTTGAGTTTCACAGGCGGCCTCCCGGGGCTGCTTTTCATCCCTGGAGTGGCTGTAAAGCAGGATTTATATCCATATAAAACTGCTGGGACTTTGGTAGGGGTGGGTGGAACCCACCAAGAATTCTCTGATGTTTCCTAAATTTCTCTCCAAGACTGCTGGAGGGATGGATATGACGGCTATGATAGATACGAATTTTTTACCTGGTGGTAAAACCAGCGACACCCCAAGCTGTGCTGCTCCTGAGCTGCCCAAACTCTGCTTCAAGCCACAGATCCATAAATTACATCCAAATAAAACTGAGCCCATGGAGACTCTCATAAGCATCTGTGTTTCCATGGGCTTCAGGACGTCTGATCTTCTCCCAATACTCCTCCGACCACACAGTGAAAATCTTGTGGGATGAGCAGCTCTTGAGATATTTTGGGTTTAGATGCAGTTTGCTGATTTCCCAGAAAAACAAGGGAAAAAATACCCAGCTCCAGAAGTCTTCAGTGCTCCTGAGCATCCAGTTTGGAGGAGGTTTGGGTTTCCTATGTGAGAGCTCGATGGAAAGTTTCCAACAGGAGGAAATTCCAGCTGAGGACAGGGAGTAGAGCATTGGGTCTGGATTTTATGACCATGTTTGTGACAGATTTTATGACAGAGTTTTTCTGCATCATAAAAAGCATTTTATAAAGCCTGGAATAGCACATGAACAGCACAGGCTCGGCCTGAAACTCTGTGTCTAGGAGAGCCCAAAAAAACCTGAGGAGAAGCAGAGTGGGGGTGGGAACTCCTTCTGTGGTGCTCTGGAGAAAAGCTCCAAAAGTATTAAACACTCACTCTTCTTTGTCCCCACCAACAAATCTGCCTGCGAAGTGCAACTGCGATGTTTTTTGTCTGGATGGCTTTTGTCAGGGGTTCAAGTTCCCTGACCCGCGGGTGAGATCTCTTGGAGTGATGGATAACGGTGTTTGTAACACGGAGAGGGGCAGCGCCGGAGGAACAGACGCTGGGTTTCAAACTAATGAGGACAATAAATCCTGCAGCCCAGAAAGCAGAGGAGCAGGAGAGCTTTCAAACAACTCCCAAGTGCAGTAAAGCAGCGCCACAGATGGGCTGGGCAAGGAGGGATGGCCTGCAGGCCCAGCCCGGGAGGCTTTGGGAAGAGGAAGATTCCAGCCTGCCTGCAGCTCAGGGCTGTCGAAGCACTTGGAGCTCCACGAGCTCCTGGTGGGACCATGCTGAGCCGAGCTGTGCCTCGGGGACAGCTCCTGGTGGTGGCTGGGCTGCAGTGGGTGGGAGAACGGCCCTGGGCCTGCAGAGATGCCTTGAGAGGCTGCCTGGAACAGAGGCTGGACAGCGTTCAAGGAATAAAGTGGGTATTTATGAAAAGGCCTTCAAAGGATACACCTTGGGCAGGACAAGAACCTGGCCAGGGCTCCACCCAAGGTGGACTCAAAATGGTCCCAAAATGGACCCCTGGTCACGAGGTCTCACACTTCTGTAAGTTTTGGTCCATTTGCATATTGGGGTTTAATGGTCCAGTTAACAGATTTGGCTTGTGAGGTCCCATCCTTCTTGTTTTCCTTCCCCAGCCCAGCCTCGGTTGTACTTTTGGGCCTGAAGGTTGTCCCTGGTGTGCAGCAGGAGCAGGATTTGTTTTGTGTCCCTGCTGTGTGCAGAGCTGGGTGACGCTGAGTGTGAGCTCAGAGCTGCACCCTGGGCAGCACAAAATTTGAAAAACACGAAAACTAAAACTTAAACCACCAGCACCCCGGGCAGACCATTCCAGTGCTTCATCATCCTTTCCATAAAAAAAAAAATTTTTCTCCTTCACCCTCCTGTGTTTACTCCCCTCCCGAAGCTTCTGCCTCAAACCTCGCGAGCCCCCGGGCCAGGCGCTGACCGCTCCCTGTGTCCTGCCCTAGGATCCATCACCTCCATCCGCTCCCAGCCCGTGGGGACGAGTTCGTGGCTGAGGGTGCCCCCGGAGCCGCTGCCGCCGGCTGCGCGCTGCCCCGGCCACGAAGGGCGGCACCGCTGGAAGGTCCTGGCCCCCCACGGCAGCCCCCGAGCTCCTGCTCTCAACAAGCTGCTCTGCAGACAGGTGAGGGGCTGAGAGCGCCCAGAGATAACTCCTGTGCTGTCACCTGGGTCCTTGCCTTCCTTCCCAGTCCTCCCTTGTGTTTCTTTGCTTGGAGCTAAGGGTGGAATTCCTGTTTCAGAACGAAACGTGACATAAATTTTAATATATTCCTTCCCCAGCAAGCGACACGTGGGAAAGGCCCTTTTTCCCTACTTCCACCTTCATGGCTGTGCAATTCCAGGCAATAAGAGCTGAAGTGTGGGGAGAATGTGCCCAAATCCGTTTTAGCAGTGCTGGGAGAGCCCTCCAATGGGATGGTCAGAATTTGAGGCTGACCAAGGCCAAGGCCCAGCAGATGCCAGCCCTGAACATGAAGGCTCCTGCCAGCCAAAGTTTATCCCCTTGTACAGGAGGGTGTGACAGGATTGGCAGGAATGAGGTGGGCTGTGCCGGACCCACCAACCCTTTGCCTTGCGCCACGGGCCCCCCATCCCTGCNCCGCCAGCCCCCCCGGCCCCGAGGGCAGCCAGGGCGAGCCCTCCGACCTGGCTGACGAGGAGGTTCGGCACATCAACAGCTCGGCCAAAGACTGGGCAGAGGAGCACTCGGACCCCGGCAGCCGCTCCACGTCGCCCTTCACCTCCCCGGCCCCGTCCCCCGTGCCCCTCAAGAACTGCAGCACAAGCAGCCTCTCCCGCAAGGAGAAGGACTTGAAGAAGTTCTACAGCACCGACACCAAGGGCTTCCTCGGCAAGCCCAGCTGGGCCGACGAGCAGCGGCGGCACTCCATCGAGATCTGCCCCTCCGGCAGCGCCCCCGAGCGCGGCTTTCAGGAGNTCAACAAGCTGCTCTGCAGACAGGTGAGGGGCTGAGAGCGCCCAGAGATAACTCCTGTGCTGTCACCTGGGTCCTTGCCTTCCTTCCCAGTCCTCCCTTGTGTTTCTTTGCTTGGAGCTAAGGGTGGAATTCCTGTTTCAGAACGAAACGTGACATAAATTTTAATATATTCCTTCCCCAGCAAGCGACACGTGGGAAAGGCCCTTTTTCCCTACTTCCACCTTCATGGCTGTGCAATTCCAGGCAATAAGAGCTGAAGTGTGGGGAGAATGTGCCCAAATCCGTTTTAGCAGTGCTGGGAGAGCCCTGCAATGGGATGGTCAGAATTTGAGGCTGACCAAGGCCAAGGCCCAGCAGATGCCAGCCCTGAACATGAAGGCTCCTGCCAGCCAAAGTTTATCCCCTTGTACAGGAGGGTGTGACAGGATTGGCAGGAATGAGGTGGGCTGTGCCGGACCCACCAACCCTTTGCCTTGCGCCACGGGCCCCCCATCCCTGCGAGTGTCCCAGGCCAGGCTGGACGGGGCTTGGAGCTGCCTGGACTGGTGGGAGGGTGTGGGAGGAGTTTTAAGACCCCTTCCAGCAAAACGTGGTTCTAATAATTCCGCGCCCATCGCTGGCGGTGCTGCTGCCCAGCGCATCCCCCGGCTCTCACCCCACTTCTCTCTCCTCCCCTTCCAGGAGGCCGTTCGGACGGACTCAGTAGATGGACAGACTCCGGAGCGCAAAGACAGCCTGCAGACAGAGCCTGGAGAGCCCCAACCATCAGCAAAGCAGTCCCAGAGCTCCCTCACCCCCAGCCCCCNGCCCCTCCGGCAGCGCCCCGGAGCGCGGCTTCCAGGAGCCCGCCGAGGACAAGCAGCGGGCCCCCGGCCACGTCCAGCCGGAGGCCGACTACATCCACGGAGCTCGGAGGAAGAAGAAGATGAGCCCGCCCTGCATTTCTATAGATCCTCCCATGGAGGACGACGGCGCGGCGGCCCCGCGCACCAAACCCTCCGAGAACACCCTGCTGCGGAGGAGAACCCCGTCCTGCGAGTTCCCGGCCTACCGAGAATCCCTGGAGCTCCCGGAGAGCCAGCCCCCGTGCCGCGGGGAGCACCTCAGCGTCCCCAACTTCTCCTTCGAGCCGCTGGACGGCGGCTCCTTAAGCAGCCTCTCGGAGCTGCTGGACAGCGGCCAGCCCACGCCGGCCTCGACGGACTCGCGGCCGGACGCGGAGCCGAAAAAGCCGGAGCACTTAAAAACTCAGCGGGGCAACGGCGAGAGGGGCAAAGAGCTGCTGGGCACTGCCAAGAGCCCCCTGCGGAAGCAGGACTTGGGCCCCGTGACTGTCGCCACAGAAGAAGGCACGGAGGACCCAGTATAGCTGCTGGGATGGGGGACAGGGGGGGGTCTCAAGGGCTTGTCACCAACGTGGGGGTCCCAAAGCGAGGGCACCCAGGGGTCAGGGGTGGCCCTCACCGGGGCCGTGCCCTCCCTGCGGTCACCCGTTGGGAAGCGCTGTGGAAGTTTG
>WBMY01015487.1:366384-377886 GCA_013397315.1 Donacobius atricapilla | reverse complement strand
AGAAAAACAAAAAAAAACAACAAAACCCACACACACACACACAGGCACAGGCACGAAAAAATGGGAAAGAAACCAAACGAGCGGCCGGACAAAACTGGGGATGGGTTTTTTGGGGGGGATTCGGCGAAGAGGTTTCGGGGTTTCTTTTCTAAGGGGAAGGTGGGGTTGATGCAGGGGTGGTTTCGTTCCTCTCGCCCCACTCCGCAGCCTCGATCACATTGATTCGAGTCTGAGGTGGGGGCGGTTGGGATTTGGGGGGATTCTCTTGGGGTTTTGTTGTTTTGTTGGGTTTGATTTTTTGGTTTTGGGGTTTTTTTTTTTTAATTTTAAAGTTGCTCAGCTTTTCCTGAGGCACCTTTTCGAGCTGTCACGTTAATGCTGGAGTGCCTGGGAGCTGGACATTGTCTGTATATCAGCAGTTCTAGAAATAAAAATTCTGTATTTATGAGCTACAAAACAAGGAAACAAACAAAAACAACAACAACAAAAAAAACCTGGGAAAAAAATAGACCCACAAAAACTCTCTCTTCATAATGCACATATTTTTATAGAGAAACAGAGATGCTGTTTTTTGCATTACATGGGTGGTGTTTCCTTGGGTTTTCTGTGGAATTAATTATTCCAGCCATTCATTTTCCGAATGTTTCTGCTCTTTCCTCGCTTCCCTTCCTCGCCTTCCCTCCACCATCACCCCACCAGCTCCTTCTCACAGCTGATGCTTCTGACGTCTCGCTCATTTTTCTTTTGTACTTTAGAGGTTGTCCTAATAACAGACAAAAAACCAAATCACTACTGAATTGTAGCAGTGCAATAATAAGTTATTCATTCTTCTTGTCTGTCCAGCTGTCCTGTTGCTTTTTTTCCCCCCTTTTTTTTTTTTAAAACTGAAATTCAGGTTAAACGTCGCAATAATCTGAACTAACGTGCACAAAGACAGTTTGTTGTGTTACAAAGAGAAAAAAACTAACGAAAAAAAGGGAAAAAAAAGACTACATTTACAGAGAGATTAAAAAAAAACCTGAACAAATAAATAGTAAATTATTTAAGAAATGTATTTTGTTTACTGCAGTTCTAAGTAAATTATTGATACAGTGTGTAAAGGTGTAAAGAGCTGTCGTAGGTGATGTTCTTTGTGAGCACTTAAGGTGATGATTTGTCCTCCTCGTGGCAGAACAACTCCGACCCCTCGGGGCAGTTTGCCCTCCCTGTCCCTCCCTCCCCATCCCTGGACACATTCCCTTCCCAAGGCCCTTCCAGAAGCCTCTAGAGGAATCCAGGTCACCTTTCAGCACCACTTTGGGGGGGTTTTTTGCAGCTTTTGGGGTTTGATTTTCCTCTCTTACGCTCCTTCCCCAGCCCTCCTGCAGGCCCCGTGTCCGTGGCACAGCCCGGCCGGGGGGAAATAGGAGCAGGAAGGAGCCCGTGGGCATCCAGGGGGGAACAAACCCATCCATGAGTCGCTCCCACTCGGTTCCTTCCGTGCCGCCTCATATTTATGCCTTCACATTTATCTTCTGTTATCGATGCATCCATTACTCCGAAAGGAAATGTATCTTGCTTCACATCTATTAAACTGTATAAACTGGAAGCGTGGCCTCCCTTTGTGCCGCGGCGGGGGGAGCCCAGGTGTCCCTCCCGCTCCCAGAGCTCGGCGTTCCCGGAAAACTCTTGGCTCAACCTCTCCGAGCTGCAGCCCCTCGTGGGTGCGGAGCATCCCCGCCAGAGCTGGAGGCTTCTCCCACCTCCCCCTGAGCTCAGAGAATCCCTCACCTCACCCAGGAGTCTCCATGTGTTGATCCGGCTGCTTCCCGAGGAGCACCTGCGCCGCTGTAATTAAGAGCCGCTTAGAATTATTGTAAATAATGATTCTGTCTCGGCGGGATGGCGAGGAATTCCAGAAAGAGAGCCACAGAACGCGTGATTAACAGCGCTTTGGGGAGGACGGCAAACTCCTTTTGCTGCAGTTTGAGGAGGGATGGTGGAAGCCTCTGCTCCAGGCTGAGTCCTGCTGGGACACCAGAGGGTGTCCCTCAGCCTAAGGGGGCACTCAGGGTGTCATTTACTGCTGGGGTTGTTCATCTTTGCTGGAAAAGGCCTGAACTCCCCTCTGGCCCTGCGCCCGAATTCCCTTCAGGGGGAAAATCCTCTCACCACGGGGTTGGTGGCTGATGGTGGGGATGTAGAACAACTTGGAAGGGCTGTGTTGGGAATGAGTTGGGATATTTGCTCCCGGTTCTGGCCCTGCTCAGCCTTCCCAAAGCCCTTCCCAAACCCCTCAAAGCTCGTCAGGACCCAAAACAGCCCCATCCATGAGCCTGCAGGAACATCCTGGCAGCGTGGGGAGAATCCAGGGCCGAATGAATTTTCCAAGAGCAGAGAGTGACCATGGGTTGCTCCCTGGCCCCTCTTCTGGGGACACTCGCCTGGACTGACGGGTGCAAAACCCCCACAGCTGCACCCCCAAACCTGGCCGGGACCAGAGAAACTATTTAACATCGGCCAGTGTTAATTTTGTTGATTAAATCTCTGCAGCATTAAGCAATTCCCCCCATCCCCAGACTGTCTGCAAGCCTTGCTTAAGATCGGAAGTGAAAAGCACGGGGTAAAAGCAAGTCATGATTATTTAATTGGATCGATTTCTATTTTGCATTTTTAATGGCCGTTCGGCCCTGTCCATTTATCAGCCAGACTCTGCCCCAGCACTCTCCATCCCAGCAAACCCACAGCCCACAGGGATGGGCTCTTGTGTCCATCTGGGCTGGCCCAGAGCCACCTCAGCACCCTTTGAGGAGCAGGAATCAGACAGGGATTAAAAACCACCGTGCTGAGGAAGGAAACCATCAGAGGGGCTCTGCTGCAAGGGTAAATCTCAGATGGCATCGATCTGAAATTCTCTTTGTCATGCTGGGGAGGAAAAAAAAAAAAAAAGGCTTTAAAAAATACCAACCACCAAATCTGACGCCATCCTGGGTGCAATTAGCCCCAACCTTAATCTGTCAGAGCTGTGAGATCATACAGGTTGCATGAATGCTAATAAGCGTTTGATATTTGTACAAGCTTTCTGGGGATGAATAATTCAATTGACTTCATCCATTAAATTTCCCCTATTAAGTTTTCAAGCCGTGGCTGGGTTTTAATGGCTGGGGCCACCTCACCCTCCAGACGAGGGGGCTTAATTAGGAATTTTAGCACACCCTGACGGAGCCGCGGGAGCTGAAATCTCTGTGGCTCTCTGGGGTTTGAGCAGCTCGTGTCTCTCTGCTGGAGCCCCGCTGAGCCCCTGGAATAACTGCAGCTCACGCCAGGTGGGTGCTCCATCCCCTTCCAGCACGATGGTGCTGCCACAAGCTGGTTTAGCCCTTTCCACGGGCTCAGCCCCTCTGTGGAGGCTGGGAAGGTGCTGGGGGGCTGCTTGAGATGAGGGATGTGCAGTGGCACTGATGCACCCCCTGGATTTTGGCACCCCTCGATTATTCTGTGGGTCCCTTCCAACTCAGGATATTCTATAATTCCATGATTCCCTGGCGTTCACCGGTGCAGAGACATCACCAGGAGTGTTCCACACCCTGGAGCTGCTGCTCCTCACGCCAGGACCTTTCGCTTGTGTCCCTCACTTGTAGGCCAGCGTTGGGTTGGTTTGTTCCAGCTGTGGATGTTGGGCCATCCAGCGAAAAATAAATCTGTTCACGATGAAAGGGAGAAAATGCCAGTGACCCTCATTAAGTCACACCACAGGGAAGAGCCAGATTAATGATTTGAATATTTGATTGAAGTCCCCTGGAGCAGCTTATTCTGATTCTGCTTTGCCCCACGTGGAGGCACAAGCTGCTGAGGGCCCGTGGCCACGTCTGCAGGGTCTGTTGGATGCATGGAAAACAGCATTTCCACCTGAGTTATTCCCAAAAAATGCAGTCACCACTGGACAGCAAGCAGGAGGGCTCCATGCCTGGCAGGAGAAGGAGCTTGTTTTCCCTCCCCTCTTCTCCCTGCTTTTATTCCTTATGTCCTTGTCAAACCCAGCTGTCCTGCTGGGCACCATCTCCCCCGGTCCTCCTCACCCTCTCCCCTCCTGCCTTCGTGTCAGTTTATTCTGACTGGCTCATTAATTAATTTTGCTCATTAACCAAAAGAAATCTCACCAACGATAATGAGTTCCAATACAAATTAATTCCTCAGGGAAGACCGGGCACTTCACATCTCCTTGGCAGCGACTGCGGGCGTACCCAGCAGGGCCCCTGGCGTGGGGCTGGTGGCCACATGGACACAGGGATCATCCCTGGAAGTGTCCCAGGACAGGCTGGACAGCAAGCTGGGGTAGTGGAAGGTGTCCTTGCCCATGGCAGGGGGTGGAATGGGATGAGCTTTCCGACATAAACCACTCTGGGCTTCAGCCACGTAGCACAAAACCCACCTGGCTTCCCCCAGGTGCCTTCCCAGCACACTCCGTCTCCAGGTAAATGCATTCAGCAGGAATTGCAGCGGGAATATTCCCCCTGTGTGTGCTGCTGTGAGATCCCACTTCCCCCCTGCTCAATTTGAGCAGCGGGAGCAAAAGGCAGGGAAGACAAAGGGCAGGGAAGCTCCCTGAAGCCTCCTGGCAGGCGGGGATGAGTCAGGGCTGTGCAAACAACTCTGAAAACACAAACGCTTTATTGCAGATTAATGACACCATCAGATGTGTTTCACTGGCCATTTACCAGGTGCCGGTCATAAATATTTGGGATTGGAAATAAACTTCTGCGCTGTGCTGCTGTGGTGGTGTTCGTGTGGCTCCCACCTTCCCTGGATCGGCCCCGGGGCTTGAGCAGGTAACACAGGAGCTGCTCCTGCTCCCTCCCTGCACTCCCTTTTCCAGGGATCCGCTGCTCCTGCTGCAGCTGCAGTGGATGAGCCCAGAGCTGGGAGATGGGCAGGAATCACATCCCACAGGTATCCCCTCTGGCACCGCAGCCTGGCGGCTTTGCCCGGGAGGAGGAGAGCCGCCTGCTCTCCCCAGAGCTCCTCCAGAGGCAATTCCAGGGGAAACCCAGGGAAAGGGCTCGCCACAGCCCTCCAGCCTCCCTGGGAGCCCCTGGACCCGGAGCCTGGGCAGGTCGCGGTGCCGGGGTTTGATGCTGAAGCTCCCAGTGACAGAGCTCCCAGCAGTTTGGGTTTTTCCAGCCCTTGGCTCTTCCTGGGCATGAAGCAAACATAATTCCCTCAGCTGTTTGAGGTGCCTCCTGCACGGAGGCCTGTGCCTAAGGGACACTGGGAATGGTTCTCCGGGAGCTGGGATCCGGCCTGGAAGAGGTGGCAAGTCAGGGATCAGCAGGAGCGTGTCCTTCCTCCCCGTGAGGATGGCTGCGGCTCCAAACACCCCAGGGAGGCTTCCTGTGAGTCCCGTCACAAATCACAGGATCGGGACAAGTCCTGGAGGAGAGGAGAATGTTTTAAATGGCCAGGAGGAACAGCAGCATCATCGCTAAATAACACCCAGGGGGTCACCATCATCCACAAACCTTCAGCACGCATGGAAATCAAACTCTCTGATGGAGCATTAATTAAGTTTTCCAGCAGGATAAAACCACTTCCTTGCTAGGGATTTCACTCAGCTCACAAAGATTTTAAAAAAATACAGCTAATTAAAACAAGGCTGGCATGCAGAGAAGGGAAGAATAAAAGGTCTTGTTATGGCTGGGAGGGGACAGGGCCCTTCCAGATGCAGGTCCAGATGACTCACGGCTGCTGAATAACCCCCCTGCTGCCTCTCTGCCATGGGGAAGGTCTCCTAGCGCTGGGAGAGCTCCTCCAGCAGCTGTATATCACCTGCCAGGCAACAAAAATGTCCTGAAATTGGCTCCAAGGTAGCTGGTAGCCAAGTGCAGTGTTAATTAAACAGCCTCGCTCGCTGCTCCAGACAGCTGCTCCAGCACTGCTCCACCTCACCCCCACCCCTGATGATTTTCAGCTCAAATGAATTATTTTCCCTGAAGCATTTCTGAAGGGCTGTGGAGGAAGGATAACATTTCAGGCATTCCCTCCAATCCCTCCTGCTTTCCTGGCCCATTCTTCTCTCGGCCAAAAGCGTTTGGCCTGAGAAACCGAGTTGCAATAGGTATAGACAGGGAACACATCCAGTGAAACGTGGAAGGGCTTCCTTCACCCTTCCCACCCTTCCCCAGAGGGTCTGGCAGCCATCAACCACCCCAAAAATTCCTCCCGGAGAGGGGAAGGTGGCCTGGGATGCAGAAGGAGGTGAAGGGATGAAGCACAGCAGGCTGGGGACTCTCCATGGCACTGACACGTGCGTGGGCAGCAAATTTCCTGGTGTGAGCAGCAGCGCAGCCACAGTCCCGACGGGCCAGCACCGTGTCAGCAATCCAGAACTGGGGGCATTTTATCTTCTTTTTTCTGTTACAGCCGGGATTGGTTACATCAGAGACGCTGTTTCGTGCTCGACTCAGATGTTTATTAATTCTTTCTATAGTACAGACTCACAAGTTCAGAGTTCTGGCTAACAAAGTGAAAAGTGGCTCCATCTCTACCTCTCTGGCTTTCTAAGAACAAACTGTCCAATTGTGAAATGAGACCTAAATGGTTTTTACTTTTAACCCAATAACCAACCACCCGTGGTCCAAAATGCAGATTTTTCTACCCAATTACAAGATTCCACCCAGACCCATGGAAAAGAAGGTGAAAAAGAAGGACTTGCCTCTGCCCTAAAACCTCCATCTTGCTTTATATATATATTACTGTATATTAAACCCTTAAATTCTAAGTTTTGCACCCTGTGATATTTCACACTTCTATTCAAACCCCACACCCACACCCCCAGAGCCATCACTCAATTTTGGGAGCTTTTTCCACAGCCTCAGGTCAGTGCAGTGTTTGCTCAGGGGTCAGAGCCTGCCAGCACAGAAATGTGAAATTCTCAGTGCCCGGGGCTCCAGCAAGAACTGTCACATCGCTGCCACATCCCATCACCAGCCCGGCGCCCTCACACCACGCTCTCTGCAGGGAAACAAGTCCCACCTTCGGCAGATTTCAGCACTTCCAGCTCCTGAAAGCCTCAGCACGCTCGTCCTCCTCGTCTACACACCCAGCTCACCCGTTCCTTTTGTGAAAAACGAGGTTCGCTGCCTTAGAAAAATTTGTAAGTTTAATAAAAAAATAATAAAAAAAAAATTAGACAATTAGGAGGCAGACTAAAGTAGTTTCTCAGCTGAGGGTGCCTGGCCCCAGCCAGCCAGAACATCCGCTAACAAAAAGCTTGTTCCCTAAAAGTATCAGCCTGTTGCATATTTACAAGTTCACCTGCGTGATTCAAACATTCCCCTGGGTATGATTCTCTCTGTTCAGTGTCACTCCCCCCAGTCATTTTATCTGGTAGATCCATCTGCAGGTGGCTCTATTCCGTCTGGTAGCATAAGGTCCATAAATTCTTCTTCTGAGGTTTTGGTCACCTTCATTTGGATAAAATACTGACAACAGAGGTTCAATAAATTCCTTTTTGTAGCTTCTGGTCAGCAATCTTCATTTGGCTTACTGCAGGAATGCAGGAAGGCTCCCCCTGCCTCCTGGAGTTACAAAAATTTTAAAAAATTTTTTACTTTTAACATCATGTTACAATCAAAAAAAATTACATACATTAATCACATTTCTAAACTGTGTTAATAGAAAATAAAATACAATCTTCCCACATTATACATTTAATATTCATTTTAATATTTGCCAAAAGCCAACTTCATAATACGCATTTATAACACTTTTAATTGGAGCGGGATAATTACCGCGGCACGGTGCTGTTCCCTCTTTTTCCCACCCACAATCCGGACCCAGAGGTATGAGGGCACTTCTCCTGATATCCATCATTAAAAACCGCCGTGCTGGGGGCACGGAGAGCCCCTCTCCTCACCGCTGGGGCTGACCCTCCCCAGAGCACAAAATCCATCCTTTCTTTCCCTTTTTCTCCCTGTTCTGGCCCTTGCCCGGCAGCCAGAGCTGCTCCAGCAGCAGCATCTAGTGGCCGTGGCCTCTGTAATATATAATTTAGAATAAATTCGTGCTAAGGACTAAAACCACAGCATCTTTTAATGAAAACAGAGTAACGGGAAAGAGCAAAATGCACCAGGTGATAAGAGAAAAGGTATTCGCTACCAGGGATGAATTCCTGTCTCAAAATGGGAGCTATTCCGGAGGATTATTTCATCTGGCGAAACCCCAGCATTATGCACTAAAATGATAAGATGAATATTCGTCGCCAGAAAAAGATATTCGAGAGGATTATGGTCTAACAGGATTCCAGCAAGAACAATATTCCGGGAACACTCTTTGTCCGGAGCGGCCACGAGAAAGAACGTGCATTAATATGTGAAAAAAAGAACAAGACCGGCGAGAAGAAGCAGGAAGGACCCCCTCGGTATCCCTCGAAGTCTGAAAATAGAATAAAAGAGACACTGTAAGGACAGAATTTGGTGAACTACAGGGGTTCGGAGTGGTCCCAACCCGGTTCCCCAATTTTAATTTGACTGTGGTTTTTTTGTTGTTGTTTTTTTTTTAATTTGACTTCGATTGTTTAATAAATTCTTTTAACCATTAAATTGGCGGATTCATTTATAACAGCCTCCGCACTGGGAATGGCAGGATCGGGAATCTCCTGAGCCCATCCTGCCGTCCCATCCGAACTCCCCAAAAAAACCCCGTCCTGCGCATCCCTCACGGCGCTGGCCCTGAAATCTGCCCATCCCCTGGGCAGGCCCAGCCCCGGGCTGGGGTGGCTTTAGGCTGATATTAATTAATAATGATAATAAATAAAGTTCTGGACGCGTGGCGGTGCGAGGGTTCCGAGGCAGCGCCGGGCGGGCTCAGCGGCTGAGGGGAGCGCGGCGGATCCGCCCGGGGACACCCGTGCGGGGGAGCCGGGGGTGGGCTAGCCGAGTTCTAGGGTGATTTGGTGGCGATTTGGGGTGATTTTGGGGTGATTTGGGGTGATTTTGGGGCGATTTTGCTGCTCGGGAGCCCCGCGGAGCGGCGCCGAGGAAGTTTGTCCCCCGCGCCGCCCCGTCCGTCGCCGCGGCAACCGGCGTGGCCGCCATGGCGGCGCCCAGCGTCTTCCTGCTGGCCGTGAGCGGCGAGATCGAGAGCGGGGAGGTGCGGGGGAGCCGGGGGCAGCCCGGGAAGCACACCAGCACAGCACGGAGGGACGGGGGGATCGCCCCGGCCCGGTCTCGGTGCTGCGTCCGGGATGAGAATGTGCCCCCNCCGCTGTTGTGACAGTCACATGGAGGAACTGGGCGGTTCTGCGCTTAATTTCCACGGAATTAAATGTGATCTGTGGTTACCCAGCACCTCAGAGGAGCAGGCACTAATTGCCAAGCAGTGAATGGAGCACTGGGAAGCACTGAGGGCAGGAAAGTTGTCTATGATGCCACCCAGAAGATTCTGGAGGAGGGAATCTCCCAGATCACCTCCAAGAGCAGTGTCTCGCCCACCACGCTGGTCTGGAACTTCCCCATCGACATCACCTTCAAGAGCACCAACCCCTTTGGCTGTGAGTGCTGAGGGGGGCCCGGGCCTGGTGCCAAACCCTCCCTCACCCCGATTTCTTCTTAGGGCCAGCAGCCCCCCTCTCACCCCCGTTTCCTTGCAGGGCCACAGATCGTGCTCAGTGTCTACGGGCCTGACTTCTTTGGCCACGACGTGGTCAGAGGTTATGGAGCTGTCCACGTGCCCTTCGTGCCGGGCAGGTGAGTGCCAGCCGGACCTGCAGGACTCAGACAGATCCTTGTGCAGTTATCCTCTCATTTCAGAAACAAAAAAAAAAGCTCCCAGAAATCCCCTCGTGGTGCCCTGTTGGTTCACAACAAATTTCCAGCTGGGCTCTTTCGTCATGAAATAAGTTTTGGTAATGCTGCAAAGCCCAGATGTGAGGCTCAGTTACTCAGACAATGAATTCTCATTCCCACCACTGGGAATGGAGGGAGATGTGTTATTCCTGTGCAAACAAAGCCTTTCTGTGTGAAGGGAAAGTACCGGATGTGTCAGGAATTCTGTGCCTTCGTAAATATAAAAATCCTGCTCTTTATTCATTCCTGAGGTTCTGGGGGTCTCCTCTTTGTTTCAGGCACAAAAGAACCATTGCCATGTTCGTCCCAGAGTCCACCTCGAGGCTGCAGCAGCTCACAAGGTAATAATTAATGTCTTTAATTCATTAAAGAATGAATTTCTCTCTGTCCTTAGCCACAGAGGCATTTGCAGCCACGTGCAGAGGTGTGACTGCTCTGTGCCGTGACCAGTTTTGTGTTCTTTGGGTAAAAATCACATTTTCAGGTGTCTGGGGTTTTTTGAAAAGCTCTCATAAAGATATTAACAATATTAATTATTTTAATATATCAATTAAAACAAATTTATATATTAATACATCCTATAACAAGCATATTATTTACCTGGTAACTGCACTAAATTATTGCCTGAATCCTCTTGCGGCTGTTTTGGAAGGACAGCCACAGGAACAGCAAACCCATGAAAAAACAATCCCCATTCTACTTTTTTTTTAAAGAAATTCAAAGTCCCCAAGCCTCCCTGGTTCTCTGGGTGACCAAGAGGAATTTTTCAACAATATCTTTGCCACAGAAAGAATCTTGTAGCCCAGAAAAAAAAAATGGATTTAAAAAAATCTGTATGAAATCTGTTGTTTTTTTTGGTTTGGGTTTTTTTTTTTTGCCTTGAGGCAAAACTTACCTTTGATTGCAGTGGATGAATAAAGAGAACCAGGCTTGAAGACCCTCCTGGCTGCTCCTCTCATGCCCTGATCAATCTCAGCCCCCCAGATCATTATTCTGTGTTTTCTCCTCCCAGCTGGTTCACGGGGAGACGCCCGGAGTTCACCGACCCCAAAGTGGTGGCGCAGGGAGAGGGACGGGAAGGTGAGTCCTGGCAGCTCCTGGGGGCTGAAATAAAGAGCTCCGCAATTAATCCCCAACCCTCTTTTAACCAGATTTTAATCCCAAGCCCTGTTTTTAACCGGATTCCTGCCCGTGCTCTCTGTCCAGTGACCAGGGTGCGCTCCCAGGGCTTTGTGACCGTTTCCTTCAACGTGATGACCAAAGATCTGCACAAGCTGGGCTACGACGTCCCCCCTGCAGAGGAGCCCGGGCCACAGGGGCTCCACAGCTTCTGAGCTCCCCAGGACCTGCTCAGAGCTCTTCGGGCCTTTTTAGGGAAAGGTGGAGCTGCTCCAACTCAGATCATTCCAGAGGAAACACCAGCCCAGAGGATCTGGGAAAATCACCAAGCCTGATCCTCTCAGTGAGGTGGAAGCATTGTGGAAATTGATGTTATTGATAATATTCGGTGGTTTTAGGGGTCAGGCTGTCTCTGAGTAAGGCCTGGGACAAAATATTTTTATAGCAGCCTTTTTTACACCTTTTTTATAGAATTAATGGCACACAAAGTTTCGAGCTGTAGCAGTTTCCCTGCAGTTAAAGCTTTGCAAACCCAGTTTCTTTTTAGTGATTTTTTTTT
>WBMY01015487.1:301778-355177 GCA_013397315.1 Donacobius atricapilla | reverse complement strand
CCAGGGTCTGAAATCAGCACCAGGGTCTGAAACCATCAACCCCCGAGTCTGAAATCATCCCTCCTGGCAGAGAACCTCCCCTGGGTGCATCCCCATGCCCAGAACACCCTGCTGAGCACCAGCAAGGCACAGTCAGTTCCCCTGAAGCAGCCAGTGCCTCCAGGAGCCCTTCACTGACCACCAGCTCCCACAGCCCTGACTGGAGTCAGAGGTGCCAAACTTGGTTACCTGAAACAGCCCTAACCACAACATCCACATTGCTGACTGGGTTTTTTAAATGCTGCTTTGCAGGCTCTCTGTGCTCCTTTACTGCAGAGAATGAGTTTGCATTGGATATTGGGAAGAAATCCTTCCCTGGGAGGGTGGAAAGGCCCTGGCACAGATTCCCAGAGGAGCTGTGGCTGCTCCTGGATCCCTGGAAGCGTCCAAGGCCAGGCTGGATGGGGCTTGGAGCAGCCTGGGACAGTGAAGGTGTCCCTTCCTTTTTTCAGGTTTTGAGGTCCCTTCCAAACCATGCTGGGATTCTGTGATTTGTCCTTTTGCTCCAAGCCCTCAGCAGCCACCTCCATTTTCATGTTTCTGGCACCGAGCTCAGACAAGAATTCCCAAAGTAAACAACTTGTTTCCGAATTACAGCGGCGCTCGAAAAAGCAGAGCACAACTTTCCCAGCCTTTGAGGTTCCCTGGATCGCTGCCAGCCCTGCAAATTCCTTTTAGTGTACAAGCCCAGGATTATTTGGATGGCCCAGTGACCCCTCACAAACTTTTTGTAGTACCCGGGAAGGGCAGATACACAGATTTCCTCTCTCTCCCTGTTCACTGCCAAGGCTGCTCAGAATCACTGCTTTTTTTCCTACTCAAGGATTTTAATAAATTGACTTTTTCTTTGATTGGAAGAGCGATGAAAAGAAATACTGAAGGAGCATTTCCAAGCGTTTCACCCTGTGAGCAACGCAGGAAAATGTCAGGGCAAATTCAGCTTTTAAAAAACACATCTGCCATGTGTTTGGTGCCACCATTTCAGTCTGCTCCAAGCAAGGGCTCACTTCTAACAGGCCCAGCGTGCAGCAGAACTGCAACAGCCAATGTTTTTTTTCCAAAATACACTGAGAATGTGTTTTCAGATCAAAAGTGGCTCACTGTGCCAGCCTAAGACAGACTAAGCAGCAGCTCACAATTACCCTGCAGCTTTTGCTCTCTGGCTGCAGTCAGAGATCTCCTGTGCCTGCTGCAGCTCCAGGAGAAGGGCAATTCCAACCTTCTTTCACAGGAAACTCCTCCCTGTTACCTTCCCCAAGGTAATCTCACCTGCTTTGACAAGATCCACCTGATGTTCAGCCAGTTTTAACCACCCCAAACCTAATGCAGCTAATTCTGAGTGAGGGGAACTGCTGGAATAAAGCTCAGCTGCAGCCCAAGAGCAGAGACTTTGTGCTTTCAGGGACTGTCCCTGCACTGGGTGAGCCCAGGATGCCTCTCTGAGACCCTCCTGCTCACGACCTGTTGGCTGAAATAACCAAGAAAACCAAGCCCAAATCACCCATCTTCAACCCCAACAGCACTGAGCCGTGCCGAGTTTTCCTGCAGGAAGGCAAAGCTCAAACAGAAACGTGAAGGACTGCGCAGAAACCAACCTGGTGCCAAGAACGGGTTCAGAGAAGTAACAGGTTGTGGTGGCTTAGACACCAGGGAATCCAGGTTCACCAGGGCAGCGTTGGGGCCCAGGAAGGACTCGGGGGTTTTGCGGGCCGTGCTCTGTTTGCCCGATGTCCCACTCGAGTGCTGGGACTCGAAGAGATCGGGGCTCGTGGTACCGCTGTGCTGAGACGGCAGAGTGGAACCTGATTCAGCTGCAACAACACAAAGGGACAAACGAAACCCCGGGTTAATGAAGAGCCAGGCAGAGAGAGGCCTGAGGTGTGTGGGAGCAGAGATGCTTTGTGCTAGGTTTGTGTTAGTCAGGGCTCAGCGGTCCAGGCTGTTACACCCTCTCAGCATGCAAGCAGGTCAGTGTCCTTTAGCAGAGCATGGAGAAGCTACAGTCAGAGTTGCAGCGCTCTACTGACGGAATTCCCACAGCTTTGCTGCTCCAGGTGGGACTCACGGGCTCCAAGGAACAGATCCCAAAGCCTTGGCTTGTGCCCTGGCCCTACACCACTGCTGTGCCCTTCCTAGCTGGATTCCACCCAGGCTTTTCTCCTCAAAAAGCTCAGCTGTGCTTCAGGCAGAACCATCCTGAGAGCAATGGTACCACAGCTCTGACAGTTTTGGTTTACTGACCATTGACCAGAGGAAAAAAATAGATCAGAGTATTCATAGAAGGTATTTTCTCATCTTCCTGCTGGAATTAACACATTTGAGACACTCAGTCAGCATGGTTCTGGTTGAGTCTCTGAGCATAAGCCCTGCTGCAAACGGGCTGGACACTGGAAATTAAGAAGCCCAAGGAATTTCTGGGTCAATGCAGCAAAAGGTCACAGGGGGCAACTCCACGGATTACAAAAGGCCCATTCCCCACGAGTTCATGCACAGGCCAAAATGTGAACAAGGAGCTTCTACTGCTGCATCATCACTTCCTTCCCTTTGTGAAAGCTCATTTTTTTGTTCAGTCCAATTCAACAACAGAGACATTTGTCACTGTGACTGTCACCCAACCTGTCCACATGCTAAGAATTTGATTCGTACCTGGCTTTTTGGAAGTTCGAAGTGTGTCAAATTCAGAAAAATCATCTTTAACTGTACCATTCAAATTACTGAAGAGGTCAAAAGATGTACTTCCTGTTCAAAACAACAAGACAGCCCTGTCATTAACACATCTTTGCTTGCATCACACAGCTGATCCTCCTGGAAGCAATTCCTAACCCATTCCTGTTAGCAAGAAGCCACCACAGATTCCAGGGCAGCAGCTGGGAGAGCTCCTACTCTGAGCCAGGAGCTGGGAGAAGGAGAATGTCACAGAATTGTCCTTTCTGACAGTATGGAACGGCTAAATCAGGGCAGTTTGCTGTTGGATCAGTGTAGGGCACACCTGAGCACGCTGGGGATTGGCTGATTGAGTGTCTGCATTAGAGACAAGCAGATCTCGCTGCAGAAGGCGAAAACAGAAACGGATTTACGGCCTCAACTATCAAGTGTTAATCAGCCCTCAAGGAAAACACCACCAGTGATGACTTCACTTCTCATTCCCAAGTGGAAAGGAGGAGGAATGCCAGAGCAAAGGCTGTGGATGGTAAAGCCCCGTTAGCTGAAGCACCAGAGGTTGCAATCAATGAAACATCACCATTCCAAAACGGGGACACGCTCTTACCTCAGATCGGAGGCAGAAAAACCTCACCTAAAGGATCAGCAATCACACTCCTAAACAGCTTTAAGGTTTGTGTGGGTATTTTTAACGAGCTGAAATGTTTTCTTAGTTTACTTTTAACCTTCAGCACATTTCAAGCAAGAAGAGCACAAGATGAGGAACCCCAAGAGAAGGAGTGGAAATCGAATATAAAAACATTTATCAGGAACAAAGAGGCACCACAGCTAAAGGCTCATTGCACAATGCTCCAGTTACTGCCCTTTGCCCAGGGAAAAGCTGCTGAGACAACTTTCTGCAGCACTCAAGACTCCTTTGCCTGTTGTGTACTGGGATGAATGAGGAGCAGAAAATGCATTTTGGATGCTTTCAGCCACGGTGCCAATGTGAAAATGCCAGGTATTAACACTCATCAAAGGTTGCACTAGTTACAGAGCACAAACAGACAATTCCAGCAGCACCTTCTGCACCTCTACCGGGGCTCAGGGAAGGTTTCAGAGCCCCAGTCTGAAGGAACAAACCTTCATTTGCACCTCTAAAAGTCTCCTCCGAGCTGCTCCACCTGTCAATCTCCATCTGCAGACCCTCCTCTGCAGAGCTATTTAGCATGAGGAAAGGTGAAATTAGAGTATGGCTCATTGGCAGAGATTAACTCCTTGTCTAATTAAAGATAAAACCCAAGAGCATCAGCAGTCCCAAGTGCTCAGCAGGCAGCCACAAATACCAGGAGGAGACATAGAAGGGACAGAGCACAAAGCAGCACCACAAATTCAGAGCTTGAAGTCTGAATAATTACATTCAAATTTCTTTTTCCTGCTGGTTATTACAAGTCCCTTCTATTTGGAAGACCAATTCTGCCAATCGTTCAGCTACTTTGAACCACACAATGCAAGAAAATGACTTGGACTTCTCCTCATTACTCAAATGAGACGGATATGGGACGAGACCACTGCTCACCAGAAGTAGAAAGAGGTTTGTTTGCAGGTGCTGATCCCCAAGGATCCACGGAAGATTTTGCTGCAGTAGAAGATGGCTGAGCAGGAGCCCAAGGGTCCACATTTTTGGCCAGGGGCTGAGCTGTGGATCCTGCTGGTGCTGCCCAAGGGTCAACGGAAGCAGCTGGTTTGGCACCTGCAGGAAGAAGCAGCAGGAAGAGAGGTGAGTGCAGCTCCCCTTCGGAAAGTTTTCCTTGCAGATCCGCCCCTCCCAGGAGCCTCCACTCCCCGTTAATGCTGAGCATAAATGGGAGCAGCAGCTCAGCACCAGCAGCTCCCAGCCTCTGTCACACACGCTGAACAAGAACAGCACCAGGAAATTCTGAGCAAGGCAGAGGAATAAACAATTCCCCTCCCTGCACCTGAACACAAACACCTGCCGTTCCAACAGGAAAATAAACTTGCCACCACCAGTGACAATCCCTGGCTGGAGGTGACCTAAATCACAGGGTCTATTTATGAACTCAGAGGAAAGTGAGTTTATAAAAAGCCCAGAGGTAAAAGGTGTGAGGTACACAGCATTAACCCTTGGACAAAGGAATCTGCAAGATTCAAAGGGAATATTTCCGACTCTTTTACCACACTGCTATTTTATAAAAATATCATCAGCTCCCCTCAGCCAGCTGTGCTTTTTTATTCCCATTTCTAACACTCCTGACACACACCTAAGCTGCCCACTGATGCCCCTTTAGTTTTTTTTAACCCAATGCCTGTATGTTCAGGGTTCTCATTTTTACTGGAAGATGCTGACAACTCCTCATTCCTACAAATTCAATCACCAAAGGTTTAATTCCCAAATGAGGATTTTAGAACCCAAGGGAGCAGGGCAGGATCACTCACACACAACAACTCTTACCTTCGATATCCTGTGGGTTTCAAGTTACAACTGAGAATTATTTTAGCTTTTAAAACTCCACTCAGCCCCGCTGGCATCCCAGTATTCCCGTAAATCAACTGAATGCTGTACACAGCGGCACAAATTCCAGCTGGAATTTTGGGTTTTGTTTCATCAGCAGGCACGTGGTCACTACAGCTCTGGGGCAGGAAATGCCAAAACTCTCCACGGAAGCCCCATTATTCCCACACCAGTACTTCCATTTCCTTTATCTGCCCCCAGCGCTGAGTTAAGAGCAATGCCACACTAATGACAGCACTTCCCATCAGCAACAGCTTCCCAAAATGTCCTTCCTTTCCTAAAGGCAGCACCTGAAATGAGAAAATCCCTTCCCGGAGCTTCCATCAGCTCCGCTGAAACACCACAGCACTGGCAGCATTTGGGAAATGCAGTTTCATGAGTCATTTTTTTTTTTTTTCACTAGCAAATTCATAAACTTGCATCTTTGAGAGTATCCCTGGGAGAATCCAGCAGGCTGGAAGCAGGGCTTGCGCAGTGGTGGAAGAAGTTGAGAAGCACTAAGGAAACACTGGAACTGGTACAAGGAAATCCTGTCAGGGGGTGACACATCAGGCAGATTGGAGGAGGGAGGATTTTGGTTGCTTTCAGCCATGGAAAAATACACTGAATGGCCTTAGGCCCCAAAATTTGGGCTTTTTCTCAGTTCCTATCACCAAAAAAACCCAGATGACATTTGGAATGATGGCCTGGCAGTTGGCCCAGGAGCTTTGTAGGTGCCTTTAATGAGCAGGGGGGAAAACCCCAAACAAGGCATTTCATTGTTAAACTTCCAATATTTCATCAGGAATCTGATGGTGCTGTGTGGAATGCAAACGACTTTGAAGCACTTTGGAGCAGAGGTTGTAGAATCACCAGCCTGGAGCAGAACGGACAGAACAAAGCTGTCAATCTTCATGGAAAAGCTCCCATTTGCACAGAAACTCCCTGCCCTTTAAAAAAGTTAAGAATTCCAACAAAAAAAAAATGGATCCAGCTCCAGTTCCAAGTGTAACACTGTGAGGAACCATTCACTTTCTAACTCCTTGGCCAGGCTTGTGGCTGATACAGATGCCAGCCCACCACACAGGCAGCAACACACACAAAAAAAAGCACACAAAAATTTGGCTTAGTTGCTCTTTAAAATGTGAAACACTGCATCGTTCCCTTCAGAAATATTCCATGGATTTAGCATCGAAATCCTATGGAACAGTAAGTATTTTAAATGGCAACCTGCATTTTTTTGGCTGCTATAAAAATCTTCATTTAAGTAATTTAAGTGATCTAATCCTTTTGGTTCTGACCATACACAAACACAGCCCAATTCTCTAGGAGCAGTTAAGGACATGATAATTCAGACTGACGGCCTTCCTAAACTCAGCACCTTGCCTAAATAGCAGATTAAATTCTGGGAATGGTCTAAACCCATGGCACTGGACACAACCAGACCAGAGTTTACAGTTTTGCTGTGAAGACAACAGAGGTGCCACCCTCCTCTTCCTTAGGATTCAAGCTGCACACACAAAACCCAACTGCTTCAAAGAAGTGCAGCTGCCACTGGATTCTGCCTGGAAATTCAGTGGGACGAATGAAAATGGACTCGTGCACAAACTGGACATTGAGGAACTTTGAAACGCTCGAGGTTTGAAAGCCAAACCTCTCAAATCCCATTGCCCCTGGCAGTTTGCTCTTACCAAATGATTGCCAGGGGTCGGAGGCAGGGGCTGCAGCTGTGGATCCTCCCCAGGGATCCGCCAGGTTGGCAGCAGCAGCAGCAGCAGGAGGTCCCCAGGGCTCGGTTTTGGCTGGGGCCGGTGCCGAGGAGGGCAGGGCATCCATCAGGTCCAACAAAGTGGTGTGCTGAGGGCAGGAAGAAGCTGAGCTTTACTCGAGAGCATTGGCAGGTTGAAGTACAAACCCGTGAGAGTGAAGAAGCAGTAATTATTATTATTATTTTTTTTTTCCTTTTACACGCCTGCATCGACTAGTTCCGAATTTAACCCACATGGAAGAAGCTTTAAAGCCACACAACAAAGCAAACCCAAAAGCACAGAAGAGCTCAGTATTAAGCTAAGTTTGTGTTACTGTATTTCAGCTTTTTGGCAGAGTGACCGGGAATTTCTTAGGCGAAGGCACTACCTCCTTCTTTTTGGGAATTTTAATTGTGTCTCTGCGACTCTCCTCCAGAGCCATCTGTAATCTCAGATCATCTCCGCGTCTGAGGCGCTCCTCCTGCAAAGGAAATCAACACTGGTGACACAGAGCACGAGCCTGCTCTGCTGCTGCTCCCTGCAGGGCTCCAACCCTGCCACCCACAGCGGGATCTCGGGGCTGCAACTTCCACGGGACACCGAGGAGGGAAAGGAGTTTTCCTGTGATTCCTGCCTCAGGAGCACCCCGACCCTGCGGTCACAACAGCAGCCAGTTCCTGCCGGTCGGAATTTACCCCGGTGCTGTTTTACTCTGTCCAAACTTCAGTTAGAAACGCCACAGGAATTCAAAAGAACAACCCATTTTTCAATAGTCATGATGGTTTTTCAGCGTTCAAATCACCACTGAGGGGTGTAGGGAACTAAACTTAAATTTCCCTGGCTTTTTGTTCACTTCCCTCCACGCTGGTGCGAGATCCACCGAGGGAATCAAGTCTTGCCAACTCCGTGTGTAATTTGAAGGTTTAAACATCTGCAACTACAATGTTTATGCCACACTCAACTCCTTTAAATATCTTTGCTTGCATCGTGTCTCTCAGAAGTTGACTAATCCCCCAGCTTGTCATTTTTGAAGCTACTTCAAATGCTCAGATTGTGATTTATATTTTTGTTCCTTTTATTGCCCAATAATGATGAAGTTTACTGGGTGATGGTTTCCCTTTCCAAGCACTCATGCTTCACATACAGCTGTAAACTAAATTGTCACAGGAAGCCTCTAAAATATTACAGGCACTCAGCACGGCTGACTCGAATTCTCACTCAGAGCTGAGATTTGACTTTGTTATGTATTAAAATGCAGTCATTTTATCCAAATTTTCTCCAAATTCAGAATTAAGCTCCTAAGAATTCGCACAGTAACATAACCCAGGTGACAGATATGGAGTCAATTTACTTTAAAGCACTTTTTTTTATGTGTTCTGGTACTCTGTGTCAGGTCACCCTCCTGTTCCAGAAACTCCCACCTAACGAACAGACCGTTCCAAATTCCGCTGGAATTAGAACCCACTGACATTAATGAAGCTTTTCAGGACCAGTCATGTTTCCAGCCCTTCCTAACTGAAAACCTCTTCAGTAATGTGATGATTAACATCCTCCCACATAAAAGTCTTCTCACAAAGCGACTGTCATCTTCCACTAGTCTCAACAGCTCGGAGGCTGAAGTTACTTTAAAAAGAGATTTAAAGAATAAAAATAATAATAATAAAAAAAAATTTAAAACCCCCCCCACGCACACAGAAGATTCCACCCAGAGCAAAGCCGAGCTGCCATTAATTCGCAAAACAAAAACCCAACCAACCCAACCCAGGTTGCAATCCGAACTCTCCAAGCGTGGACACTTTGGAAAACGTCCAGGGGCACCGACCTGCTCGGCCACCTCCCGGCTCATGGCCAGGGCCAGCTGCAGCTGCAGCTCCTCCTCGCCGCTGGTCTGCGGCCGCGCCTGCTCCAGCTCCGAGGACACGCGAGGGGACGTGGCTGTCGGGAGACAAAACCCAGCACGGTCAGCACAGCAAGCTGCAAACACGGGGCTCGCGCCGGGCCCCGGCACCCCCCAGTCAGGATCGGCGTGAGGAGATGAGGTTTCTGCCCAGGCTGAGGGGGACAGGTTGGGGCTCACAGAATTCACGGAATCAAAGAATGGAGTTTCCAGGCCGTCGAGTCCAACCCAGCACTAACACCTCAACTGATNCCAAGGCAAGGCTTTCCTGGGGTCCCAGCCAGGCTCTGGAACCCCCCCAGGGCAGTTTGAGGGGTTTTCCACCTGCCCTGGGCTCCAACACTCAACTAAACCACGGCACCAGTGCCACATCCAGTCTTTCTTTCAACACATCCAGGGATGGCGACTCCACCGCCTCCCCGGGCAGAACATTCCAGTACTTTATCACTCTTTCCATGAAAATCTTTTCCCTAATATCCAGCCTGTATTTCCCTGTATTTCCCTGGGTGCAGTTCTCTCCTGCCAGCGCTGCCTGGAGAAAGAGCCCAACCCCACCTGAGCACAGCCACGCTTCAGGAGGTTGTAGAGAGTGAAAATCACCCCCGAGTCTCCTTTTAGCTCTGCATGACAGTTCAGCTGTTTTAAAGGAAAAATATTCCTGGAAAACAAAAGAGGTTGTTTTTTTTTTTTTTTAATGGGGCTGTGATATCAAAAAGCATCCCCAGCTCATGCTGAGTGTATCAGAGCTCCTGACTTTAAAAAGGTACAGAATTATTGTCGAAGGAAATATTTGTGGGTATTTCTTACATCTTCCAGTGTCAGTAAGGATCGGCTGGGAGTGGGCCAATATAAAAATTATCCAGTCAAAGTGGATAAGGATTTGCTGGGAGTGAGCCAACATAAAAAATATCCAGCAAAACTGAATACCACCCACTTTTCTGTAAAATAATACAGTCTTAATGGGAAGATAAAGAACTATTCTTAACTGCTGAGCAGGCTTGGGGATAAACAAACCAGCTATTCAGACTCCAAATTTACACAAATACAGGATCATTCTCTGTTAAAAGAGAGTTTGGTAAATGGGTTGGGGGTGTTGGTAGGGGATTTTTGGGGGTATCTCCTCCCCTCCTCTTCAAGGAACAGCTCAAATATGCAATTTCTCAAGACACAAACCATCTTTGAGTGATGTTCTCCCTCCAGGAGCACGTGAAATTCCCATCCTACACCACTAGCAGGTTTAGCACTATACAGTAATTAAACTATTTCGTGCTCTCTCTCTCTCTCTCAGACAATTCCTTAGCATCCAAATCACTCACACAGAAATTTTATCTCGCTTTGGCAAGGAAGTTTGTATTTAGTGGCTGAAATGATGATTAGGTTGGCAAAATATATATTGATATTCAATACATTTAATTGAATGTTTCAAACTAGCGTGTCAAGCTCAAAGAAATCAAGTTTCTTCAGCTGGGCATGTGAAAACGAGATTGCCAAACTCAGTTTGAAAACCACTTTTTCATTACTACTTTAATTCTCCAAACATTTCCCAGTCTTGCCTCTGTCTCCTTAAGTTCCAGGCCAAAATGACATCACAAAACAGGTGGAACTTTCTCATCCAGCAGGCCAGAAGGGGACTCTCCATAAACAAGGAATGACCTTTCCTCCTTCCCACCACACCCTGAGGTGCCAGCCCAGCCCATCTGCTTCTAAATCACAAATTGGTTTATCACCCACAACGATTCCTCCACCTTGTGCTGATCCTGAAGCTCTAAAGCCAACCTTGCTTCAATTAAGATGCTACTCAGAGCTCAATTCTATTACTTTTTCAAACTATCTCATACGAAAGAATTAAATTTAGCCTGGTTGATGAGTACTTATTGCTCCAACAGTCAGGGTCAAGCTCTCCAATATATTATATTAAAAATATGATGATTAAAGCATGTGATAATTCCCAGCCAGTCACCTAATGCAGGTAATAAATTAGCACTCATTCTAATCATTCTAATCATTCTAATCCAAAATGGAGGCTTTTAACCAGCATGGAGGTGGAAACACTTCCCTTTGGAGCTCAGAGAATATTTTCTGTTTATCTTTGCCAGAAGAAGATCGAGCAGTTTATGGTTGTTAAATACCTCAGGCTCGGAAATACCAGAGAGAGAAAAAGCTATTTCAGCTCAAGGGGCGAGAATTCCTGGTATAAACTGGCCATGGATACAGAGATACAGATGGAGAAGAGCAGTTTTGCAGGGATTAGAGAAGGAAAGAGCCCTAACTGGTTTAAAAACAGAGCCGGGCACAAATGGGACAGCAGCAGAGTCACCTGGGAACAGATGGCACCGGGACCAGGAGCAGCCAGGAGCCTTCTGCTCTGCTGGGCTTTTAACCGGGGGGGAAATGGGATTTCCTGCATCTCCTGCACCCCAGCTTTTCCATCTCTGCTCACATCACTGCGCTCCAAAACAACCAAGAACTGGGGGCGGGCAGGGTGACAATAAAATCGAAACGATGAGAAGTGGGTTCAATTCCATCGCTCCTCCTCCCGCTTCCACACAAAGGACTTGCTGAAGGCACTGCCCAGTGCATTCCTGCCCAGAAAAGCTGGGAAAAGCAGGGATTGCATCCCACGCTGAGCCTTTCCCTGGCTCTCCACTCCCAGCCAGGCATGGGAAGGGCTGCCTTGGCTTTGGCTCCATGAGCTCACAGCAGATCCCAGCAGCAGCAGCTCCGAGATCCCCACACAGGCTCACACACACACACACATTACTCCTCACTTTTAGGCTTTCCAGCAATTCATTCTACTTGCTTCCATTAACTCTAAAACTTCCAGCTCCTTTTCAGTTAAAATAAAAGGGAAAAATGTCCATTTGAAGTTCTTCCTCGGGCCTCAAGAAAAACACAAACCATAGGAATGTTGCTGTTTTCCACATAAGCCTCTGCAGTGTTATAAAACCATCCACATTAAAGAGCTGCCAGCACTTTTTGTTTCGAAAAGAATTCAGGGAAATTCAAAACACTCTTCTTGGGAGTAACGTGCCAAGTTTTCTCTGAGATTCCCATGCACATGGGCCTCACCCTGCTCTAAGGTTAGAGTCGCCAGGATGCAGCAGAAAGGTTGTGGCCTCAGGACGGGGACGGTGGCACACAAAGCATCCCTTCTCCCCCGGCACATGACAGTTCACTCAGATGTTTATGTAAGACGGACTCAATAGATCGATTCTGACCTGCTGAGCCCTGCTCTGCTGGAGATTGGAGGCTCCCAGTCCCTCCAGGCTGCCCAGGAGCAAATTTCTGGGAATCTGTTCCCACCGGGAGCACCGGGCCCGGCTGCTCAAGGAAATCATCCCGAGGCTCAGTTCATCACCAAAGCAGGATTCTGCTGCACCATCTGTGCCTGCCCAGGCTGGGACGGCTCCCAGACACATCTATTGATAATTCCCCATATTTCGGCTCTATTGAAAGGCCTCTGTAGCTGCTTATAGATCTGGCTGAGGTAAAGTGAAATACAGGACACAGAGAGCAGAGCCGGCATTAATAATAAAAATCAGACTGCATAATCAGACTGTATCTTCATTCAGAATCCTGTGTGTGGCTTTTGGGGATGTTTTCTGTTATTTCTGGGGTTTTTCTTCAGCGTCAGGCTTTCTAATTTGCAGATGGAATTCTGAAGGACAGAATTCAGCTCTCAGCCCCATTTGTTCAGAAAGTAAAGCTGCTTCCTCACTCACTCACTGAACCCGCAAAGGTGGGCAAAACCCAAAGTGACCAGAAAAACTGAAATAGGATCAAGGTAAGGACCCAGAAACCAACAGCAATTCACTTGGCAAGCAGGCAGAGATCCCATCTGTCAGCCTGCCAGTCAAAGACCACTCAAATAAAGATGGGATGATTTTAAAAAGCCAAATGATGGAAAGGCAAGTGTAAGCTGCTTAACCTGGAGCGAATTGTGTAATCCACCTTTCCCCGGGGAATGAAGGAACAAGGCACAAGAAGAGTTGGTAACACTGATGAATGTGACAGGGCGGAGCTGCTCAGCCTTCCTGCGGGATTCTGATCGCACCCAGCAGACTGAGAGCTTCTGAAATTCACTGAACACTCGACAAATCCTTCAGGCTTGTTTTGTGGGGAGCATCTTCCCCTCAGGTGATCCCTACAGCCGTGTGAATGGACACAGTTGGATAATTCAGCGTCACTACCGAGTCTGGATACACCAGTGGCACCTCCCACCTTCACTCTCAGCACAGGAAAAATAAATGTACGATGAGAGGATTTAATCAAGCTGTCAAGTGACATCTGACAGGAGTCTGCCACATTGCCTCAACACCTCAAACTGCAGGAATTCTCCACACTGTTCAGCCAGATTCACTGCTGGGGGATATTCCCTACGTTCCCTGACTACGACTGAAGGGCAGGGATGTGTTCCAACCCGCAGAGATGCAGAACAGATTATTAAAGAAATAATTATTAAGCAAAAACCAAACCCTTTCAAAACAGAAGTGTTCTGAATGGAACAGGGTGCCCAGAGAAGCTGTGGCTGCCACATCCCTGGAATGTTCAAGGCTGGAGCAAACCTGGGATAGTGGAAAGTGTCCCATAGCAGGGGGTTGGGACAAGAGGAGCTTCAAGGTCCCTTCCAACCCAAACCATTCTGGATTTCATAGATTTCCCATTGTGTCAAACACAAAACAGCAATTCCTCTGAATTATTTTCTACTCCAAGCAAAAGGGGAGACAAAACCAAAACAGATGAGTGAACACAAACTTGCTGAGGCTTCTCGAAACTGGTTTTAAATAACGAGTCAGCGTAACGTGAATAATCACTGGAAATATGAACTCCTTCATTCAGCTACAGCAAACTGCTCCCAGAATTTTTCCAGGTTCAGGGTAAAGACCTGGAATTTCCCAAATCTATAAAAGCCCTCCCCAGTGCACCTTTCAGCATCTCCTCTCCAGCAGGCTCTGAGCACAGCGAGCCAGGCTGAGCCCACCTCGGGCAGAGCTGCTGAGACCAGGTCACACTGAGCTGTTCGTGGCACTGAAATCGGGGCATCCGCCCCATCCCATGGATCCCATGGATCCCATGGATCCCATCCCATGGAACCCATCCCATTCCATCCCATGGATCCCACCCCATCCCATCTGACCCCATCCCAGCCCGGCTTCCCAAACCCTTCTGGAGCACAGGGAAAAAGGGGAGGATGTGGGCACAACCCAAAAGAACACCAGGATGTCCCAGCCTGGGCATAACAGGATTGGATCTCTTAAAAAAAGCGTGGCCTCAGTAAACTTGGTTTTAAAACACCCCCAGTGTTTGCCAGGCTGGGAGCAGCGTCCCAGCTCAGGCTAAAGAGGTCTAAATTAAGAACATCCTACTTTTCCCCGTGCAGCCATAAATCCAGAATCCTATTTAAATGGTCACTGGCAGCTGGAGATGAAACAAGGCCAGGAACAAGAGGCTGAGGGTTCTGAAACTGGGTGACAAATGTCAGGCAAAACCCCAATTATTTAGACCTAAAGGCAGATTAGGAGGGAGGGACTACTGCTCCAAAAGATTTTAAATATCCCTCTTGCATCCCTTTCTCTCCCCTAGTTGGTTTAGATTCAGCGCCACACAAGAATATTTCCTTAAGGTGAAATAAAACCTGGTATCAGATTTGATGCAACTCCACAGAATCGGCACATTTTCCAAAATAAATAAAAATTATGCATTTTGTCACAGAATCTTTAGTAGCTCCTAATCTGAGCATTAATTGTTTAAAGAGGGAAGATAAAACCAATTGTTCCCAGTATGTCAGAAATTGCTGATGGAGGCTGGGAGGAGCTTTATTTTTTGCTTTTGAGTCTCTCTCTTGGCTTCCATTTTCAGGTTATGAGACTAGGTAGGAAAAACCAAAGCCACAAATACTTTTACAATCCACACGCCATAATGTGCTCCCAAGCACAGAGATCTTCAGGGCCAACAAAGTCATTAAGGCAAAGCTTTGGGGGAAAGGATTTTATTAAAAACTATCAAGTTGCACCACTTCATTTTGCACTGTTTCTAAAGGATTTTTAGAGATGAAACAAAAATATTCGCAAGGAAAGAGAGAAAAAATATCCTTATCTGCCTGCAGCAGTGAGGATGATTGGACATCAGTCAAGAGGTCCTTTTCCATCTTGAATCCTCTCACATTACACAGGGTATCAATACTGCTTTTATTTTATCACAAAGGATGAATCTGGGACAAAAAAACCCAGCAATTCTTCAAGGAAACCCCTCGTGGCTCAACATGGAGCAAAAATCCGATTGTTCCCATGCAAACCTACACGGGCTGGGAAGCTGGAGGAGTTTGAGCAGAGTTCAGTCAGAGCTGCCTGTGCAGGGCACCTGATTCAACATTCACAAACTGACCCAAAAAGGCTTCACTGATTTAACCAAAAGTGCACTTTCAGTCCCTGGAAGGAGAGGGCAGAGATCCCTCACGCCCAGTGCAGGATCCCAGTATCCACTGGAGTCACTGGTGAGCTGCCCTGCAGGAACTACCAAACTCTTCCAGCTCTTCTCTTCTGCAAGAAGGCACTGAAAGTGAGATTTTATAACCCAACATAAATTCTTCAAGCCAGGGGAATGAATTCCGCAACCCCCACCCACCGTGCCCAGAAGGACCGGGAGTGAAATGTGCTGACAGCAAAGCTCCGAGGGATGAAACATTTCCTGTGGCGGTCTTGGCAAAAAGGCTCGGCCACTCTCCCCAACTTTATTTCTATTTGCCTGGCAAGCAGGCGTGCTAAACATCGAGCAAAGAGGGTGGCTGGACATTCTGAAGAGGCAAATCTCGTGCTGTAGATGGCAAATCTGAATGTCTCTGATCTCTTCTTCAAAGGCTCAGAGGAATGAAAGAGAATTCTGCCAGAATATACAGAGCAGCAACAGCATCTTAGGGATGCTCTACGGGGAGCATTTCCCAGGAGTGAAGCAGAACTTCATTCCTTTTGCAGATTTTTTTTTTTCTGAATCCAGATTTTCAGCACAAAAGAAGGGTATAATTTAAAAAAAACCCAACCCATACGATGGATACAATCTCCTTCACTTTAAATAATGAAAAGCATCTTTTCCATCAAATTTAGCAGGCACAGGAATAACCCCACATTTATGTAACAGATTAAATGTCTGGATTTTAATGAAACTCCTTCCTCGTTTCCTGGGATAAAGCTCTTCCCAGTTTCCCAGTATCAGAAGGACTTAGCACAGCTGTTCTGGAAGGTGCTGGTTTGCTTTTCTCCACTCAATTAAACCAGACAAAAAACACATTAAAACCTCAAAATAGACAAAGTGACAGCCACCTGGATTTTTGCTGATCCAGAGTGAAAAAAGCCCAGGAGAGCTGGAATAGAGGAAGAACCGAGAGGCAGGGGGCAAGAAAAAACCCCGAGATTTCTAAAGCTTCTTAGGGGGCGAGGGAAAAAAAAAAAAAAGATGAAGGAATCTTTACCTCCAAAGCAATCCTGCCACAGGACACACGCAGGGAAGCGGGAGCAGTAAATCCACACTTGGAATATTGAGGGGACAGCCAAACTCGCTGCTTCTCCCATCAAAATTCCTAAAGCACCCGAGGAACAATTGAGGAAGGCGCCCTGCATTGCTCAGCCCTGCTGGGAGCAAGTTTGGAGCCTCTGGTAGCATTTAAGATTCCAAACAATAGTTCCAGGCATTAATTAAAGTTGGGACTGGTGGAGCAATAACCCTGTGAAGCCCAAGGTGTGCTCAGCATAATTCAGCCCACCAGCCCAAGTTAAAATCAGTATTTCAAGCTACCTCTAAATTAAGAATTTTTGTTGTAGTCAACAACAATCTGTAGATTTGAAAAGGAAAAATGGGGTTATTATTGAGGTAATAATATACGAGTTTTTCTTTAAAAATTCACAGTGCTCAAGCATGGTTATTATAGAAAAACTATACAAGTACAGAAAAATTATTATTACAGAAAAAGTAAGATGTTTGTTATCCTACTGCTAATTAAAAGCCAAGATCAAAAATTCCCGTAGCTGGAAACCTTCACTCAGAATTTTGGTAACCTTTATCCCAAAAGTATTTCCTTTTGGAAATAATTTTTTCTGCTTATCTCTACAATTTAAACAGAGATTTTCTCCATCCTGGTTTGATTTTCCTGTTATCTCCTCCTGCAAATGTCAGCAGGGCTGACCCCACTCATGGATTTATGGCTTAAGAAGCACTTTGGGACCCAGGACATGACAAACTTCAGATTCTGAAAGCTGGTGCTCAACGGTTCCTGCACCCTGGCTCAGTCACAGCCCTCCACACACTCGAAACGTTCATTTAAAGAGAAGATTTCCTTTCAGAATTAGACCACAACCACTGACATTCCAGCCAAAGCAGCTTTCATCAGATCATTACTTACATTAAGGAGGATTTAGTGCCAAATCAGGCCTCCTCCTGACGTGACAGGGAGTCCCACCAAGCAGTGGAGGAAAGAATCTCTTCTTCCCACATCACTGCATTCATTTTTTAAGAATGAAGTGTAGCATTTAGTATTTAGTACAGACACTCACACACCAAATACTGAGAATATAAACATTTAAACACAGATTCATACCACTCCTCCCCCAAGAACTGCTGGGTAAGCAATAAAGGAAATTTAACAGCAGCATTGCTGCCAAAGTACAATAGGAGCAGCATAAAGTAGCAAAATGATTCAGGAAATAGTCTGTATTTCTTATTTATTCTTAATCCAAGACCAGGTTGGACAGGGCCTGGAGCAGCCTGGGGTGGTGGAAGATGTCCCTGAGCATGGCAGGGGGTGGAATGAGATCACCTTTAAATTCCCTCCCAACCCAAATCACCCTATGATTCCACCCTGAACAAGAAGAACACATCTTCAAGCCCTGCTTTTAAACCCAGAAACACACAGAAAAGGCCCTTCACACACAGGAGCAGCCCGGCAGCGCTACCTTCGGAGCAAACAGGGGCTTTTCAAACCCACTCCCATCACCACACACGTCCCCTCCAAAGCAGAATTCGCCCAGGCCATCACCAGCAGGGAGCAGAGCCCGAGAGGGCCCAGAGCCCCCGCAGGCAGCACTGCCACCCTCCCAAGGGCACCATTCCCTCCCGCCTCCGACTCAAACCCTCCAAAGAGGGGGATTAACGCTCTGGGACGTGTCTGCCTGCACTTACAGCCGTGGTAGGACGCCGGGGATCCTCCAGACTTCCCGTACTCCTGCTCGGAGTAGCTGGTGGACAGGTTGGGCTGGCTGGAGCCCCTCCCAAAGGTGATCTGGTTGCTGCCCACGCCAGTGGCCACCTGAGCCATGCGTTCTTTGGTCTTCAGGGCTTGGGCCCTCTCCGTCTTGAGGCGCTCGTCGTCCTTCAGGAGGGACACCAGCTGCTTGGATTTCTCCCTCACGTTGATGCCCTGGTCTTTCCCATCCCGATCGATGTACTGAAAATCTTTCAATGTCTGGATAGCAAAAATATTCTCCTTACACTGCTGGGCCACCCTCTCGGAGCCGGTTTTAATCAGGTAATCTAAGAGAGTGAGGGCCTTGTAGACGTGTCGCCAGTTCTTGCCGTGGTCGTTCAGTCGTTTCCAGATCATGCTCATAATTTCAGAGAAGGCCACAACATTGTAGGTCAGATCTGCTATTTCAGTCATCAACGAACTGGAAGGACCCCAGGGGTCATTCGAGGTCGCTTCCCGAACTTTGATCTCGGCCTCGGAGTAATTGTTCACAATGTTCTTCATCTGCCGTCTGATAGACGAAGTCGTCATTTTTATTTCCCTTTTTGCCAAGGCAGATCCCAGAACACAAACAGCAGAGGGCTAAATCTGCTCTCCTAGGAACGTTTCTGAACTGCGAAGGCTCCGTAGCAGCGGCGTATTTGTGACACGTTCCGCTACAATCATTTCCTCTCCTCAGGAGGATGACACGAGAAAATAAAAATCATGACCTGAGTGAGGGGAGAAAACAAAGCAGGTTAGTGGGGTCTGATTGTTCTGCACAGACATCAAGACACGCACACTTGGGAGAAATTCTCCTGGATTAATTTTCTTCCTCCTTGAATTTCTTCTGATTTTGGAAACAACTTGTTCTCCTCACGAGTCACATTAAACATTTAAGATTAAAAACCTGAAGCGCTGAGCAGAACAAAAGCAAGAGGACAATCACGTTGATACAAAGGCAAAATTTCAAAAGCAAACCAGAAACAAAGTCCAACCTGGAGACTTAAGTTTCTGAAGCAAAACCTACCTAGAGCTTTTAATTACAGAAATTACAGAGCTCAGATGAAACCACATGAGAAATCCCATGTTCAGCAGCGCACTGACAGTAGGAATCTGCATCCAGAGAGAACGAGCAAACTTCCTAAACATCAACCAAACCATTTCTGAAACCCTGGCTAAGTTTAAAGCCCTCTCAGCCTCAGGGCAGAGATCCTGTGGCCCAACACACTCCAACTCAAGGTGACCTTTCATGATAAGCAGATTAGAAGGAAATTTTTTTTCTTTTTTTCCCCCAAATGCATTTACTTTGCTCACTTGACAGCACTCCGCAGATCCATGCTTTCTGCTCTGTGTGTCTTTCACAGGGCACAGAATTTTTAATTCTATGAGAATTCAAGCCAAAATGATTGGCAAGAAAAGGCAAGGACAAGCTGCGGAGCCGCAAAGCTGTGTCAGTTCTTTAGTTAAGGTCACTGTTTCAAGTAAACAGAGGCCTATTAAGCTCTGGAATAAATTACTTGAGCAAACTGGCAGCTTGGCCATTCCATGAACACCGAGCAGCCCTGAGAGGCACCAGCGGCACAAACACAGAGCAGGGGCTCTGGAACTGAGCTGGCCACGTTCACAGAGACGCCCATTCCAGATGCCCTTCCCTAAAGTTCCTCCAAACACTCCCAAGAACCAACCCCAGCCCTTACAGAGCCACTGGAGACACGGAGAGCACAGATTTCAAACCTCACTCTTCAAATCAGTGCAGTGCCATTTGGAATGGAAGCAGAATTGATTGTCAGCACAGGTCTGTAACAGCTTTTTTTAGCATAAAGACAAATTTCCCTTCCTTGGAAACCTTTCTAGGCAGGTTTAACTACCACAGAATACACCTAATGAGTTCTTTTATTTGATCTTCTTCCACTAAAGTTGATTTTGGGCGGAATAAAAACCTCTTATGACATGATGCAAGATTAACTTTGAATGAGCCCAACACTAAACTGCATCCCCCTGGTGCTGTCCCCAACATTTCGAAGCAGCTGGAGGAGAGGAGATGGCAAAGAGCAGCAGGAATTAAAAGAGGCATCTCCTGGGACACTGAAGTTCTGTGTGGATCAAAACCAGAATCTGGAAGTGTTGATCCTACACACACACATTTCGTGACTGCTCCTTCCCTTTGGAATTTTAAATTGCCCAGATCTGCTGGCTCACCTGCCCCTGTGAGCCCTCTCTAATGTGTGAGGAAACAATAAAAATTACACAGAAAAAGCACAAGGAACACCCTATTTGGCCCAAACCATTTCTTTTTGCTAAGAATGGGTTAAGGCAAGCTCCCAGCAAAGCTGAAACCAGTTATCCAGGGGATCTGGGAGGTCCCACTGAGCTGGGAGCAGGCTGCAGGCAGGAGCTCCTGCAGCTGGAGGCAGCACAGGATTCAAGAGCCAGGGGGATCATGGACACAATCCCAATGATCCTACAGATCCCAGAGCAGAATCCAACCCCCCCCTACAAAAACCGAGCGTTTTCAACCAGAAAAGCAGGGGATAACATGAAAAATCAAAGCCAGGAGAAATACAAAACCTTCTAAAAACTGCATAAAAAGTCCACCAAGGCTGACATCCTCAGACACGAATCCTTGCGGCAAAGCGCAGGAGAAGGGAACACATAAATTCCCTCGTATTATCAACAACTGGGACACCCTGGATGGGCACCCTGGGCCTCCCCCAGCCCCTCTGGAAGCCACCTGAGCTCCCTGTGTGACCCTCAGCAGGTACAACCTGGGGACCACGCTCAACCAACAACTCCTTCAGGTCTCTAAGGAAGAAAACATCACCTTGGGCTCCTTTCTGTCCCTCATGGTTTTCTAGGAACTGGCCAACTCCTTCTGAGCTGAGGTCTTCTGAAATCCAGGCCGCTTAGAAGCTCCTCCATCATCCCTGCGGTCTTCCCATGACTCCCATTTCTGGGGATACACACAGTTCCCAGCACGCTGCATCTCAGATTTGGCAGCAACAAAAGTTTGTATCCCAACACAGTCATTTACTGCTTAGCACTGCCCATGTATCAAATACTTCCTGAAATTCCTCGTGCCTCTCGGGAGCTGGACTTGGGCCGCACATTTCTTCTCCCTGCGCATTTCACCTGCCACTTTATCCCCCAGCAGGTCTCAATCTTCCATCATTCCTTTCAATTCAAGATTCATTTCAAATTTGACTGATTTGCTTCAATTTGGCCCCCGTGTTATTTTGGGCCAATCTGCAAAAGGGAATATTTGCGAGGGCACTGATCTCTGGCAGGACTCGGCTGGAGGAGCCCTTCCCTGTGAGAACCAACATTTATTCCTAACCCCATTTCCTGGCTTTTGACCCACTGCAAATCTATGAAAAACATTCTTGCCTTATGGAAGTTCTATTTCTTTCAAGGCCAGGGATCAGAGGACTTCCCAAAATCGTTTTACAAGTACACTACAGGAGCAAGCGCCTCACCTGTGCGTACCTCCCCAGTCAAACGCAGGTTTTATGGCTTTACAACTTCACAAGCTTTTGGAAAAATCATTTTCATGCCTCACATGTCAAAATCCCTGAAGAATTAACCCCCCTCACAGCACAAGACTGCTCCCTTTTTCTCTCTCTTGCACCAAATCCAGCCATTTTTACAGAACAGCACGGGAAAAATACTCCAAGTCTCCTAAGCTTTGCTGCAGGGCAGACTGCAAGACAAGAACAACCCAACTCTGGCTCACTTTTGGAGCTGATTCAGTGCAACACAAAGCTGTCAAGGTCTAAAAAAAACAAAGCAAAGAGCCTTCATTCCCTCCCAATTACATCCCACTAGGAAAGCAGGCACTTGGTTTTGGAGAAGAAACCAAAGGAAGAACTCCAAGGACTCTGGAAGCTTTTCTAAGTTTGGAACAGTGCTTTGGAAAACCAATCCCAGAGCAAACACAGGAGAGAATACACTGGATTAAGGGAAACCAGCAATTCACACACTTCCAGGAAATTAAATATTTCACTTGCTCTGTAATAGACTCCGAACCCATCAATCCATCAACGCAGAGTGATTCTTCCCTTTCCCATCTTCGAGCCCTGAAAACCAAGGCCTCGAATGAGAGAAACATGAAGGTTTGTTTTTTCCTTTTCTCGACGGACAGGTTTTCATCTCGCTCCACTCATAACCCGCAACACCCAGCTTGTTCTAAACCTCGGAATAAACACGCCGAGGGTGATGGGACGGAAGCTGCTGGAGCTGGCGCTCCCCTCACCAACGCAGCTGGGCCAATATTCAATTTTCCAGGTCCTGCCTTGGCACTGGGACTGACCCTCACCCAAGAGCGCCGGTTTTGCCCCTGCTTTACACACTCTGCTCCCTCACCACGCAATGGAAGCCTTTCCCTGGATTATTCCAAGTCTTGCAGCACCACAACAACCTCTCTCTTATCGTTAAACAGATCGAAAAGTCAAACACCCCAACTGCATAAAAGCGAGGAACTGTTTCTAACACAAATTCTTATACAGAAAGTTTATATTTTTTTTTTTTTTCCAGAGGTCTCGGTGAATTAACTTCTCACAACAAACCACAAGGAAGCACAATGCACTTGCAACTTCAGCAAAAATGTGAGTTTGCATTTTTAACGGCAGAGTTGCAAAGAAAGCAGAAAGTGAGACCAGTTGATTCAAGCTGTTTCTGGTTAGCAGGAAAAAGGCTTGAGCAGATTTCTGTGCAAGTTGAACAGTTTAGGCTTGAGGAACCTTCCTCATTGTCACTCTTGGTCCCTACAAGTCATCTTCTCTGATTTTTGAAGTATTTTGATATCTCCAAATGGCAAAGCAAACAGATGGGCAGACAAGAAGGTGAAGCCTACCCGTGTCACCAGGGGTAACCCGGAGGGAAACCCCCCCATGCCCTTTTCCCCATTCCAACAGTTTAATCACGCAAATAACGAATTCTCCTGTTGCTTTCCTACACACAGAAGGAATTCTTGCCTGAACTCCTCATCCCTCTCACAAGAGATGAAGCTCAGCGACTGAAACCTGCACGAGGAAACACCTGTAACTTGCTGAGGCTAACACGGAGCTGAGGCCAAGCCACAAAGTCCTTCATAAAGTCAGTTCAAAGAAAAGAGCCCCACAAATCCACCTCTAGAGAGGCTCGCAGCAGAATCCATTCACGCCTCTGGAATGTAAAAGTCCAACCAGGATTTGCCTGCACTGATAAAATGCCCTTCATATCAGCCTGAAGGTAAAAATCTGCACAGCCCAGCTAAGCATGCACCGGAAATACAGGAAAAGCCTTTAAAATCAAGTGTGAAAATTAACATCAAACATCAGGAGTTCACCGTTCATTTGCATAAAATTTTAATTAGCAGCATTACAGACAACATATATCCTGAGATTAGACAATTACTGTAAATCACACGCACGGAAAGTGAGGTTTGGAAAATAGTTATTAATTCAGTCAGTCTGTGATCTGAATCTGCAGACATCAATCTGCATAAAACCATCCCTGCCTTGCTGCCTCCTCTCTCAGGTGGGAGCGCACACACCCCCGGAGATCTGCTCGCCTCGCTCCCAGGCTGGAATGACAGAGGGGGTGAGGCTCAGGGACCTGAATTCCTGGATAAATCAGGGAATTCTTCCCAATCTGCAAAGGATCTGGCTCAGAGAAGGTGCTGCCAGAGGAAGAAGCTCCCCCCAGACAGAGACGCCGACACCACACCTGCACATGCAGCCCCAACCCCAACAAGAAGTCAGCTCCTATTTATGGTGAAGAAAAAAGATTCCCATTGCCTGACACTAAATTCACATCCTGGTTTTCCTGGGGTAGCTCATTGTGTGTCTAAATCCAAGCCCACTGCGTTTTTAGGAAGTCCCATTTTCCACAAATGGCACAGAAATCAGAGAAAAACCCGAGCACAAAAATTTACATAAAATTCAGGAATATAACGCAGTAAAAAATCCATTCCTCTCATGCTAAATCCACACTGCCAGACAGATTTTCAAACTTGACTAATTCTCTGATTTTTTTTTCCTCTCTTCATGAATTATTCTCAGAGAACAACTGCCTGACCAGAGGGTCTCGTTACCCTGCCTATGATACAATATTCAACTGCAATTCAAACACTGTTCCCAAAACCAAACAGGAAAAGGGGAAACTGTGCATCGAGGCCACTTGGAGGAGAGGACTGAGAGGAGAGAAGACACTTGGCACTACACAGAAAAGCCAACAAGCAGAACACTTATTAGCTCTCTTTTGCTATTCTACAGCAGAGAAAACAGCAATTCATGGGAATAAAACAGCAAAATGAAGAGCCCGAGATTCCCATCAACGCCCTTCCTCAACCTTCAAAATTATTTAGGAAACGAGTTACAAATACAGATTGGCAAAGGGTCTGGAGAACAGGGTTAACTCCAGAGGAAAGGTTTCATTTCCATTTTTCACAGCTTAAATGCTTGTCTTCTTCAGTGTAATTTCTGAGGGGAGGAAATGGTTCAAAATTCAAAGTTTTGGAAGCTTTCCACTCCCTTTTACAAATGAGAGAACAAGGTCAGCTTTCACAGACAGCAGGTGGCCAAATTATTTCTTTATTTAAAGAGTTAATGCTGAAAGATAATTCTCCTTCAAATTTATGCATATTCATGAGTGCCAAGGTTTGATTCCGCGCTGGTTTTACAGTCCTGTCTCAGCCTCACTGAGGGAAACAGCTCCAGCTTGAGCAGACTTTCAGCTGTAAAAGAGATTTACGGACACAAATCTGGTTCTGTTTTCTCCATACCACCTTTTCTCACTCCTTCTCTCCTTAAATTCCCAGGATTGGAGCTCCATGGGGAGCTCATTTCTCAGAGCGGACGGGAAGGGGGTGAGGAGCAAATCTCTAACCTGCCTCACACAGCAGAGCAACCCCGGGCACGTCTTGTGGGACCTGCCAAGCCACAGCTGCTGGGGCTTTGTCACCCCCAGCTCCACAGAATTTGCGGGGTTTTGTCACCCCAGCTCCATTTGAATTTAGGGCTTTGTCACCCCCAGCTCCACAGAATTTGCGGGGTTTTGTCACCCCCAGCTCCACTGGAATTTGTGGGGGTTTGTCATCCCCAGCTCCACTGAATTTGTGGGGTTTTGTCACCCCCAGCTCCACGGAATTTGCGGGGTTTTGTCACCCCCAGCTCCACTGAATTTGTGGGGTTTTGTCAGCCCCAGCTCCACTGAATTTGGGGGGTTTTGTCACTCCCAGCTCCACTGAATTTGTGAGGTTTTGTCACCCCCAGCTCCACGGAATTTGGGGGGTTTTGTCACCCCCAGCTCCACTGGAATTTGGGGGGTTTTGTCACCCCCAGCTCCACTGGGATTTGCAGCTGGAATTATTGACAATTCTTGGCTGTAAATGTGCTCTGAAGGGCTGGGAGAGGGGACAGCTCTGCCAGACCTGCAGATCACCACTCACGACCCAAATCCGACCTGCGCCGGGATCTAATTTTAGGATTACGAGCTTTGACAACAGCTCTTTAAAAATAACACATTCCTCCTTCTAGGGCCAGGTCAAGAGTCACCCACAGGGCCCCCTGCACCGTGGGCACATCTCAGGTTATTCTTCCTGCACCAGGTGTGCAGTGAACATCAGAATATTGCAGAATTACAGAGCAGAGTGAGGTCAGGCACTGGACCAAACATGCCAAATGCAAATTAATCCAGCAGGGCAGTGAGGACACCTCCCCAAAGGAATTTGTTCTCCGGGGATTACCTGTTCCAGCGAAAGCATTTTGTCTGTTTTCTCACAAAATGAGTAGAAAAAAGATCACTCAATGTGTGCCTTGACTGGAAGGTAACAATCTGAAATAAATTCAGCTTACCAAGTGCACTTGAATTGTATTTTCAACTGAATTAAGAGCAGTAGGAGACAATTCTCTCCTTTTGTATTTTCCTTTTGGAAGGGAAGAGGATATCCAATATTCTTGCCAGAGGATGTGCCTTAGAATCTATTACTAATTAGAAAAGTCCAGGCTTGTCACTTGGGCTGTTACGGGGTAACGGGCACCTGCTCAGGCCCTCACAGATCAGCCTGAACACAGGAAGAACTGCAAAAAATACAAGACCACAAAATGTCAGCTCCATTCTTTATGCCCCGGTGTTTTCCTACAGAACTGCAATTTTTCAAATTCATACTCATCTAAAAGTGTGCTCATGTATCAGACTCCGTATTTTGGGAATGTGTTTTGGGAAGATACCTGCTACTTAAAATGACCGATGAGTTCATTAACTAAATTGATTTTGCACTTTTATTAATATGAAGCAGACGTCACCAAGTGCAGTTTCTCCCATCCTCCTACACACACCAGACATGAAACCACATTAATACACTCACTAGGCCAGAGGCAAATACTCCCCATGACAAAGATTAGAGGGGAAAAACAGTTTAACTCTCCATGTTACTACTGGTAGAAGCTGAAGGATAAATACTTTTATTTTATGACACGGATTTCTAAGGAAAAAGATTGTTCAAGAAGTGCAAGACGCCAAGAAATACCTGGCCATACATCCAAACACTGTTTTTTCCATTTTAAATAAGTGCGCTGCCTGCCAGCACAAACTACAAGCCTGCAAAGAAAACAGAGATTGATTTAATATCCTACTTACATTCATCAGTGCCCATTCATGGCATAAAATTTCAAGTGCCTTCCCTCATAGCCACCAGATTTTGCACAATCATCTTGAAAAGTCACCACAATGTCTTAACTCAACGATCAGAGCTGGTACCGACATCGGATGGCTTTAAACCTCAGAAATTCAGGTACATGAGCTGTCTGCTCATGAGATTGGAGCTGAGGAGAAAATCCTTCCCTGGGAGGGTGGGGAAGCCCTGGCACAGACTCCCAGAGAAGCTGGGGCTGTCCCTGGATCCCTGGAAGTGTTCCAGGCCAGGCTGGACGGGGCTTGGAGCAGCCTGGGGTGGTGGAAGGTGTCCCTGCCATGGCAGGGGGTGGCACTGGATGAGCTTTAAGGTCCCTTCCAACCCAAACCACTCGGAGATTCTGTGAATAAATTGTAAGGTTGCAAAGTAGGAAACCAATCCCCAAATCCTCCCTGCCCGTCGCTGGAGGAACGTTCTGGCCAAAGCCCAGGGTTTCAGAGCAGGATCTGCTGCCAGCAGCGGGGCTCAGAGACCTGAGGATGGAATTCTCCCGGCCCCTGCCTGCTCTGCTCTGCCTCACGCCAGACCTGCAGGTGGATCCGACACCCCGAGGCCAGGAGGGCTGGGCTGCTCACAGAGCCCAGCAGCCAACCAATTAATGCCAAGGTCACTCTAATTAACTTGGAAGAGCACCCCAAAAGAGGGGAGCAGCAGTCATTTCAACAGCAGGCTCCAGTGACAGCTCAGCGGGCAAAGCCGCACCTGGGAGGCTCAAACTGGAGGTGAGGCTGAGGGTTTCGATTTGGGACTCACAGCAGGTGACCGTGCAAGGACTGCAAACAGGGGGGCTGGGAAATCTCCTTCTCCTGCCTCCTGCCACAGCAATTCCACGTCAAAGACGGCCACAGAGGAGGAGGAAATTTGGTCCTTCGCTCTCCAAATTGGCAAATTTCATAAAATCTTAGCCCTGCCCTTTTCCCACGCCGATTTTAGCTCTGTCCTGCAACACCAAACGCTCAGCTTTCCCTCTGACTCCTCCAGATCGCCTGTACTTTCATACTGTACACACCAGAGTTTCCAAAATCCTTCCCAAACCAACCCACCTCTTCCTATCAGACCTGTCTAACGTGTCCAGCACCACCATCCCGGCAGGAGCAATTCCAGAGGAGAGGTCCCAGCTGTGCCACCAGCACAGGATCTGCACTGGATTCTGGTTCCCAGGAAAGAGAACTCAAGAATATTGAATTATATAAAAATAATTCACTTTGGTCAACTTCTGTGCTGCCCCAGTTCTTGGTTCTGAGCTGTATTTTTAAGTTCAGCTTTGATGGAAATGAATCACTCAAAGATTTCTTTTTTTAAATATCAGCACATTTGACATAAGGATTTTGCCTCATGTTGCTGCTTCAAACTTTCCAATTCCTTCATTCATGCACAAAACAGAGTGCTCCTTGTTCAACAATACAAATATTTGTTACTATTTCATCATCACTTTGTTGATTTTTGTGGAATTAGGAAAAAAATACCTGGTTTGAAAATGCCAGTGAATCCCACATTCTCTTATGCAGATATTCAGAAATTTTCAGCTGTCAGCATAACAATTCCTCAAATTTTCTGAATCCACCCTCCAACAGTAAAATTCTACCTACTCTTTTATCTATTCTGGATATTTAGACGGAAAATTATTTGAGTGGGAGGCGGCTTGTTCGTTTCAAAGAGGATGACAAAGACTTGTTACTCAAAAGCATCTGTGCCTGTTCCTTCATTAAAGGTCATTTTCTTCCAGTCAGCTCTGGCAGAGAACATCTTCTACCCCCTTGGCTCTGATCCCCTGCAAGCAGCCACTGGATCGTGTCCTTGGGACTCCAGGGATCTCCTGAGGAACCCACATGGAAAAGGCAACACCTACCTGTGTTCCCAAAGCTGCTGACTGTGGCTTGGGATATACCGAATAAAATGGAATAAATCCCTTGTGCAGCACCGCTCCTCCCTGTCCCTCCCAGAGCTGCCCGGTGATTATTGTTTTGACCATTGTTTGCACTCAAGTCATTAAAAACATTCTCGGGTTGGATTTAGAAGCAGAACACGAAAGTGGCTTTAAAACTCACCCACTCCATTTTCTCTTTTTTTTTTTTTTCCAAGAGCTTTCCACCTAGTCCAAAGAGAGAGAAGAAGCCCTAGCCCATTAACATCCATCAGAGAGCAGTAATGAACTCATCAATACTGCTCCAATCCCTGCTGAATCATTGGGTAACTACATCTGCAGCAGGAAGGGCTCACACGGCCCTGCCCACACTGCCAGCAGCCACCTCCCTGAGGAAGGAAAAATGAATGTACTGAGATTTCCCTCAGCTCTGCTGGAGCCCAGGGCAGGTGGAAAACCCCTGGAANACCTTGGACCCTCTGTCCGTGTTCCTGTGGCTGCTTTCCTTCAGTGCCTTGAGACTGCTGTGAGGCCTTGAGATCAGAAATAGAATAAACACCTTTGGGGAGCGAGCCACAGGTTCCATCTCATCTTTTAAACCCTGGGACGGGACTCTGAGAGACAGAAAAACCCTAATTAGGGGAATGTCGGGGTGAAAATCTGGACAAGCTCTGTTACCCCTGTGGATGGGGCTGGTGGTGCCTCTCCACACCAGGATTCCCACAGCCATCAAACCCTGCCCTGGATATGCCCCTGCTTTGCCAGGCTTGCGAGGAGCTGTCTCTTTCTATAAATGACAAAAGGATTGGGTTTTTCCCTGCTTTTTAATGTACAGTGCAAATATGTTAAATCTTAAATTGAGTATTTAATTTGCAAAGAAAAAAAAAACCACAACAAATACCGCTCCACACCGTGTTGCTGCAATGACGCTGAGCTGTGATTTTATTTTTGTGTCTATTTACAGAGCTGTGGAGGGACAAACTTCTTCCTCCAGCAAGAAGTTTTCCTACCAGGGGAAGTTCTATGCATAAGAAAAGCTAAAAGCTACCAAAAGTCAAGTTTGAAAATCTGTCTAGCAGCGTGGATTTAGTGTAAGAAAAATGGGGGTTTTTTCTGCATTATATTCTTGGTAGCCAGTCTTAAAAGAAAATAATTATCAAGTAACATGGGAGTTCAGCTGCCAAAAAAAAGCCCATACCTGTGGCTGGAGTACAACAGTATTGAGTTACTGTTCTCACAACAAAGGAAAAGGAATCTGTTCTTAAAAAAAAAATACATCAGCCTTAATGATATAAACAAAATTATACTTCAGCGTAGATTGGAAACTGCTCTGCCTGCTTTGCCTTGCCCAGGGATGCCAAGGCTGGTGGGCTCTGCAGTTTTCCATCTCCCCAAATCCCCTCCTGGTGTTTACACTCTCAGTTCCAGTGGTATCTCTAATTAACCCCATGAATAAATCGGGTTTTGTTAAGGTGGCCCAATGAAGCAAGCACAGCTCATTCAGGTCCCGGCACCTCTGCTGCCTTAACACAGACGATGTCTCAGAGCACAGACTCACACATGTGTCTACACAGCCCCAACTCCCACGGCTTAATTCAATTAATACTATTAAATCTTTAATGCTTGCCTTCAAAGGCTTTTTTTTTTTTAATTTTTAATAGCTCTCATAGGTGAGCACGCATGTTTTAAGTCTTTCTGCTCTATTTTAAATAAACTCCTCTTTTCTTGCCACTTTGATGTTTGTCTTCCTGACAAACCTCTGCTCCGTGAAGCTGCTGCGACTTTGTTTGGTGCACAGGGATGGCATTACAAGCTCCAAAAGATATGTTAATCACCGGGCTGGAATCTGGGATTTTTTTAATTCCTCTCACCTGCCCTCTGGGCTGGGAGTTGGCATTAGAGGAGCTTTCATCAAAACAATGAAACCCAGAAGGGAGAGAAGAGGCAACTGGAGGGAGGGGGCTCTGATTTGCATCTGTTTAGCATGGAAGAGGCAGGCGGGGCTTAATTCTCTTTTACTCTGCTTTCCCACGAAAGGAGAGAATGCCAAAGTCACCGTTTGCTATTCAAACAGTTAAAATAGCAGTTTTGACAAAAGACTGGTCAAGCTGGAGGGAAGAATGAGCCTTGTGGCATCTCCAGGCGCATCCCCATCCCCACGTCTGAGGGGCACTGAAGGTGTTTGTAACTCTGCCCTCCTCGCACTCCAACTAAGAGACCCCTCCCCACCTCGCCCTGCCCCGTTTCTAAGTTTTGAGTTTGTGAGACAAGAGACAAAGCTTTGCCAACACATTTCAGGCCTTTCTATAAAGCATAAACTCCAACAAGGAATGAAAAAGTAAAAAAAAAAAAACCAGCACAGACTTTCCTCCTCCTTTAAAGTTTATTTTTCTTCTGAATAAGAAAAAGAAAACCCTTCTTAAAATAAAACTAAAAATCAGCATTTCCAGGGACAGGAAAAGGCACTATAGCATTATATACACTATCGAAGCTGACACAAAAAAGATTAAAAGCCTGGCCGGGAGCCAAGGCATGCAGACACAATTTTGCACAGAGCACAGAGAACAAAAGTGTTCCTGCATTCAGGATGTCGGAGCGTGTTTCCTGCGCTCACACCTGGACGCAAACAGCTCCAAAAGCCAGGGATGCCCGCCAGCCCCAGCCCAAGCAGAGCGAAAGATGTGCTCACACTCGGCTTGATCCATCTCCTGCAGAACAGACCCCCCTCATAAAGCAAATTAAAAACAGAATAATAAAGACAAGCTACAAAACCCTCCCGCTGTTCTTCACTCCTCAGCACTTCAGCAGAGCTCCCATCACGCAGAGCACTCCCCAAAATTCCCGATCTCCAGCCACACTACACGTCCTGACTTTTAAAGCCGATGTAAATACTCCTGGAGGCATCCTATGATGATGGAATTAAATATCCACTGGCACTATTGGCTGGCAGACAGACACCAGCACGGCAGTTGCAGCACTCAGTGTGTTTAAAGCCCAGGCCAGGCAAAAAGGAGATTATTCACTAGGTAGTCAAACGTAAAAAAGAGCCAGACATTTCAGTCAGTCTCACAAAGGGGTCAGTGATTTGTAAATTTTAAACACAACACTTAAGCAGTTTTGCAGACTAAAAATCCTTTGATGATTTACCTCAGTGCTTCTCTGCAACAGACCAGTTTAAAAGTGATTTTGCTTTTATACTTCAGCTTTTCTGCAAGAATTCTGAAAGCCAAGTCAAACCAATTATAAACATTCCTGTATTTTACTTCCTTATTGAAGCTTCCCAAGAGAACCAGTAAACATATAAATATCTTTCAGAGGAGTCACCCAAGTGCCAATAAAATCTTCAGAAAGCAGCTGCTTTGCTGGAAAAGTATGAAAAACCATGGGCTGCACAAGCATAGCCGGGTGCAAGGACAGTCACGCTGCTCTTCTGAGCAGCAGATAGAAATTTCTACCTTAAAAATACACATACATTGAAAAGATTCTCAAACATTACTGTATTAAAACTTGATTCCTGATCTGCATTTGCATGCTCCTCAGTAAAGTTGCCGCTATCACCTATGGTCTTTATCTAAAAACATTCCAGCAGAGGCATTATCTTGACCTTCTGAGAAACTCTTCTAAATTGGTAGACAAAGTTTAACTTCATGAACTCTGCTCAACAACAGCAGCAAAATATAGTAACACTTCTCGTAGGTAATAAGCATTCCATCCTTAAAAAAAAAAAAAATCACTGCAAGCAGCAGAACACTGCAAGAAGCAATCAAACCCCTGCAATAAGGCAGGAGGGGCTCTGAAGGCAAATATTTCATTAGGTAACACAACAGAGGGGAGTTTTTGCTTTGCAGGGGTCATTAGAGAAAGGTTTTCATCAAATAATTAAATACCTGGGCAGGGGCATTTTAAAGATGCACCAGATCTTCCCTGGATCTGAATATTGAGGGTAATGTCTGATCAGGAGCCTCTAACCAGACATTACCAGTCACAAAATGGGAGGAGGGTGTTCCTCTGATTAATTACGCAAATAATTAAAAATATTAAAGTTCTGTTTTTCAAACAACAGTCGAGGTGCTCTCCTTGAGGCGCACCATGTGGCAGAGCACACTGTGCTCGACCATCCACCAGAGAACGGGCACGTTAAAACAGCTCTGCAGATAAGGATTAATGAATGATCTTCAATTCTGGCTGATTTCATAGGTTAGAGCAAACATCTCTGCCTTACTGCTGCTGTCACAAGCCTCATCCCTGTCCAAACAGAGCTGAAAGTCAGTGGAAAAGCAGCTTCAGCAGCAATTGGGTCAACAGATTTGGCTGAAGAAATCCTCATCACTAAAAAGAAAGAAATAGAAATCAGAATGACAAAAGCGAGGTGATGCTTGGGGTCTGCTCACCCCTCAGCAGCACACGAGGAACCTCCCGGGAACAGAATTCCCGAGAGGGAAACACGTCTGAAGGATTCTTTTGTGCTGCCATCTCAGGGGAGGAAATTATCTTTAAAAATACTTGTTTGGTCTCTCCCTGAGGAACACCAGAACTCTCTGTATCAGTTGTTTCAGCGGGGGCTGTCCCACAAAGGTTGTACTTGTGAACTGCACAGCTCTTACACCAGTGAGCAATTTACTCCTGCCATCGCTCCCGCTGGACTCGGAACTGTGTGAGAAAGGAGGAGCTTTGCCAACCTAAAGGTTGCACAATCAGGGGGGAAAAAAAGAAGTACAACCAAACCAGGGAGGAGGATAAATTGCAACTGACAAAAACTACAATCAAGAAATAGCTGGTGACAGATTGTTATTTAAGTACAAGGAAGTGATTTAAACAGGAGCAGTTGTAATAAGATTATACGATTCTCTATTAAGATTCTTAAAATGTCTTTGTTCTAGCAAAGCTCTGAAAAGACCATTGCCCTTGCAAGGGTTCAGAAACTACTAAATTGATGTTAAGTTTAGAAATTAATATGATTTGGGAGAATAAAGACAAAAATGTAGAAGAACATCCCAGACATCATTAGCAGCCTGTCAGGCGTGCTGGGATTTTTCCCTAGCAGGGGTACAAGGTGTGTTGTAGCATTTCTTGGTGGCAAAACTCAAACCCAAAAACAGAAGTGGAGAGCTTGCTCTGCCTGGGTTTCTGCTTTTAAATAATGAAAACTCCCAGGTTGATTTTCGAAGCCATCACATTATGTAAGTGACATCTCCAGAAGGGCAGGGAAGTCTCTATGAGGTTATACTGGAGAGAAATTAAATCAGTGTCTGGCTGCTGAATTTTAGCCATGACCCCCAGACTCCACCATGTATTTTAAGTAATCAGTTCTAAAGCTACAGCCCCCAAAATTGGCCATAACTCCTGCAACACTGAAAAGCAAACAAGGCAAGGGAGTCTTCAGATTTCTGTCTAGTAGGGTGAATATAAAACATCTCTAACTAAGGTGTCTGGCATGGTTTTAAACTAATAAGCAGCTTTGAACTTTCAAAAAAACAATTGGTTACTTAATTTGTACAAGCATTGTTCACTAAGCGCTGCATTCTGAGAAACAAAAAAGCCTCAAAAAGCCAGATCTGTCCCAGGTCTGCAGCACAGAGGCCTTCTCCTGCCTGGGTCACCCTCCAAACTCTGCTGGACCTCATGAGCATTTAGGATTTATTATATGGTGACATGAAAGGCTCGGGCAGTGCAGACAACGTGGCTAAAACAGCTCCGGGAGGAGAGGCAGGAACAAGAACAGGAGCACNGGTGGAAGGAAAGGCAGGAACAGGAACAAGGTGGAAGGAAAGGCAGGAACAGGAACAGGGTGGAAGGAAAGGCAGGAACAGGGTGGAAGGAAACTGCAGAGGTCTCACACACAATTTCAGGGAATTACTTGAGGCGGCTCAGGGAGCTCCACTCCTGATGGTGGAAGCAAAACTACGCCTTGAGAACACTTCGTATGGATCTCGACAAGGAAACAAGAGCGTGGCCGAGATTCCCCCCAAGCTCCCGCAGCCCCCTCGGCGGTAGAACAGGCCAGGGAAGGCTCCAAGGCGGAGCTGCACCCAGGCTGGGGCCGGGGCTGGTTTCACCCAGCTGCGCTCCCGCTGCCAGCGGGGACCTGTCCCAGCCTGAGCTCCGGCTTCCCCACCTGCACGGAGCTGGATTTTGCAAGCCAAGGCACAGGAGGCGGAACAGCCCCGGCCTGACCTTGAACACCAGCTCGAGGCATTTATGTTAACAGCCCTGGGTGACAGGAACCAGAGGGACACTCGGAACAATTAATGCAACACAAGGTATTGGCTCTGAGATCAATTCCAGTTCAATTTTTCTAACGGTACCAGAAAAATGAGCTGAAAATTATCTGTACAGAAGAAAAGCATCCCGCTAGCATAACTCAAGTTTTATTTCCATATAAAAAGGCACAACAGTGAATTACAAACTGAATTCTGCAGACATCTCCAGAGCCAGTGCAACCAACAAACACAAAGCACTTCTCAACTGATTTTCTAATCAGTATCATCATTCATACAAACTCCACTAGCAGATATTTACACAGAACTCAATCTTAAATTACTCTCCTTAAACTCTGCCTACAACCACTGGTTACCTACAGGAAATATCACAGAACCTTCTGACCCAACTACTTGATCTTTATCAATGGGCTGGAGCAGCATCATAAAATCAAGCAACCCCCAAAACTGGAAACCAGAGACAAAACTGTTATTTGTAAAATGATAAATAAAGAATAGCAGTTTTCCTGTAGCTTTTTCTACCTGCAGCACCACTCACCGAGAGGCTCAGCCCAACAGCCACCGAATTCTAGATCCATCCTGAAGCCCAGAGTCTCTGAATCCACCCTCACATTCAACCATTCTGAACTCTCTCCATGCAGAACAGGAAGGCAGGGCTGTAACAACCAGCTCAACTGATTAACTCGGACTTTTTAGGGTCTGTTATTCAGCACAGCCCGGTCCGGACCAAACCCAGAGCGCACCAACCGCAGCAGACGCACAATCAGCCCCAGCAGGTTTCATTCCAGAGGACAGCAATCCATGTTGTTCTCCTCCATGGAGTCTCCTGCCTTCTTAATGAGCAGCCAGGCTACCGAAACACACAAAAACCTGCTGTTCTTTGAAGCACTTAAGCCAGCAGGATACTGGTACGTTTCGATATTTTCCCCGCACAGATCAGAGCGAGGCGAAGTGGGAAAAGAACATTACAGGCGTTCCTACAAAGCCGGCACATTTCATTTTCTATTAGCAACATCCCAAGGGACACTTTAGCGCTCGGCAAATATGGCCCTGGAAGACTGGGAAGTTGCTTCCTGAGCACCAGTCATTAAAGAAAGATATTAGAGTAGCTTATATTCTTCTACACCAAGCAAAAGCCAGAGCCATTTCCCCATCCTACGTAGGAGACCTAAGAAAAGCAGAATCAGGAACATCATAACTACTCTTTAATGTATTTCCCCTAAACTGATTATCATTTAATGATCTCTCTCTCTCTCTCTAAAAGAAAAACCAAAAAAAAAACCAACCACAGAAACAAAACCCCGATTTCTGTATCAAAAGAGACTATCAGCATGTTTATGGAGTAACAAATTAGGCCTTTGGCATTTCCCAGCAGCGATCCAAGATTGGAGGCTTCTTAAAAGCTCCAAGTTTTACAGCAATCAAATGGCTGACAGCTGGAACAAAACCGGCGTGATTAACCAGTTATGTAAATAATGATGTGGTCAGTGCAAGCCGAAGTCATTCCTGCTGCCTGCATTACACTGGACATCAGATGTTTGTGAACTCTTCATTAAACGTGACTGTAGGAATAATGGAAGGGAAAATCAGCACGACCATCACCAGCCAGGCCACCTGACAGTCAGGGATCTCTCTCCTGTGGTGCTCCCACAACCATCAGGTAACTCATGAACAGCACTTTTTTAGCCCAGGTATTACCCACCACTGCTTAGCTTCCACCCAGGGAACAAGCCAACCACTTTTTCTCAGGAGACAACTCCATGGAGAGATGGAGAAAGATGGAGAAAGATGGAGAGAGGCTACTTATTTACAAGGGCTTGGAGTGAAAGGCCAAGGGGGAATGGTTTCCCACTGCCAGAGAGCAGCATTGGATGGGATATTGGGAAGGAATTCCTCCCTGGGAGGGTGGGGAAGCCCTGGCACAGATTCCCAGAGAAGCTGTGGCTGTCCCTGGATCTCAGGGAGTGCCCAAGGCCAGGTTGGACGGGGCTTGCAAAATCCTGAGGCAGTGGAAGGTGTCCCTGCCATAGCAGGGGTGGCACTGGATGAGCTCAGAGCTCCCTCCCAACCCAGCCCATCCCGGGATTCAAAGATCCTCTGAGCGCTACATCACCTTTCTTAAGGGCTGACAACAATTTTCATTCCTCAGCTGACGTAAAAGTCAAGCTGCTGTGTCAGAGAACTGTTGTGACACAGGGGTAACGCTGCGGAGTTACTCTATGGAATCAAGGAAGTTACAATCAGCACCCCCAAGTCAAACTTCCTCAAATGGAACCCACAGTCAACTCGGCCTTATCAGAATTCGCCTTCAGGAATGCACACTCATGGGTCATTTGTGCTTGATAATTTTTGATAACACGGTTAAATATTTAATATGGGTAAGATTATCTCTGAAATTCTGTCGAGCTAGTTTGCCATTACTTCCAGCTCGGAAAGGAAAATTTATCGAAAGTTTTGATTCTTCCCAATAAAACCCTGTACTTTTGTTCAAAAATAACACATCTGAGAACAGGCCAACACAAACATACTTAGAAGCAACTCCTAAACAGGCTGCATTTTGCTAAAGATACCTTTACAATATATTTCTATTTCTAATTTTAAGAAATCATTCATCCCACATTTCACACCCCAGCAATGCAATTTCCTATGACCTTGTGTCTCACGGAACACAGCAACACACCGGAATTATGCAAGAGTTCTGAATTACCATAAAAGACGCATTTCAGTGGAGAGAATAATAAAACTTAATCTCATGGCCTGATTTGCATTCTGAACTCCTCAAGTCAGACTCTACAGCCCACAACATCTGCAACAGCTTCACAATCCTAACAAGTCTTTTAGGCCTCCTGTTGAAAATGGATGAGCATGTAGATAATTCAGGTTATTTTCTTAATAGATGAGAACAAGAAATATGTCCAATTGCTGTAAATTTAAAATCTCCCTTGGCTTTTCAGATCAGTGTCGATACCGTAGTTGAGAAGGGGGAGGGGGAAGCATTACACACCCATAAAACTGAGACCAAACGCTACCAGTTTTAAAGCCTTAGAGCTTTAAATCTTAACATGAATATTTTAACATTTACATTAAAGCCTTACGGCTTTAAAACAGGGGACTTCCATTGTGGGCAGCCTGTGATAATTACTGTTTCAATACATTTTACAGTAATAATGTAATACAGCTCGCTGATTACCCAACCCTAATCTGTAGCATCACAGGTACTGCAGGTAAAAAAAAATTAAAAATACATACATAAGTATGTATCAGTGTAAACATACACAAAGAGAGAGAGAGAACATCACAGATCCACGGCAAATCACAGAATTATTAGGGTCGAAAGGGACCTCTGGAGATCATCCAGCCCAAGCCCCCCCTGTATTAAAACACCCTTAAAAATTATTAAAAGCATTAACACACACCTCGCAAACCACCGACAATACAACAAGATCCCCCCCGCCCCGCCGCGATGGAGGCGAACCCCGCCGGGGCTGGGGTGGGCCGGGGCGNNCTCACAGCGCCCAGGGGTTCCCCCCCCCCGCCCAAAAAAAAATCCCTGGGTGAAATAATACAAAAAAGAAGGGGAACAAAGTGTGTCGTTACGAAATAACCACGTTTATGGGTCAGGGAGTGCTTTAAGAAATGGTTCAGGGCTGGGTCTGATGGAAGAACGCTTGGGGATCCCCCTCAGTGCTCTCGGAGCCCAGGAGGAACTGGAGTCAAGGCTAGAGATCCCCCCCAAAATTCAAGGGCAAAATATACAAGATAAATGACTATCAGTACAAAATAAACACGTTGGTGGGTCAGGGAATGTTTTAAGAGAGGGTTCGATGCTAGGTCTGATGGAAGGAGAACGCTTGGGGATCCCCCTCAGTGCTCTCGGAGCCCAGGAGGAACTGCTGTCAAGGCTAGAGATCCCCCCAAATCCACGGGTAAAATATACAAAATAATGACTATCAGTACAAAATAACCACGTTGATGGGTCAGGGTACACTTTAAAGCAGGTCTGGGGCTGTCTCTGATGAAAGGAGAAGGCTTGGGGGACATACTCCCCCTCCACACTCACAGCACCCAGGAGAAACTGATTTCAGAGCAGGGTAGCACCCCAAAAATCGAGGTTCAATACAGGCTGGTAGCCCCCAAGGCAGAATTATAGAATGAATTGGTTTGGAAAAGACCCAAAATCATCAAGTCCAACTTGTGGCTAAACACCTCCTTGTCAACTAGACTATGGCACTGAGTGCCACATCCAGCCTCTCCTTAAGGAAAGTGACTTTTTACCTCCAGGGGCAGTGGCTCCACCACATCCTTGGGCAGCCCATTCCAATATTTAATCACTCTTTCTATGAGAAAATTCCTCCCAATGTCCAACCTGAACCTCCCCATTGCCTCACGCTGCACAGATTCTGCACTTTCCCCCTCCCGCTGAAGATGCCAGTATAAAATAACCACATTTATGGCGAAGGGGACACTTGGTGGACTCATTTATGGATCAAGGTCACCACACCGGGTGATGAAGGGGAGCTCAGCAGGGACACAGAGGCACGAACGTGGCAGGAGGAGCCGGACGGTCTGGGTGGGTCGGAGCACACGTCCTTCCCCTTGGGATAATGACTAAACCAGTGTCCGGCATCTTGGGCTGGAGGAGGTTACTGGTCCCATTGTAGTCCTCCCTGAATATATTTGTTCCCATCTTAAAACCATGAGACAATTCAAGGAAACGGGGCATGGCTGCTCGGGAGACAGTCGAGAAGCTGGATAGCAGAGCTCTGCTTGGATCACTGCCGGCACAGGGCAGTGCTGCTGGTTATTTAAAACCCAAATTCCTGAGGAATCGTGCCTTACAAAAAGCATAGGAAAACAGAAATGTGGAGCAAGATCCAGTTTGTGACTCACTGCTTTTAAGTGAGAGGAAGGTCAGGCTGAGCCCTGCAAACTTCATCAAATCCCGGAACAGTTTGGGAAGGGACCTTAAAAATCATCTCCTTCCAAACCCTGTCCCTGCAGGGACACCTCCCACTATCCCAGGTTGCTCCAAGACCCGTCCAACCTGGCCTTGGGAGCTTCCAGGGATGGAGCATCCACCACTTCTAGCCCAGCCCTTCCTCCCATGGAGCCACTATCAAATCTCCCACAGATTTGAGGTTTAAATACAGAAGAATGGGGACTGCAGTGAAACACCGAGTGAGCTGCATTAAAAGCAACTTGTTTAGAAATGCTGCACATTCCAATGCCTAGAACACCATCTGGGAGCCGGGAAGCTCCGAATCTTCTGCAGAGAGCTGTGATTCTGGCTTAGCTGTTAACCTTGAGCTAGGCAGGATTAAATTCTGGGTGAGAAAAATAAGGGATCAGCGCACGTCTGATGGTATCACCGAGAGCTGAAAGAACACTTCCCCCTTTTCTTCTTTGCAAGAAAACAGCAATGATGGAAACCCAATGTTTCTGTGCACGTTCATTAATCCTAATGATCAGGTGCTGACAGCTCTAAAGGAGGAGAAGAAAGCTCTTGGTTAAAATAAAATGGGAAGAACAGGATTATTCCTGCTGCCTTTCCTCCTGCCTGTGTTCCTTCCAGATCTGGACAGACAGCTCTCCAGAGCAGGAGGCAGCTTCCTCTCCATTCCCAGCTCCATCCCAGGTGTCTGTCTACATCATTAAGTGTGCAAATCAGCAAACCCAGCAAAAACCTCCTGCAGCTGGCACACTTCCACCAAAAAAACTGTTTTCTATCAACCAGATCAAGCCCCTTAGTGCAAGTAAAACAAACCAGACAAGTAAAATCACTTATTTTTTGATTATTATATCCTTGTTAATGCCTTAAATTGCAGTGTTCCTGCTATCCTGGGTGGGTACATGCGTGGTAGAGCTGCACCAGCAGAGCTTTGCCCAAGCTGCAGTGGCAGGTTCCCTCCTGGCGGCTCCCTGAGCAGACTCGTGGCAGTGGATTTACATCTCTTGTTTCATATTAGCAACAGGAGGTCACTGAGTTAGTCCTGTGATTTTTAAACCCTGGTGTAGGACACTTCCCACTGCAGCCCTGCCCCATCCCTCTTTGGAGCAGGCTGTACGTGGATATTGACCCGAGCCATCTCTGCTCCTTCCCAACCCACAACATTTCAGCTGCGTTGGCAGAACCAGAGTCCAAGGCCGTGATTCGCGGTCTGAGCTGGGCTCCGGGAACTGTGGCAGCACCCTGATAACCAGCAGAGCAATCCCCACGGAGAAGGCAGCTCACAGACTCCCAGGGTGTCCCCGGGATGGAAGGGACTCACAAGGAACATCAAATCTCGTGGTCCTGCACAGGACAACACCGAGGATCAGGGACACCTTCCACTAGACCAGGTTGCCCAGAGAAGCTGTGGCTGCCACATCCCTGGAAATGTTCGAGGCCAGGTTGGACAGGGCTTGGAGCAACCTGGGATAGTGGAAGGTGTGCAGGGGTAGAACTGGAGGGGTTTTGGGATCCCTTCCAACCCAAACTGTTCTGCGATTCTATGAATCCCACCCTGTGCCTGAGAGCGTCGTCCACACGCCCCTGGAGCTCTGGCAGCCTCGGGGCTGTGACCATTCCTTGGGGAGCCTGGGCAGTGCCCTGCCACCCTCTGCGTGAAGAACCTTCTCCTGATAACCTAAACCTTCCTGGCACAGTGTGAGGTCCTGTCACTGGTCACCAGAGCCGGTGGCAGTGGATCCAACGGGCGCAGAGGGACTGTTGTGAGGCAAGGAGCAGGAGGATAAGGAGCAGGAGGATAAGGAGCGGGATGTCTGGAATGCAGGAGGCTCTCCCAGAGAAGATGAGGAAGGCACATCCTCCCCCAGCCGCCCTCCCAACTAACATAGGGAAGAGCAGCTGCCAGGGAGCCCCAGGAGGGCCTGTTCCACGGCCATAATGGGACTATCACCCACGTGGGGCTGAGCACACCACTAATTAGCTAATGAGTTTGTTCCAAATGTCTGGCCACGGGTGCGAGGGACAACAGGAGCAGCACTTGAAAAGCCCCGAACAATGACAAGTGCATTTGTCTCTGGTCGCTGACCCCAGCCCCGCATTAACAAATAGGTCACAAACAACGGTGCTTTGCAGTGATCTAATCCTCCTGCCATATGTCGGCTGCCCGAAAAAACACTGCAGAGAACGCCCCAAAGCTCTGCAAAAATCCCAAGGAAAACTCGATAAATATATCCCTGCCGTCTGAAATTTGATTTCCTCACTCTATTGTTCCTCATTTCCTGAGAGCTGGCTTGGTGGATCACATTTTCTGCTTCTGTCTCCAGTGCTTGTAAGCAAACAAGACTGAATCTCATTATCCTGATGCATGGCCCTGGCTGCGTGCAACCCGATCTCTAAATCACGGTCATTTTGCTCCATTACTGATTTTCCTTCCTACTCCTAACCTGCAGGTCTTCAGAGGAATCAATGCAGAAATAGAGATGAGCATCATCTAATGAAGGTGTGCTTAATGCTCAGCGCTTCGGCCTGGATTAAATAGCCAAGTGAGAAACGGCCTCGTGTCTCGGGAGGTTGGGCACCCTCCACCCCAGTGGCAGCTGGAGCTTCCCAGCCTTCCCAGGAAGCCACATGCTTCCACATGGGGTAAATGGGGACTTCAGTCCCTAAGAGCCCAATTTGGGAAATCTGCTAATTAAATAGTCTGGGCAAACACAATTATTATTGTCCTTAGAGTCAAAGCAGCGAGATGTTTCTCAACAAGCACAGACCCTCCCCGGAATTTTCTGAGCTGTCTGCGTGTTGCTGACAGTTATAGAGAATATATTCAGATTATACAACTTGATGTTCACCCCGGGTTATTCTCTCCTGGATTCATGAATATTTCATTGAAATATGCAAAGTCTGAGTTACAGTCTTGTCTCCTTCAATTAGACACACAGATCCACGGGGTCTGCAGCCCTACCACACTTCCAGGGTTTGTCTCCAAAGCAAGGAGAACCAAAATAAGAGTTTAGTTCCCATCATATTTAGCCTGGCTTCTTCAAGCATCTTTAAATAAGGGAGAAAAGCAGAAGGATGGGAATGAGGGAGAGCAGAGCCCAATGAGCCTGTGCCTGAGTTCAGCTGGAAGCAGCCCAAGCTAATCACAGCAGAGCCAGCAGGAGGGGGTTCGTTCCCTTCGGGATGCAGACAAACTTGTGGAACAGTTTCCAATGCAAATATTCCTTTTGACAAGTTCAAAATTAATGCACCTCTAATATGGGTATTCAAACCAGACCTTTTCTGAACACGCTGGCAGATTTATGAAAAGAGAAGGGAGAATGCGAGCCCAGCACATTCTGATTTTCTCGAAATGAATGTACTCGGAGAGTGCAAGAGGCAGTGACGTTTGAATGCGCTTAGTTCTAGTAATTACCGAGTGCTGTGTTTCTTTAGAAGCTGGAGCTGTTCTCATCTGCGGGTACCTTCCCTCATTCCTTTCTCCTTAGTGCTCCGGAGGTGCAGTTTCTCCCATGCCACAGCAAGAAGCCAAGGCTACTGTGCTGCTTACATTAAATCCCACTGAAGCCTGGGGGTGAAATTCCACAAGTTTTAATTGACCTAAGTCAGGGTGTTGTGGTTCCTGCCCTTCCTCCACCATCCCTTCCCATCCCCTCCCTGCCACCAGCACCAGCTTATACCACCTGTGGTGAAGATTAATCACTTTTTGGGGGGGAGTGTTGCTTCTCAGCCAGTTGAGCTCCCTGAACCAGCTCACCAGAGGCTCAGATCAGCACCCACATCAGCAGAAAAGAGAGGAAAGGGCCATGCAAGGCCACGCTGACTGCTGAGGAGGGATTTTTCTGGGTTTATAGGACACAGGGAACACAGTTGACCTAAAGAGCCTGGGTCTGCTGCTTGTTTCCAGGCTGGGAGCACTCACCCATTAGGACCATCTGCACAGTTTGGAGTGGCAGACTCAGGCCCAGCAAAGTCAGGCTCATTTATTGTTGCCATCTGGCTCCCCAGAGCAAGTCACCAAGGCAGAGCCTGTCAGCTCCTGCTGGAGGACAGGCATTGCCTTTTGCTTGGTACAGTTTGTTCTATCCCGCTCGACTTCCTCCTTGTCACAACAAGAGGACTTCCTGCCAGGATGGAGCTGATGGACAACGTCACCCATCAGAATTCCTCCCCCTCATTCCCGCAGCCACCCAAAGAATGTCACCCCGAGAGTCAGCCCCTCCCTTTTGCCCCAGGCCCACCCTCAGACTGACAGAGGCTCCATCATCACTCCCAAACTGCAGTTTGCACAAGGATCTCACGTGGCCAGGGGTTATCCTCACTCCTCCCAGCTGTTTCTAACCTTGAAGGAAAACGCCCTGTGGGGTTTGCTCTGAGGGACGTGTCAGGAGTTACGCTCCTGGCTCTGCAGAATCCGCTGGGATTTGGGTCTCCTCTCCCCTGCTGGGACAGGGATTTTGGCTGGTCCTGGCTGGAAAGGATGGCAAAATCTTTTTACACTTGTAGAAGGGGGGGGGGAAGTGATGTGTACCTACAACCAAGCACTCAGCCTGTGGCCACTGCTGGCAGAGGACGTGGTCTAGTGCAAGGAGTTTCATTTTTAAGCACAAAACCCCAAAAAGCACCACCTTCCCCACAGGAATCAGATGCAGCAATTCATCCACCCCTTCCCTGGGGAGAATCAGGGGTAGCAACACTGAAATCAGCATTATCACCCCACAGCGTGGTGCTCACAGAGATCTGGGGCATCATCAGGACAACCGAAGCTTCCTTCACGTGTGCGCTGCTCCCACAGCATCCGATGCCTGGAAAGCCACCTCAGCACCAGCCCTGAGCTGAGCTGCTCAGCTACAGCCAGTTCCAGCTCAAATTTCAGAGCCTTGCTCTCGGACACCAAAGATGTGATCCCCCCCAGAGCACAGCAAGTCCTGGAAGCTGCGGGTATTTTGTGTCTTTTAAACGGAGAGGCTGGAGCGGAGCTGCCACATCCCCGGATTACAGCTGGATGCCCATCACTGACAAGCTGGTAGCTTTCCCCCTTGACAGATGAAAACTGAGAGCTGTCTGTTTGGTTTGTGTCTGCACAGCACCCAGCCAGCCGCTTAATTAGCTGGCCCCATTTCTGGGTTTCTGATTCCCACTTCTGCAAGGAACTTCCTCCATTCCCAGGCTCACAGAGCCAGTTGAAACTTTCATATCTGCGTACACGGTTGTGACTCCAAACTTGTCCCTGCTGCCCCATCTCATTCTCAACAGGGCTTCCCAGGAACTCGGTAAAAAAAACCTTAAACAACACTGCAGAGCTGTAAATACATGGTCCCTGTGTGACAAACAAGCAGCTTAAAAAAAATTCACCAGCTGGGCTGGAAGAGATTCATGACAAGCCATCAGGACTCCACAAAGCAAACAAACTGCACAGCACTGCAGGCAAGAATTCCTCCAGAACATGTTCAATCCTAACACCATCCAGCCAAGCTGCTCCGTGCATCAGCCCTGCTCTGAGCTCCTCAAAAACTTGGTGGAAGAAAACCTCTTCAACAACAGCATGTCTCAGGAGCCACCTGAGCACCTCAGCCAGTCAAGCAGGTTATAATTGGCTGTAATTAATACTCCCACGAGCTTCCACATTCTTATGGACTGAGATGGGGAAATACAGGGTTGCTCCCTGACCCTGTGAACACAAGAGGAAGTCAAAGGGGTCTGTTGCCTTCTGATCTTTAGAAATCAGACATCTCTGATAGGAGAAGGTGAGGGGCAAACACCAGCACTGCTGGGAACCGCCTGGGCACAGCCCCATCTTTTCTGGGGCACAAACCACAATAACCTCAGTCAAAAATAACTGCAGAGCAAGCTGCTGCAGACAGCAAGTTTCCTCCGTTCCCTCAAGATGCTTCCACGTCACTCAGAGCGTTTTGGGAGGGGCATGGGGCGCAAACCACGCACAACCACAACAGATTTCAGCAGCACTGAGATGGCCTTTGGTGGAACATCAGCTGAATAATCTAGTCCGAGAGGGTGAAAACTAAAGACGCCCAAAACGACTGATGTCATGAAAACCCCACGTGTGTCACCAGTGGGCTGGAAGAAGGAGTTTGTGGCAGCTTCAGCTGAGAAGTTCCTTGCACTCAGCAGGATCTCTGGTACCTGGGGAGGAAGGGCTGGGCTGTGCAGGCCATTTCCTCCAAGAAGCCACCGAGTGACCCTTAAATGAAAACTGACAGGCACTTCCACACAAGCACCCTGTGCCTTGCTCTTCAGTGCGGGCGCGTTCCAGAGCGTGTCTGCATCAGCTTTTCCAGCTCGCACTTGAGAGAGAAACGTGAGACTCCAGTGTTTTCCCTCCAGGCAGGGCAGGACCTCTTGTTTTGCTCTGAGATCAGAGCCTGGGGGAAGGCAGGGAGCTGGAGATGCTGTCACTCAACGGGTGCCTCTTTCGAGATGCATCTTGCAGACAGGGCTGCAGCTCGGGAGGTGCCCAGAAATTACTGAATCCAAGGAGAACACAGCGTGGAATTCTGTCTGCTCACTCACTTATTCCTCTTATCAGAGAATCATAGACTGGTTTTGGTGGGAAGGGACCTCAGAGATCATCCAGCTCCAGCCCCCTGCCATGGGCAGGGACACCTTCCACTGTCCCAGGCTGCCCCACGCCCCATCCAACCTGGACACTCCCAGGGATGGGGCAGCCACAGCTTCTCTGGACAAGCTGTGCCAGGGCCTCCCCACCCTCACAGAGGAGAATTCCTAATACCTAACCCTGCCCTCCTTCCGCTTAAGGCCATTCCCCCTTACCCTATCACTACACACCCCAGCGAAAAGTCCCTCTCCAATTATATCCTCCCATTATCCTCACACATTTGCTACAAACACTGCCAGTGCTCAGATTTTGGACTGGACACCTGGGCTTAAGCAGGATGGATGTTCTTATCTTCCCACACATTGGCTCCAGACCTTCATGTTTATCATCTTTGAGAGCAGAGGCCGAGAGCAGCGCCCACGTGCTGTTTTCCTCAGCTCTCCTGGGTTTCTCCCAAAAGCTCCATCCCTGGGCAGCTCCTTTCCCCAGACTCTCCATGGACTGGCACATTTTCCACCCTCAAGCCTAAAGCCTCCCCGGAGCCCTGCAGACACGTGGCACGTTCCCTAAGCCTTCCACACCCAGGGGTGCTCAGGGAGATTTAAACATATGCTAAAATGATTTACTGAACTGTCTCTGCCCCGAGGAGCTGCAAACCACTGGAGGCTGCATTCCTGATCCCAGCTGAGGGAGCAGCAAGCAGGCATCAGGTTGGGATATAGAATTTGTGCTAATCTGCTTTCCAAAGGGAGAAGACGTGGGTGCCCACGCGGCTGTAGCCCCTTCCCAAGCTGTTTTTGAGGGTCTCCCACAAGTGCTCCCAGTCCAGACTGCTCCTGTTGCTCCAGAGGTTCCCTGAGCTCCTCCAGCCACCTCACCCTCTGCCCTGACCCCTCCACTTGGAGCTGGAGCTTGCCCAGGATCAAACTCTTGCCCCTATTGCTCACCTGAGCCCTTCCAAGGTGTTCTGTGCCCCGGGGTGCCTCCAGCCCCTCGCTGCCAGGCAATGCCCCAGGCTGAATCATGGAGTTTGCCGAGCTGGGACACAGAAGGATCATTGATCCAACTCCTGGTCCTGCACAGACACCCCAACAATCCCCCCCTGTCCCTGAGAGCATTTTCCAAACGCTCCTGGAGCTCTGGCAGCCTTGGGGCTGTGCCCATTCCCTGGGGGAGCCTGGACAATGCCCAGCACTCTCTGGGGAAGAACCTTTTCCTAATATCCAGCCTAACCCTCCCTGACATGAAATGGCTCCGAAACCCCAGTTTGTGCAGCAGGGCCGTTTCTCCAGCACAGCAGGACATCACTGCGTAACCTTTAACGTGACCAATGGACATAACACACCCCGGTGTCCTGCTGCCACCTCACCAGCAGCTCAGCCCGGAGTGACCACCAGCCCCCCAGCAAAGCCCAAACACCAGCAACACCAAACCCAGTTCCTCTTTCAGCCTGAGGGAGGAAGAGAGGGGAGGAAGGAGGAAGGGAGATAGCAAATCTGCATTTCAGACGCTGAAAGGAACGCGGTGTAGAAAGAGATATTTTACAGGATTTTGCCAAATGCTTTGCTTGCTACTGCATCTTGTGCCAAACACACCTACATGGGGAGGGTTTTTATTACCTGTGCTAATGTTAGTGCCTTACATCACGAGCCCTGTCGGAGCAGTGCTGTTCCTTTGCCATCAGCTTCACAGGGAGGGGCTCGAGTCCCCACTTTCCTGGGGATCTCAAACTCTTCCATTGAAAGAAATGCTGTTTCCAGCTCTACGGGAACACTTCAAGAGAAAGCACTGCCTCTATTTAAGATGCAGAATTGCCTCCTAGGAGTGCTGCATTTGCTAAGAGAGCAGAAAGCAGGAACACAGATCTTGGAGAAAACCCCTGGGCGGCGTTCCTTTAACACAGGCCAAATCCTGCTCTCATTTATACACAGATATCTGGAGAGGCTTCAGCGAAATTACCCTGGATTGCCACAGCTGATGTGTCAGAAATCACAACCCAACACAGCCCCTGGGAGGAATTCATCCCTTTTATTGCAGCTTCCTAAGAAATCTGCGCTCAGTTTTTCCTCTTGCCTTGCACATGCGAGAATCACCGTTCCGGAAAAGCTCCCTGAGAGGGCTCTGCCACCAGAGCAGCAGCTTTTTTCAGCTTGGTTTTCCCGAAGGGCAGCGGGTGCAGCAGCACGGTGTGGGTTGGGACAGGCAAGGCCACGTGTGTGGATTCTCCCATCCTTCGAGGCTCGCCTCAGCCCCGGCTGACGACAGGCTGGGCAGAGTTCTCACAGCTACTTAATCACTAAACATTTCCTGCAGATACTCAGCTGAGGACAGGAGAGAGGTCAGAGCAATGAGGGACAGCCCAACCCTGGGCGACACTTCAGAGAATCCACACACACCTATAGGGGGGGAAAAAAAAAAAAAGGCAGCGCTGGACAGTGCGGCAAGGGGAATAAATCAGAGCAACAGCAGGGCTGGGGACTCCGGGGTGCATCCCCCGCAAGAAAGGGCAGCGTGGAGCATCCGGGGAATCCGCAGCTGCACCTGCATCCGTCCGGCCACACACAGAGGCCTTCAGTGCTCCATCTTCCCTCTGCTTCCTCCCTCTTGTCCTGCCCGTCTGCGCCCTGAATAGGCGGCTTCAGGAGGAGCACAGTGCGCGGATTCTCTGGGGCTCCGCCGCGCATCCGGCGCTGCGCTCCAGCGGGCCGGGATGCGGCCCCGCGCACATCCCCGGCCTCGGCACGGGCCCGCCAGGGACCCTCCTCCTCCTCCTCCTCCCTCCGTGTGCCCTCGGCTGTCACCATCTGCCCTGGCACTGCCCAAATTCCTGCCACGCGCGGTTCCTCCCCCGCCAGCAGCTCAGCCAAACACACCGCGCGCCCAGGTCACCTCTGTACTGGGAGGTGTCACCTGGGCATGTCCCCGCAAGGGCAGCGGGGTGGGCATGTCACCCCCCCAGATATCCCCAAGACAGCGGGGTGGGCATGTCACCCCCCCCAGATATCCCCAAGGCAGCGGGGTGGGCATGTCACCCCCCCAGATGTCCCCAAGGCAGCGGGGTGGGCATGTCACCCCCCCAAATGTCCCCCCAAGGGCAGCAGGGTGGGCATGTCACCCCCCCAGATGTCCCCAAGGCAGCGGGGTGGGCATGTCACCCCCCCAAATGTCCCCCCAAGGGCAGCAGGGTGGGCATGTCACCCCCCCAGATGTCCCCAAGGCAGCGGGGTGGGCATGTCACCCCCCCAAATGTCCCCCCAAGGGCAGCAGGGTGGGCATGTCACCCCCCCAGATGTCCCCAAGGCAGCGGGGTGGGCATGTCACCCCCCCAAATGTCCCCCCANAGGTCCCCCCCCCACATGTCCCCAAAGGCAGCGGGGTGGGCATGTCACCCCCCCACATGTCCCCCCAAGGGCAGCAGGGCGGGCATGTCACCCCCCCAAATGTCCCCCCAAGGGCAGCAGGGTGGGTAGGGAGCCGCAGGAGGAACCGGGGCCGCTCTTGCCACACTTCCAGAGGAAGGCATGACGTGAGCTGTGGCTTAATTGGTTATTAATAACTTCTTTGTTAACCAGCCAGCCCGAAGGAGGAACCGAAATTTGACTACCCCGGTGGAGAGAGCTCAGTCACCGGCAGCCAGCGACCATTCACAATTTCTCCCTGCTTATTTTTTGTTGCTGTCGCTCGCGGGAATCGCAGCCCCCCCGGGTGAGTCACGGCGGTGACAGCACGGTCCCCTCACCTACGCACGCAGCGCAGGCTCGCTGCGGAGGGCTTTTCTTTCTAATTCCTAGAAAAATAACAGATGCTCCAGTTGAGGGGGAGATTCTTGGAAGCCGTTCAGGGCCCCCGGGGCTGCGCCTGGATGTGACCAAATTCCCAGCTCCCCGTGGCAGCCGCGGAGCTCCCCTGCCCATGGGGGGCGGCTCCGCCAGCCCATGCCGAGGGCGAGGAGCCTCCCCCCGCGGCAAACACGGGCAGCAAACGGCCTCCACACCCAAATCCCACACCTCCCGCCCGCGTTCTTTGGCGCTTCCAGTTAAAGGGACCCTTTTCATTTGTGTCCCGTGCGAATCAGCGGCGCTGTGACCCTGACAGAACCGCACGGGGAGGTTTCCAGCTGCAGCTGGCTGGCAGTGGCTTCTGAGGTCCCGCAAGAGCTGGCAGAGCATTCCCCACTCCCATCCGTGCTGCAGCACCAGCCTGGCTGGGAAGTTTCAGCATGGGGACCTCGCCCTCTCCGTAGCCCAGCACCAAGGATGAGGATCGGAGGCCAGACAGAGTTGCTTATTCTGGGAGTCGCCATCACACATTCCCACAGCAGGATCCGGCAGAAAACATTCCTCCCGCAGCTCAGAGCAGAGCTTGGCCCGCATGAGGGCACCCAGCAGGTCCCAGAGCTACTCCCAGGTGTGTCAGTGACCACAGCAAGGGCCCAAGGGCCGGGGCACCACAGCCGGGTGAGATCTGCTGCCAGCTGGACACCGAGCGGCTCCAGGCGGATCTGGACAGCTCCATCCTCTCCAGGTCACGCCAGGGAAGGCACAGCTGCCATACAGAGGGACCTTGTGCTCACCTTTTGCTCTCGGTGCATCCCAGGGAGCAGTAGGATCTCAGGAGTAGCTCCGAGACACAGCCACAAGGAGAACACTCCCTTCTCCTCAGCCCAAAGCCAAGAAGGGGCCTCCACGTCCTCTTATAGAGCCCATGAGGCAAATAACCTCTAGCTGTGCCAGCCCTGATGATTAACTCGTTAATGATTCACACCTCTGTAAAGGATCCCGGCCTGAGCCCCCATCCCCGTGCCGGAGCCAGGCACTAACTGACCTCAGCCTGCAGCCCAAACCCGAGTCCTGGCAGCTCCCAGGAAGCCCCCACGGTTTGTTCCCCTCAGGCTGCTCTGTCTGGGCTCTCCATCCTCACCAAAACTGTTTGGCCCTTTCCCAGGGGGCCCATCCCAGCCACCATCCAAGGCTGGATCCCTCTGGAAGAGCTGTTTGGGATGACCCCGTCAGCGATCCTTTCTTGTATGTTTGGGGTTGAATTCCACACCCGAGGCTTCGTGACTTCCAGCCCTTTTCCAGATCCATTTTTGGGGCCAAAAAGCAGAACGTGAGGTCCCAGCCCTCTTCCCTCGCGCTTCTCCCATGAGAGCACAGTCCCACTTCCTAACCCGCCTCCATCACGGGCAAGTGGCCCCTGCTCTGATTTACCAGCACCAAAACCCCAATACCAGCCCCAAGCATCCATGAGGACCCTCAGGAGATGCAGCTCCACATCTGGAGACCCCCAGCACCTCAAGGAGCCTTTCACGGCCACACTGGACCCAGCGTGACTAATTGTCTCTAGGTCTGCTCCTCCTGCAAATGCTTTCCTGCAGGTCCTGTGGGATAACGTGAGGTCCAGAGGGATCTGATCCTCGTGCCCTCAGCTACACCAGGGTGTAAATGGCGACACAAGTTCCTCAGTGTGGGCTGAGAAGTTGGGTTACGCACGAGCTCCGACGCTCAGGAGTCACCGACGCGGCCTCTACTCCGGGGGAAAGTGCTGACACTGAGATCCTGTCTGGGGGCCCTGACACGGCATTTTCTAGCCTGGGATGTCGCTTCCTCTCTGCACGGCGCCTCACTGGGGCTCCTGCTTCCTCGAGAGACATCCGGATCCCCACGAAGGGCTGATTCCATCCCCAGCACACGGGCAGGATCCTTTATCCTGCAGGATTTATCCACGTTTCCCACCCCGAAGCCCGGCTGTGCCGCGTTCCCAACCCCCAGCACGGTGCTGTGTCGTGGGGCAGCGCCCATCCCTCTCCCTGCTCTGGGAGCAAAGCCCTGGATCTGCAAGGAGCCAGCTCTCCTTGCCCAGCCCTGCACCAGCCCAGCCCAGCCCAAAGCCCCTCGGGAGGCAAAGCCAGGCTTGAGACACCCCCTCCTCTCCCATGGGCAGGGCAAGGGGCCGCAGAGGAGCCGGGGAGCCCGCAGTGGGGTCCATAACAGCGCTCCGCAGGCCGCAGAGGAAGGGGAAGGGGCTCCCCTCCCTCCTCTTCCTCCCTCCCGCGTGGGGATTTCGCAGCCAGGTAAACACAGGATGTTGATGAAACAGGGCTGGGCAGATTGGGCAAGCCGGGAGTCAGCAGGAGCTGCGGGCGGCTCCCAGCGCCTGGAATGGCCCTGCAGCCGGGAAAGGGCCATGCCAGAGCCCCTGGCACCTCCCTCCGCCTGTCCCCAGGGTCATGGAAGTCCCCCGCTTACAGGGAGAGGCAGCGCGGGCTGGTGGCCAAGCCCAGGGCAGAGTGGGCTCCCACTGCTCTGCGCCCTGGGGAGATCCGTGCCATCCCCTGGGATCTCCTTGCAGGCTGAGCTGAACTCAGCGCCTAACTCCAAAGTCCAAGCTGTGACACCCAACCAGCAGCAACCTCCTGGCACCTCCTGTGTCCCTCTGAGCACTGGGGACATGCAGGGCAGTGGGGTGAGGGGACAGATCCCCCCAGGATCCCACCCTGCCCATGGGCTCGGGGCTGGCACAGGGATGGGGCACCCGGGGAGCAGCTGATCACGGCAGCGTTCGGCTGCCGGCCCAGGAAAAGGGGCCACAGACTGCTCTGGCAGCAGCCCAGCCTCTCCTGGGGTGCAGGGGCCGCTGTCACCCCCACAGTGGCCCCGTGTGCTCGGGGACAGCCAGCACAAGGGACCCGGAGCCTGCCCGGGGAGCACGGCCGGGATAGGGGAGGGCTCGGAGCGAGGGAAGGTGTGATGGAGGAGGTGACAGCGGTGTCAAAGGCGCTGCCTGCTCATCAGAGCCTGAGTGGAGGGGCAGGTGGCGCTGTCCCCGGTGTCCCCGGTGTCCGCAGTATCCCCAGTGTCCCCAGTGTCCCCAGTGCCCCCAGTGTCCGCAGTGTCCCCAGTGTCCGCAGTGTCCCCAGTGTCCGCAGTGTCCCCAGTGTCCCCAGTATCCCCAGTATCCCCAGTGTCCGCAGTGCCCCCGGTGTCCCCAGTGTCCGCAGTGTCCCTGGTGTCCCCAGTGTCCCCTGTGTCCCCAGTGTCCCCAGTGCCCCCAGTGTCCGCAGTGTCCCCA
>WBMY01015487.1:194233-294891 GCA_013397315.1 Donacobius atricapilla | reverse complement strand
GACAGGCTGGTGACAGGCAGGTGAAATGCAGGGTGACAGGGTGACAGGCAGGTGACAGGCAGGGTGACAGGCAGGGTGACAGGGGTGACAGGCCGGTGACAGGATGCGGTCGCGGCTGTCGGTGACGCTGCCCCGCGCAGAGGGAGCAGCACACCCACAGCACCCTGCGGTGCCCCCCGAAAATGCCGGCACGAACCAGGAGCGGGAGGGAAGGGAGAAACTGCCGGGGGAGGGTCCCCCATTGCGAGGAGCCCGATGGAGACCCCCCCCCTCCCGGGGGTACCGGGGGTCCCGGTGCCTCCGTCCCGCAGGGTGCGGATGCGGCGCCGCGGGTGCCCGGCGGTGCCCGCGGGGCTCAGCCCGGTGCCCCCGCAGGTGGTACGCGGGCAGGATCTCCCGGCGCCTGGCAGAGGAGCGGCTGCTCCGGCTCAATCGCCCCGGAGCCTTTCTGATCCGCGACAGCGAGAGCGCCCCGGGAGAATTCTCCCTCTCCGTCAAGTAAGCGCCTTTGGGACGGGGCGGCGGGAGGGGAAGGGGTCCCTGCAGCCCCCGCCGCGGGGACAGAGGCATCGGGCCACCCTCGTGTGGCTGGGGAAGGGCTGAGCGCCCTGCCCTGTCCCCAGCACAGCCAGCGCAGCCGGAGCCAGCGCCTTCCCCTCCTTCCTCTCCTCCGCCTCCATCCCCGCCGCTTCCCGCCGCCTTCGCCGCTGCCTCGCCTGGGGAACCTCGCAGGGACACCCCTAAACACAGCCCCGTGGGTGATGACGGGGCCCGGGGGAACAAAGCCCCGGGGATGGCGGGGATGAAGGGATGGAGGGCTGCGGCGTCCCCGGGATTTCGGCGCCGGCTGTACAACGAGCTGAGCCTGTCTCCGGCCATCTCACCCCTTCCCTGCCCCGGCCTGGCGAGCAGAGGGCGGCCCAGGCCGGCCGGGCACTTTCTCGCACTTTTAATCCCTAATTGGCCCTAATGAAAGGGAGCCGAGCTCTGCCGGGCGTCACCAGCAGCGCGGCCGGGTCCTGCCCCTGCCCGGGGGCAGCGCCGGGGCCCGGCAGTGCGGGCACCCCAACTTCACCCCGGGCACACCCTGTGGGGTGACAGCCGGGGAAATCCTGCCTGCCTCGTCCTCCTGCAGCGCGGGGGTCCCCAGGAGCGCAATCCCAGCCCCTGCAGCCTCCTGGCGTGGGCAGAGACCCGCAGCTCTCACCAGCTTTTCTCAGATGCTGCCCTGGACAAAGCCACCCGCCCTCCACGTGGCTGGCACGCTGCCATGCCTGAGCCCCCGCTGTGCCAGGGCCTGGCACCGAGCTTCGGCTGCCTGTGGGGTGAGCAGGGCTCAGCTGTGGGTCCTCATTGCAGGGCCAGGAGTGACCCCAGCGCCACTGTCACCGTGGCAGGAAGGGTGCAGTGCGAGCCAGGGGCTCCCCCCGACCTTGCCAGCGCCCCCAGGCTTTACCCACCTCAGGGGATGCTGCCAGGATGTCCCCAGGGTGACATCCATCCTCCTTCTGCAGCTATGGGAAGCACGTCCAGCACTTCAAGGTGCTCAGGGAGAGGAACGGCAAATATTTCCTCTGGGAGGAAAAGTTCAACTCCCTCAACGAGCTGGTGGATTTCTACAGGACGACCACGATTGCCAAAGAGCAGCAGATTTTCCTGCGGGACGAGGGCCAGACGCAAGAGGTATTGCCATGGATGGGGCCACGGGTCCCAAACCCCTGCGTGAGCCCCCTGAGGCTCGGTGTCCCTGCCGAGGGGGACAGGAACATCCTGGTGGGCATTTTTCCTTTGGCTCAGGGGGTGAGGAGCAGGAGAGGGTGCAGCAGCCTGAGACAGGCAGTGCTGCAGGGAGGAAGAGCTCCTGGGGCAGGGCAGGGCACACATCAGTGTCCCTTGGGCGGGGGTGATGCCCAGGGCAGGTGGCAGAGCCCAACCAGATCAGGACAGGGCACAGCCAAACTCCAGCCAAACCCTGGGGCAGTGCTGGTGGAGGTGGCAAAACTGGGCTTTGGGAGTTGGGATGGGGAAGGCTCCAGCGCCTGGGAGGAGCTGGGAAGGGGAGGGTGCCAGCTGCCTCCAGGGGTCCCCTGGGCACCCATCTTGGGTCTCCCAGCAGCAAGAACAGGGAGTCTTGTGCCCTGGGCTGTCCCCTGCACCCCACTCTTCCCTTTTCTTCAAGCTCGTCCTCATCCCGTGGTGGGACAATGTCCCCACCACCCTGAGGACCCAGGCAGTGCTACCCAGTGCCAGGGGTTGGCAGATGGGGACCCCTCTCCTCCTGCCAACCCCTGCCCTCAGCTTCCCTGCAGGTGAAGAGACCCCGATTCGTGCAAGCCCAGTGCGACTTCTCCGCCCAGGAGGGCTCCCAGCTGCCCTTCCTCCGTGGGGACATCATCGAGGTCCTGGGCTGCCCCGACGCCAGCTGGTGGCAGGGGAAGATCTACGGCCGCGTTGGGCTCTTCCCCCGGAGCTACGTCCAGCCCATCCACAAGTGATCCCCACCACACGCCGGTGCCCGGGCAGGACCCGGCCCCGCTGTCCCCACTCACCAGAGCTGCCTCGTGGGGCTCACACGTGTCCCTTTGTCCCCAGGATGGCGCCTGGGCCTTGTGCCATGTGGCACCTCAGCTGTGGCTCCCCTGTTCCCCTGACCCCGAGAGCTCCGTGACCCCCAGCCCGGGGGTGAGGCTGGCAGTGCTGCTCCCTGCCAAGGGACTGTGGAGCGTTCAAACACGGCCCTAAAAACTTTTCCAGAGCCACAATCCAGTGGGATGGCAGCAACAGAGGGGGTGAGCCCGAAACCCCAAACCTTGGCTCCTCTCCAAATCCTGTAAGCAAAGCCCAGCTCCAGGGAGGGCTGCAGGCAGCCAGGACACAACCAGGATCCATAACTCCACAGGAATTCCAGGACTCAGGGTACCAGGGAAGGCTGATCCAGGAGGATTCCATCCTGCAGGTGCTGTTCAGAGCTGCAAATTGTGGCATTTTTTTATATTATTTTCTATTTAGGACCAGTAAAATGTGTTTGGGTGTTGCCCTCGAGTGCGGCTGTTCCTTTTCCAGCACTGCCAAGGTGGTCCCGTCCCTCCATTCACACAGGTGCTGCTTCACTGTGGTTTTACTTCCCTTCAGCCACTGGAGATGGTCACCCCACACTGGAGATGGGGATGGTCATCCCACAGCGGGGAGGGAATGGTCACCCCACAATGGGAACGGGGAGGGTCGCCCGACACTGGCGAGGGGGNNNNACCCGACACTGGAGATGTGGATTGTCACCCCACAGCAGGAACAGTGATGGTCACCCCACACGGGAGATGGGGATGGTCACCCCACAGTGGGGAGGGAATGGTCACCCCACAGTAGGGAGGGGATGGTCACCCCACAGCGGGGACAGGGATGGTCACCCCACAGCGGGCGGCTGGTGGCAAGCACTTCCCAGTCCTGGGGGGCTGCTAAATTGGATTAGGTGTGAGGTTTTGATGGGAAAACTTGGGAGATTCGGGCTGGAGCTGAGTGGGGAAGGACCAGCCCGACTGAACGTGAGCTGCTCTTGTATGTCTGTGTGTCTGCTCCCAATGAATGCCGATAAAGGGACGTCAGGGACACGGGATTCCAGGCTTGTTTAAGGAGCAGGGAGGTGCCCGAAGGCTCAGGGGCGCAGCAGTGCCAGGTCTGGAGAGGGATCTGCACCTCCGAATGGCCCAGGTGGCACCAGACCTCCCCCTTGGGAGATCTCCCCTGGCCAGGTGCTGCAGGTGGGGGATGATCATGGCGCCACCCCCTGCCCCATCTCAGGTGGGCAAGAACTTCCCAGCCCTCGGGGGCTGCTAAACTGGACCCCCCCAAAGAAAAACACCGGGCAATGGACACCTCCACTGTGAAAAGCCACCGTGGGCAAAGCCTGGGTGCTCTGGCCAGATTAGGGTGATGCCCTCAGCACGCCCATGTGCAGCCAGGGCACCCGGCTGCGAGCTGGGGACACGGGCTGAGCTGGCCCACGCTCGGGCTGCCCAGCCAGGCTGTGACAGAGGGCTGTGTTAGCTCCCAGCATCACCCTGACCCCATCCCTGCCCAAATCCCAGCCACACCCCGCAGCATCACCCTCCTCTGAAGCACGAGGCGTTGGCCAGACCCCAGATTTTGGGCTCAGCCTGGGCAGGACCCACCCCAAAGCTGCTGCATTTATAGCTCAGCCCAGCTTATTTACAGCTCTATGAAATTTCCTCCATCTGCTCATCTCAAAAAGCAGAAGTAAGAAAAAAATAAAAGAAAAATAAAGCCATGAAAGCAGCTCTAGCTGGAACTCCCACTGCTGCCTGGTACTGCAGGAAGGGGAGACAGCCTGAGTGTAAAATTCACGCCCTGATGCATGGGGAAGGAGAAATCCCTCTGTCTGGAATGCCTGTGAGCCACAGAGGATAGAATCAAAGAAGGATGGAATGGTTTAGACAGAAAGGGACCTGAAAGCTCATCTTGTTCCACCCTTTGCCGCGGGCAGGGACACTTTTCTCTAGACCAGGTTGCTCAAAGCCCCGTTCAGCCTGGTCCTGAGGCTAAAAGATCACGGAAAAGCAGGAATGTCGGAGCCAGGCGGGAGCTGGGTGTGCCGGGCGGCCGAGCGCTGCTGGTCCGGGCAGGGAATGGAGAGCAGCGCCCGGCACAGCCCGGCCTGGGGCAACTGGGGAAGGATCAGGCGTTCCCATCACCGCCACACCACCACCCTGGCATGGATTCCAGCCGCGGCTGCAGCAGCAGCTCGAACCCCCAGCTCCGGGAACTTGGAGCTCTTTGCCACCCCACAATCAAAGCCCTTTCCTCGGGGCCGGAACGAGATGATCTCCGAGGAGCCTTCCAGCCCAGACCGTGATCCCAGGTTGTGGCATCCCCGCCCCGGTGGGTGCAGTTGGGACCCCCTGACAACTACTCGGGACCCAACCCACCTTTCTCCACGCTGAGGAAAACCTCACACTTGCAGCTCAAACAGCTTTTTTCCCTTCTCCCGTGCACATTTCCTTGGCTCTATCCCTACGATCCGCGGCGCCCTGCTGGCACTCATCACCCGACACTGAGGGAGCAGCCCGGGATCCACCGCAGCAGCGACTCCCGCCCCGGGCGGGCAAAGCCCTTGGCAAACACTCATTACCCATCCTGGGGAAAGCTGTCCTGCCTTGTCACACCCTCGTCACCCGCAGCGAAGCCAGGGCCAGGGAGGGGCTGAGCAGGCCCTGAGACAACCGCCCCTCTTCCCAAGGGGGACAGCGCGGGACCCCCATTCCCCGGGTGTGCCCATCCCCTCCCCACCCTCTGGACATGGAGGGTGCCAAGCAACAGCCGCTCCTGCAGCCGCTGGTCCCGCCAAGCCTCCGCGCAGCTCAGCCCCAAGCCCTGACCCAGATTCGCTCCTTCTTGTTGTCTCCCCGGCCCAGGGCGCTCCTGGGCCCGTGGCACCGTGCCGGGGCATTCCCCAGCGCTGAGTGCGCCGCCCCGAGCGCGGCTCCGCGGGGCTGCGGGGGCTCCCCGGGGCTGTGCGGGCAGCGCTGCCCTCTGCCCCCTGCCCCCTGCCCCCCGGGGATGTGCGGGCAGCGCTGCCCCCTGCCCCCGCCCCGGCTCCCCGTGTGTGACCGCTGCCGGGAGCAGCCGCGGATTCCCGGCGGGACCGGCCCGGAGGCGGCGGGGAGAGGCTGCACCGAGCGCCCCGTCTGCATTTCCAGCGCTTTCATCCATAAAATAATCCAAGGGCTTGTTTTCCTTACATAAGGCAGGCTGAGTGGAGGCGCTTTGCAGGCTCGACCGGCCCCGCCAGTCTCCCCGAAAGCCCCGGTGCCCCCGAAACCCCCGGTCAGCTCCGGCCCGCGAGGAGCAGCTCCCGGTCACCGGCCCGCGGCCGCAGCTTCCTCCGGATGTCCGTGGTGAAGAGGGTGCTGCTGCTGTCGGAGGTCAGGGGTGACAGGAGCACTGCCATCGTCACCGCGACCCTCAGACCCCGCAGCCCTGCGGGAGAGAGGGAGCGGCTGAACCGGGAGGGACGGGGTGGGACAGGACCACCGCGGGATGGAGCCCACCCCTCTGCGGCCACACGCCGGGACCTCCCCTGGGGCGAGGATGGAGTTTGGGAACTTTCAGCTGCACCCCGGGACCTCACATTCCTTGACCTCACTTCTGGAGCGACCCTCGCAGGGGCTGCGCGGGCTGTGCCATGTACAGACCCTCCCAGGGCATCCGTGGGGTTCCCCCAACACAGACCCTCCCAGGCCATCCGTGGGGTGCCCCCCAACACAGACCCTCCCAGGGCATCCGTGGGGTGCCCCCCAACACAGACCCTCCCAGGCCATCCGTGGGGTGCCCCCCAACATCCAAGCCCTGGCAGCAGCCCCGGGGTGCAGCAGAGCCCGGTGGGGATGGAGGCACCCCCTGGCACCCACCTACAGCCGGGCATCAGCTCGACCACCAGCTTGGGGTAGGCGGGGGCCACGCACTCCTCGGGGTCCACACAGGCCACGGCGTCTGGGGGGCAGAGGCAGGTGACATGTTGAGACCCCTGACAGGGTGGAGGCCAGCCCCGAGCCCCTCCGTGCCCCTCTTGGCCCCTCCCAGCGGGCAGATGTTGATCCTTAGCCATGGCCACGATGCCCAGACCTCGGCAGGACGCCGGCTGGAGAAGCAAGGAGCAAATCCCACCTGAAAATCCACCTCTGCCTCGCCCCCCTCCTTCCCACCCTCCGCTCCAAGAGAGCAGGACCCATCCCACCCCTCACCTCCTGCTGCCCACACCCAGCCCAGCGCAGGTTGGATCTATTCCCACATTAAATCCAGTGACAGCTGCCCTGGGGTGGGGGATCTCCAGAGCCCCACCAGGTCCTGGGGCTGCTGGAGGCAGCAGAGCCCCGGGGCGGGCACTGCCCATCCCCACCCACGGGGCCAGCCGGGTTCAAGCACCGTTGTGGCAATTTCCTGGGCATGGGCAGCACCAGCAGCTCCCCGGATTTGCGTGGCACAGTGCCAGGGCCATCAACACCCAATTATTTCTTATGTCTCAACGAGCGCTGAACCCTTTTTTTTTTTTCCTTTAATTGTTACGCTCATAAAATATTGAAATAAATGGAAATTAATGTCAGGCATAAGTATGGATGGGCTGCCTGGCCCTCTGGGCGGCACCCGCCCAGGCAGGAGCACAGGGACGAGCACGGGGGATGCCTGCACAGGACTGGCAGCGCTGTCCTGGTTCTCCTGCCTGCTGACCTCCACCAAAGCAGCTCTCAGCCTCCCAGTTTGTCTCAAACACCAGTGGGGACAGCTTCGGACTTTCCACAAAGGAGCGTGGGGTGAGAAGGGAGCACGACTCGGCTGTGGGCAGACCACAGGCCGTGCTCAGCACATCCCAAGGATGCCAAAAAGCCCAGGCTGGGCCGTCTCTCCCCAAGGTCAGAGTCAGCGCTGGTGACTCCCTCTGCAGCAGCCGTGAGCAAAGCTGCCATCAGCGCTCCGTGCCTCGGTTTCCCCTCTCTAAAACACCACGTTGTGCACGGCTCCATGCAAATCGTTGGTGGCTGGAGGGTGGAAAACGTTCCAAAGGGCAAGGCAGTGTCTGGATGTTGTATTCCAGCTGAAATGCCAGCCCCAGGCCTCAGCTCTACCAACGAGCGCTTGGTGGGACCTCAGAGCGAGTGGGAAGCAGGAGCCCCCAAGCCAGGAGCTGAGGCCAGTGTCACACCCCACTGCCTCACTTTTAGGCCCTCTGCTAAAAATGGAAAATTAATTAGGACCTTGTAATTAATGCTTCCATCTGCAGGAAAGGGGCCGTGTCTGCAGCGGGTGCTGCCTGTCCAGCCGGATCCACGCGGGGATGCCTGGACTGATGAGGACCAACCTGCTCGGCCACAGCAACCCAAGCCTGCAAGCAGGGGCTGCGCCCAATTCAGGGGCTAAATTCACCCTGTGGGGTGCAGAAAGCCCCGGGATGGGGAGATGGGGACCCAGGTGTCGTTACGGGGATCAGGTGGTGCTGCTCCAGCCGTGGGGCTCTGCCGCCCCAATCCGCCCCCGGCAGCGGAGCCAGCACACCACGGCTGGGACGCAGCATTTACCCCACATGCAATAAATCATTAGTGCACACACCCCGTGAAAGATCCGTAAATCTCCTGGCACAATAAAAACACCTGGAGCAGGCGGCTGAGGCGGCGAAAACCACAACACGCTCCTGCCACGCCACGCACACCCACACCCCTGCACCCATCTGGGCCATCTCCCGTCATACCCAAAGAGGTGCTGGGTGCTGGCTCCGTGCTCACCTCTGTCCCATTTGCTGTCCCCATCGCTGCCAGCAGCGCTGGGATTTCACCTGAAACACCCAGGTTTGGTTCCAGCTCCCTCAGCCTCTGCTGCACCGGCGTGGGGCTGTCATCCCACCACTGGGAAATCCCTGCAGGGCCGGTCAGAAAGTCACCAGCTCCACCTGAAACACCTCCTGAGCTGGTATGCTTTGGGAGCCAAGCACTTTGATCTCCCCCAGGCTGATGCGACACTTGGGGACGCGGTGTAGCGCTGGACCTGGCGCTGCCGGGTTGGACTCCGCGATCTTTCCCAACCTTGACGATTCCGTGATCCCAACAAACAGCTGTCCCATTCCTGCGCCCCCCAGCCCCACTGCCGCCTCCTGCACGGGCCGGGCCAGGGCTGGGCACAGGCCCACGCACGATTTGTCACTGTGGGACCAGCAGGGCTGCTGTGCCTGCAGAGAGGAGCACTTTGATGGCCGAGCGCCCGCACAGACGGGCGGCTTCGCCCCGGGAGCCTGACTCAGGCAGGGCCCTCATTTACCCGGCTGTGAATCCGGATGAGCCACACCAACGCCAGGGACAGACACACAGCCCATGGCAATTCCCTTCTTTGCATTGGCGCAAGGATCTGACCCCAATTCCTGAAATTCGTCTTCAGCTGAGCTTCCAAGAGGAAAGCTGAAGAGAGCTTCCACATTTCTGGCTTGTGAGCACCGAGTGGAGAATCCTGGGTGGGGTTTTTGCCCATCTCGCAGTTATTAATAAAATCTGTCACAGCCAGACCTGGTGGTGTTACCGTGACCAGGCTGCAAACCCTATAGTGGAGGGGACAGGACAGGACAGGACAGAATAAATGGTTTCGTTTGGAAGAGAACTTCAACAATCATCTGGTCCCACTGCCTGACCAATTGAGGGCTACCAAAGAAATTAAGGGCATTGTCCAAATGCCTCTTAGACACTGACAGGTTTGAGGCCTTGACCACCTCTCGGAGAAGCCCGTTCCAGGATTGGAACTCCCTCTCCATAAAGAAACACTTCATAATATCCAGTCTAAACCTGCCTCACTGCAGCTTTGAGCCGTTCTGGCAGCTCCGACTCGGCGCTGCCCCCCAGGACCCCCCCGGGCTCCGAGCCCCTGCACCAGCACAGGAGGGGTTAACCGCAGGACAGAGCTCTTTTCCTGGAAAATATTGACTTACCAGCCGGCACATCGCGAGAGGGGGAATCTCAGAGGAGAGAGACTTTTTTTTAAAAAAGACAAAACACCCAAAGCCCTCTGGAGCCGCCCAGGACCCTCCAGCTCCCGCACGCTCCGGGGTCTCGGGGGGGCTCCGCAGGTGAGAGGGCGCATCAGCCGAAAGAGTTAATCGGGCCGGGCAGGGAATGTGTGAAGGCAGCATGTGACCGCAGGTGGGGCAGGGCGGAGGGATGAATCACTCTTTTCCTTTTCCTCTTTTCACTTCTCGCTGTTACCTGTCCGGGCCCGGCAGTGCGCGCCGGCAGAGCCCCGAGCCCGGCGCTGCCGGGGCGATGCGCGGGAGGCTGAGGCTGAGCTTTCCCCGCCGAGCACCCCCCCGCTCCCCCGGGAACCGGAGCCACGGACGGCACCTCGGCCGAGACCTCCTGCTCCTCGCTGCCCTGCCTTAAGCCGCTCTCCTCTTTGTTTCTTTCCCCGCTTTTTTTTTTTTTTTTTTTTTTTTTTTTTTGTTTTTTTTTTTTGTTTTTTTTTTTTAATTTCATCCGGTGTTAGCGTTGTCTTGGCGGAGCGGAGGATGAGGAGGGAGCGGACCCGGGGGTGAAGGACCTTCCTGGTGGTGCGGGTACACCTGGGGGCTGGCTGCCCCGCCACGCCGCCGCTGCTGTGGGAAACTCCGCGTTTTCCTTGCCTGGAGCCCGGAGCAAGGCAGAACCCAAACCCTCCTCCCCGGCAGGAAGAGCTCCGGCGTGGCAGGAGCCGCTGGAAAAGGGAGCGGAGCCTTTCCCCCGCTGCGTGCTCAGCCGGGGAGGGTGAAGCAAGCCGCGTGTATTTAAAGACTGGAGGATAATTAATTCCTATTTATTGCCGAAATCCGGCGCTCTCTGGGGGCACAGAGCTCCCTCGGGAGAGGGGACCGGCGTGCGGGGTCACCATGGCTTTCTCCCAGGTGCAGTGCCTGGACGACAGCCACGTCAACTGGAGGTCCAGCGAGTCCAAGCCCGAGTTCTTCTACAGCGAGGAGCAACGCCTGGCCCTGGAGGCACTGGCCTCCCGCGGCCCCGACGCCTTCTATGAAGTCCTGAAGAGGGAGAACATCAGGGACTTCCTCTCCGAGCTGGAGCTGAAGAAGATCCTGGACACGCTGGAGACCTACGACCCCGGCTCCGAGTACATCCCGCGGCGCGGCAGCAGCGCCGGGGGCAGCGAGGGCGACGGGAACAGCCAAGGGGACGAGCAGGACGTGGCGCCTTCCCTGGAGTACTGGCCCCAGAGGTCGGACCGCTCCATCCCGCAGCTGGACCTGGGCTGGCCCGAGACCATCGCCTACCGCGGCGTCACCAGGGCCACCGTCTACATGCAGCCGCCCATCGAGGGCCAGGCGCACATCAAGGAGGTGGTGAGGAAGATGATCTGCCAGGCTCAGAAGGTGAGGAGCGCCGCGGGGACGGGCCACGATTGGCCCCGGGGCGCCGGGCTGGAAGCGCTGCCCAGCCGGGCCATGCCTGTCCTGCGGGGGGCTCTGCCCAAGCAGGGGCAGCGGGGCCAAGCGTGCAGGCTTCTCCTCGTAACCGGTGTCTGGGGTTTTGCTGAGGATGCTGCCAGCCTGGCTCAGCACTCCTGGCAGCAGCACTGCCCTTCCCGATATCCCTGCAGCAGCGTTGTTCATCCCGGCGTCCCTGCGGGGCTCTGGGGAAAACTGCTGGGGAGAAAAACGGGTTGAGGTGTTCTCCGGCTGTGAGCCCGTGGTCCCAGCCACTCCACAATCGTTATTCCCAGGGTGACAGCATGTGACAGCATGCAGGAACCTGGGATTATGTTCTGGATCAGGCCCTGGGGCCACCAGCTGTCCAGTGTTGACCCTGGAATCATGGCCTAGCCTCAGCCCCTGTGTCCACCATCTGTCCAGTCCGTGACCCCGGGGCAAATCAGAGCTCCTGGTCTAGCACTGACCCACACGAGGGTCAAGTTTGGCCCGAGATGGCTGCGGTGCTCCAAGCTGGCTCATCCTGGCTCTCAGAGGAAAAGGATGAGCTGGTGAGCGGGACAAGGCTGGGCAGATGCTGAAGGGATTTGGGTTGAGACTTGTCCTCCCTGTGGCGTCAAACCAAGGAGCAGGGAGTGGGGATGCGTGAGCCATCACCCATGGGCAGGAGGACCGGGGAGGGAGGCAGGGAGGGAGGTGGTGGCCTGTGTTGAAGGGCAGCGGAGGCGGGCAGACGTTGCTGGTGTTTCCCAGTGACCCCGTCCCAGCTGGGAAGTGCAGGAGGGGTTGGTACCTGCTGGTTTCTTGGTGCTCGGAAGCTCTCTGAGTTCTGTGCATCCCGTACCGTGAGAGCTCCTAGGAAAGAACCTTCCCAGTCCAGAGGATGTTCCAGCAGGAACACAGGGAGACCCTGCCAGGGTAGCTGTGGAGCAGAGGGGACAGCCTGGGATGCAGCAGGTTCACCTGTCTGCCCCAGAGGTAATGCTGGGCTTTGCAGATCCTGGCAGGAGAGAGGGAAACCTGTGACATGCAGCCAGCACAGCCTCTTCAGACCAGCTCGGGCAGAAACTGAATCTCTCAAAGCATTCGAGGCAGCAGGGGCACGGGAATGGCTGTTGGGGGGGGTCAGGGCTGCCCCACTGTGGGCAGGGGCCATCTCTGGCCGCTGTCACCTCACACTTGTCCTCACCTGTGACACCTTCCCCGCCAAAGCGCTTTGCAGCGAGGGCAAAGGGAAGGGAGAGCTGACATCCCGTGGGATGGAGCAGGATGGGAGAACAATCCCACAACAAATAATGTCTCATCTTCGGGTCCTTCCGGCTGCCTCTGACTCGGGCGTGCAGCTCCCGCCTGGCTTTGCCGACTCACGGCTTCCCAGCTGCCCCCACACAAACGGCTCCTCCTGAGTCACCCCGCACCCTGCTCCTGCTCCCGGAGCTGGCAGCTGAGTCAGGCACATCCCCACCTCCCCTGGAGCCTCTCCAGGACGCAGGGACGTGGCCAGGGCTGATCCTGCTGTGCTCATCACCGGCACCTTGATGCCCCCTGAGCAGGGCTGGGCTCTACCGCCCCGTCCAGACGGTCTCTGATTGTGGGATGAGACATGGTGACACCACTGGTGACATGCAGGAGCCTGCTTGGACCTTATGGTGCCTCAGGAAACGTAGAGATGGGTGAGTGCTTCATGCTGCTGGGGGTGGCAGGAGTTACGGGGCTGGAGACTGAGGCTCTTCCGTGGTCTCCCATCCCGTATTTGAGGACAGAATTCCCTGCGGCTGAGCCTGTTGTCACACAGTGGAGCCCAGGTGACAACTTGGGGGTGCTCCCAAGGGCGGGGGACACTGGGCTAGACCACCCTGCTGACTTCTGCCAGGGCCCAAGGTCTTCACAGCAGCTCAGAGGTGAAAGGGTTTGGCTGAGGAAGCTGAGAGCGGACAAAGGGACCGTCCTGCTGCCGCCATCAGATGTCACATACACTCTCCACGTGCTCTGTCCTCCCTGGGGACATCCCTGCAGAATTGTCCCGTCCCACCAGGCAGTGGAAGCGCTCTCCACCATGTGCAAAGGAGCGCGGGCTTGGGAGAGGCTCCCAGTTCCCTGCCAGAGGATGACCCTTGCTCCAGACGTTGTCCCAGACGCTCTCTCTGCAACGCTCCCGGTGCCGGCCCCCAAACCTCCCGTGGCCTGGGGAGCAAAGTCCTCTGCTGTTGGCCCAGGAAGGTTCAGAGCCCATGAGAGCACTGCCAGTGCTGCAAGGTCACCGGTGAGGCAGCCCAGGGGTGTGAGGCTGCTCTGAGGGCCGGAGGAGCCCCAGTGCTGGCAGGAATGAGCCCAAATGCTGCCGAGTTCAGAGGCTCAAACCCAGGCGTGCCAGAGAGGGAGATGCAAACGATCCCCTGCCCCTCCTGGGAAGGAATGGGAGAAAGGAGAGGCAGGATCCTGTGGCCACGTCCCTGCTGTCCCTGGAAATCCCATCTTTGTGGCCAGCGAGCAGAGGTGGTGGGGGATGTGGGGCACCAGCAGCTTCACCCCTGAGACCTTCACCAGGTCCAGCCGTGGCACGGCCGTCTCTTCCCTGCTGTGGATCCCCTCAGGCTGCAGAGCTCATAGGCTAGACATCAGGAACGATTTCTCCATGGAAAGGGTGGTCAGGCACTGGTAGGGGCCGCCCAGGGAGGTTTGGAGTCCCCATCCTGGAGGGATCCAAGGAATTTTTGGATGTGGCACTCAGTGGTCTGGGCGGGTGACAAGTGGTGACGGGTCCAAGGTTGGACTTGACAATCCTGAATGTCTTTTCCAGCCTTAATGATTCTATGACGGGAGGGAGGAAGATCTCCCTCCTCCTCTCCTCTTGGCTCTCTCTGACCAGAAACCAGAGCATGAAAACATTGACCTTAGCCCAAAGCCACTGGAGAGAGCAGTGACTCTGACCTCCTCTCTTCACTTGAGGTTCCAGGCTGGGATTGTGGTGATGTAATTACCCTGAGCAACTTCCCGCGAAGGTTGGGAGGCCCTATTAATTACTGTTTACAAAACCTGCTGCCATTTCTGGATGAAAGGATCGACAGGGGAGAGCAATTATTAATGTTACTTGTCCCACCTCTCCTCCATCCCAACACTCTTCCTCTAATTGTGCCTTGGTGCCTTGCCTAATTTATTAGATGCCCACGTGGTGCACCCCAGAAGTCATTATCTGATGATTCATAGTGAGACAATAAAGAGCTGCAACTTCCTCTATAAAACATGATCCTGCAGTTTATGTGCTCATCAAAGCTGTTCCAAAAAATCCCAGCAGCATTCGCCCGATGTGCAGGGGGACGCAAGGCTCGCTGCTCCTCAGGGATTTGGGACCCAGCAGCTGCACATCTGCTGTATCCAATGGATTCTGGCAGCTCCTGGGACCCTGGCGAGAAAAGCCTCACCTGCGTGGGCACTGGGAGCCTCCAGCTGTAGATTTAGGGCTGAATTCCTCTGCACCTTCCAGGAGGAGGGATGGCAAAGCTTCCTGGGATGACACAGCAGCAAAAGGGCTTCAGGAAAGGGACTGTCCCAGCACCAAGCGCTGCCCCGGCAGAGGTGATGGGGGCAAGGGACAAGCTCGCTCCTCACAGCCAGGCGGCACAGCTCGCTCCGGACAATCCCATTCCCTGAGCTGGGAGGCAAAGAGCACGCGGGATCTCACTGCTCCAGAGCAGACAGGCCTCCATTCTTTGCAGATTATCCCTGTGCCGGGGTTTGGCGTCCCAGGGCTCAGGCACAGGCAGGCCAGCAGCAGATTTCACCCCGACAGGGACAGCCACCACAGGGCAGCGCTGCCAGCGCCGTCCCCGCTCTCCCGGCCCGCCTCATGCCAGTGTGGGCACCCCGGTGTGAGATCCCGGTGACAAACCGGGGCCAAGCCTGTCCTGCAGGCAAGACGCGGTGGGGAGGGAAGCGAGAGCTGAGCAGTGACAGGGTGCACCAGCTGAGCAGGAGGGATTGGGTTCAAAACGTGCGCAAGAGCTGGGCTCCCTTCCCGTGCCACCGCCTGCAGTGCCCTGCCTGTGCGAGCAGGGGTGGGGGACAGCGCCTGCCCACAGCCCTGCCAAAATCCCTCACGCCTTCCGAGCTGCCAGCCAAGGCCTCGGCACTGCTGGGACCACGATGGGAAATTGTTCTTTTCCCTCCAAAAGGAAGGGCAGCACTTTTCTCATCCCCATTTTACAAGCGCTCAACTCCTGTGGGGAGAACACAGCGCACGGGCAAAGTGACACGAGCATGGAGCACCCGGGGCAGAAGCAAATCTGCCCCCAAATCATCTGCCACCAAATCATCTGCCCCCAAACCCTCATCCTCAAGCCAGGCACAGACTGTCCCAGCACAGGTGTCCCTCACCCAGGACTCGTGGAAGACAGCTCAGCTCCTCCCCGGTTTCTTGCTGAACACGGCAAATCCAAGCCCAGAGCTCCCAGAGTAGCTTTGAGCCCATCCCACTTTGCTTCCACGTGAATCCAGCAGCTGGTTCCTGCCTCAGCTTCCCCACCAGGACAACAGGGATGAGCACAACACACGAGTGGGTGCGCAGGGGAGTGAGGATTTAGCCTGTCACAGCACAGCCTGGGGAGAGGCTCCCGGATGAGGATAAATGGGAATTCAATTAAAATCGGGTGGCAAAGCCATGAAGTGCCCCCTCGCCTGGCTCGCTGGGACCTCCCCAAACACTCCTGTGTGGTCCGGGCTGGGGACACCAGGGTGGCATCAGGGACAGCAGGGCTGGGGCTCCCCACGCAGCCTCGCTCTTCCCCCCATCGCCTGCAGAAAAGGAAGGGAAGAGCCAGCAGTGTCATAACAATCCTCTGCTTAATTAAAGCTCTCCACGTCCTGTGGCACAAAGCTAATTAAAAGGCAGCTCGGTGCTTTGAGAGCTCCGGACTGGACGTGTCTGAGTGGGCAAGCACCCAGCACCATCCCAGTCCCTTCCTTCCTGAGGGAGCAGCACCCTGGGGTCTCCCTGGTGTCCCCCCTGGCTCAGCCACGTGCCATGGCCAGCAGGGCCCTCCTGGAAGGACAAGTGGCCGAGAGCACCCAGCTGTCCCCAGCGCAGGGCACCTTGCAGGAGCAGCCACGGGGATGGGAGCGCTGGCAGGTTTCCAGCCACGGCACAGTGACAGGCCAGCACCCTGGTGCCAAGCCTTTTCCCTGGGGTGAGGGCAGGCAGAAATCCCTGTGGGCTGTCCTGGGATGCTCAGCTCCAGCCCCTCTGCCTGCCAGATCTCATGAGGTGCTGCTCACCGCCGCAGATGACGCCATGCCCAGGCAATCAGCACCCACAGGCACAGAGCCCAGGGGGCCCGGGCAGACGTCCCACTGAAATTCCCAGCGTGGCCCAGATCCAATTCCCTATCAGCCCAAGCTGTGGCTGGGAGAGCAGCAAACGCCCTGGGTGCAAAGGCGGCTCCAGCCGGTGAATGTCGGTGACGCCGCCGTGTGACAAACACAGCTGTCCCTGCTCGGGGCCCTGGCGCTGCTCTCCTGGCTCTGCTCCTTCCTTACAGCCTGGGAGGAAGCAGCGATGCTGTGCCGGAGGAGCAGCACCCCAGGCTGGGCAGCGAGACCAGGACAGACGGACACACCACTCTATGGTTGGGCTCGATGATCCTACAGGATTTTATCAACCTTAACAATTCTGTGATCATTGTGCATTAAAGGTCTCCTCTTCTGAAGCTCCCTGCAATGCTGATAGCAAAGGGACACCGAACGTCTCAGCCGGAACTGGGCTCTGAATTTTGTGAAGCCTGTTAAAGGCAGGAAAGTTAGATTCCCCCTCAGTAACTGACTTTTCATCACTGGATCATGCCATGGATCACCACTGAAATGGTTAAGGTTGGAAAAAACATCCAAAGACCATCAAGTGCAACAACCAACTCAGCACTGCCAGGGCCACCACTAAACCATGTGCCCCATCTTCCTCTACTGGAGATCAAACTTTCCACAGTGACAGCGGAGGAGTGGGAGGACCTTCCATCCTCAGACTGTCCGGAGCTGGGGGCAATCCTGGGCTCCCCCACCCCAAATTCCAGCCCCCTACAGGGAGCTCTTTGCTTTGGCTCTCACTGAACAAGCCCTGTCTGTACCTTGGGCTGTCCCTGGCCACGCTACCCAGACTCATCTCTCCTCTCCCCTCTCCAGGTCATCGCTGTGGTCATGGACATGTTCACCGACGTGGACATCTTCAAGGACCTCCTGGACGCCGGCTGCAAGAGGAAAGTGGGAGTCTACATCATTTTGGATGAGACCAACGTGAAGCACTTCCTTCAGATGTGTGAGCGTGCCCACATGCACGCTGGACACTTGAAGGTAGGGATGAGCTGAGGGTCTGGAGCTCGGGAACCTCCTCCAAAGGCAGGGAGATACTCAGAGCTCTCAGCTCTGCTCCCTCCTGCCTTGGGCAATCACAACCCCCAGTGCTAGAAGAGTTTACACCACTAAACCATGTGGCCAAAGCTGGAGGTGATGCCCAAATTCAGGAGCAGCAGGATGGAGGGCAACAGGAGATGGGCAGGGATGGGGATTTGCACTTGGCAAAGCTGGATGCAGAAATCCGGGGGGCTGCTGGTACCCAGCCAGGCCGGGTTGGGACAGAGGAGTGGTTGGGGGGGTACAGCCCCACAGGGCTGGGCACAGGGCAAACCTGCGGGCTCAGCCCCTCCTGGCAAGAGAGAGGGAGCGGCAGGTGCTGTGCCAGGCCCGGATCCGTGCTGTCACCAGCTCCCTGCCTGCTGCCGCCCCAGGGGCAGGACCGGCAGCACCAACCGCCGGCTCTCGCGCTTCCAGGCTCTCCCACAAGTCAGAGGCTGGAATTAAAAAACTCGATTTTCCCCTTTTCCGGAGCCTCCGCCCCAGCACGGGGCCGGGAGCGGAGCAGGGAGGCTCCCACGCTGCCTGAGGCCCTTGGCAGCTGCCAAGGATGCCCTCACTGCTCTCCCTGTGCTGGGCAGTGCACGCTGGAGGGACTGATCTGCCCGCACACGCCGTGTTCTCCGGCCCTGGATGCACATGGAATCACTCCTGCGCACAAATCCCATGGAAAACCAGGGAAGGCAGAGCACAAGGGGGGTTGCCGGTCAGTGCAGGGGTGGGCTGGATGGGGCTTGGAGCAACCTGGCCTAGTTTAAGGTGTCCCTGCCCACGGCAGGGGTGTGGAATGAGATTTAAGGTCCCCTCCAAGCCAAGAGATTCTGGGATTCCCCTTCCACATCCCTGTGTGAGCAGGGGGTGCAGAGAAAATCACCTGTCACAGTGCCCATGCGAAGGCAGAAGAAGGGACCGAGGCGAGTTCAGGGGGTTATTTCAGCCTCAGCAGCAGCAGCCAGAGCAGGAACCCTCCCACCTCACTGCAGCCACGGGACAGTGCCAGGACACAGCTCTCCCATCACCAGCGCCGGATGCAAACACCGCAGAGCAGCCCCGCAGCCTCACGGGGGGCTTGCAGAGCCCCCACTCCTGGCCACCACGGCTCGGCCTCGCCCGCTGCTTGGCAGAGCGGTGATGCTGCTGCTCCTGACGTCAGGCGGCCCCGTGCCCGCTGCCAAACGCCCGCCGGCGAGGCCCGTGCCCGGGCAGGCTCCCCAGATCTGCCTACGCTGAGGGCCAGCCCCTGGCCGAGCAGGGGCACGTCGCAGCCGCGACACCCTCACACCTGCCTGGCACCAGGTGGGCTGCGCTCGGGGACCCCCGCCCGGCCAAGCCTCGCACCTTCCCTGCTGCTCCCGACAATTCGAGCAAACACAGCCGAGCTTTCGCCCGAGTCCAAACTCCCCCGAGAGCCTGGGATCCCGCAGGCTGCTGCCGCTTCCAGAGCAGAAAAGCCAGCGCTGACGCGCTCCGGTGTTTTCCTGCCTTAGCAGCCCGGTGGCAGGACTGGAAAAGCAGGAGAACATCTGCAGAGCTCGGCAAAATGTCTGGAAGTGGGGATTTGCCGCATATTGCAGCCGACTCGCTGGCACGGGGTGCAGGAGGAGGTGAGGAAAGTAGGGCAGAGTCTGGGAGCCGCTTCTGGAGGCAGGAGATGTTAACGAGAGGTCCCTCCTTATCTCGGGGCTCGGCAGCCGGCTTGGGTAAGGCGGGCGATGCCTTGAGCAAGGGCTGCCCGGGCAGTGATTCACCCAGCCCGGCTCCTCGGCCGTCCCGCTGCCTCGGCAGCGATTAAAAAAGCAGATTTTACTAAACAGCAGTGACAGGCCAGGAGGAAAAGGGACCGGCGCCGGGAGCGTCGCTCCCTGTGAAAAATCCGGAGCTGCTGCTTGAGTTTGGGCAAAGGGTCGGCTCCGATGGGCAGAGGGTGAAGCCGCGGGTGTCACCGCTCTCTGGGCTCCGTGTGTGGGGATAACCCAGGGCAGGGATGGGAATTGCTGTCCCAGCCCACTCGCCAGCCAGCCCCCAGCCCCCTCAGGGCAGCACGCCGACAGGAGTTGGGGTGCTCAGCACCACTTTCACCCCAGCCGCTGCAGGCGGAAAGGAAAATGCTGTGGAAAACACGAGATTCATGAGACTTCTCTGTTCGGTGTGTGGAACTTCCCTGGAAACACGGTCAGGAAAGCTGTTGCTTTCACGTCATCTGCACTGGATTTTCCTGCCAGGCGTGGGGGAGCAGAGACTAGGGGCGCACCTGGGCTTAGGACTGTGCCTGGTCACGGCCTCCAGGGAGAAAGGAGAGCCCAGGGGAGCAGATAAGAAAGGCTGGAGGAGGGGAGGACAAATAGTTTCTATGCTTTTCTTCAAAAAGCAAAACAAAACACACAATAAAACAGCCATGGAGGGCATGACCCAGTGATGACACAGAGCCTTTTGCAACAGCATTACCAACATCCCAGCAGGAACAGGAGGAATGCAGGCGCTTTCTTAGGAAAATATTTTCTCCCCACCCAAAAGGAGCCCATTTGCCGTGGGAGATGCTATCTGCTCTGCTGAGAAATGCGCCAGTGCCCTCCATGCAGACACCGGAGACAGGAGCCAGACTGGGGATAAAAAAAAAAAAAGGAAAATTTCACAGAGCCAGGGCTGCATCTCTGGCGAGGACACCCAACTCTATTCCAGGGACCCACTCCCACAGCCACCAGGTTTCGTTTCCTGAGGGTGAAAAGATGTTTCCCCACTGCCTGACTTCCCACCAGCCCCTAAAAGCAGGACTAGGCACCCAAATTTAGGGGCTCAGCAAAGGGGGAGCGTGGGGAAGGACAAACCCACTGCCAGCAGGTCCTCGTGGGCTGCCCTGGGGTCACCACCTCCCCTCAAAGCCCCTGCGGATCTCCCGCTGGGAGCAGGCGTGGAACCTCCTCTCCCATGGTGGCATTTGCATAGATTGCAGGAGCCGGGGAGCGCTTGGCAGCAGCACCAGCACGCAGCACTCGCCCACGGACACCGGCGGCACCGAGTTCAAGGGATGGCAAACACAGCCTGGCGCACGGGCAAAGCAGGAAACTCTCCAAGCCCAGCCCGTGCTTCGCTGCGTGGCCTTGGGCGAGTTGTTTTATCTCCCCATCGCCGTGGCCTCCTCTGAGCCGGCCACGAGGAATGTTCCCAGTCCTCAGAGGGGCTGTGGAGCATCCCGAGGGGCGTTCTTGGGCGGTGGGTGGTGGTCTCCCACCAGCTCTTTGCTCCTGCTCACGCCCCTGCCTCTGCTTTGCAGAACCTGCGCGTCCGCAGCACCGGAGGGACAGAGTTCTTCACCCGTTCGGCCACCAAGTTCAAGGGGGCTTTGGCCCAGAAGTTCATGTTTGTGGATGGGGATCGAGCCATGTGTGGCTCCTACAGGTAAATCTGTGACATCTCCTCTTGGCCTCAACACATGGAGGTGCTGGTCAAAGGATCCCTGCAGACCCACGTGGTCCAAGGACTCCATGCCAGACTTGCTCTCCTCCTCCTAAACTGGGAAATGATTTTCCAAGGAGATTTGGAGTGGGTCCAAGGGTTTCCCACTACTCCCTACACCACCAGGTCTAGGACACCCACCCTTCTTGGAGGTGGTGGGACACACCAGGTGTTTCTGTGCTGGTGAGCACAAGGAAGGACAAAGCACCAAACCACAGCCAGGCCCAAGCCTCTCACCAGCCTCAGTTTTGCCAGTCAGTTTCCTACACAAAGCACGTTTCAGTATTCAAAGAAAAACTTAGGTAGAAACAGACCAGCCCTGATCAGGTTTCAGGGATAAAAGACAAGTTTTATAAACATGGAGCTGAAACATCTCCTCCTTTCTGGCAATAACAAATAACACATCCACTTATGAATCGCTTTTCTTAACTAACCCAAACTGAGATGGGGACAACACCAAAGTGAAAAACTGACCCACTGCAAATACCTGTTATTTTTACTTCAAGTCCCACTGTGCTCAAGACTTCAACCCTCCATTCTAATTTGGGGTGGGAGCCGTTTCATCAATCCCATTATTATTATTATTAATGTTTACAGTGAGATCACCTCCCTGCTGGCACCCTCAGTCCCCCGGGGAAGGCCAGGGCTGGGGAGAGCTGTTATTTACCAGCGAGTGCTCAGAGAGTCTCCGATGTGTTTCTGTTCCAGCTTCACCTGGTCCGCGGCGAGGACGGACCGAAACGTCATCACGGTCCTGTCGGGCCAGGTGGTGGAGGCGTTTGACAAGCAGTTCCAGGAGCTCTACCTCATGTCCAAGGGGGTGAGCCTCAAGTCCATCTCCGTGGGCGAAGAGCCCGAACCCGAGCCCGTGACGCTGCCCTCCGTGGTGCCGGTGACCCCCGCCAACGCCGTGGTGAAGAAGCTGATAAACCCCAAATACGCCCTGGTGAAGGCCAAGAGTGCCGACCAGATCAGCAAGACCTCATCCGAGAACCAGGACAAAAACCAGAAGGCTGACAACAAAGGCAAGGCGCCTCCCGAGGGCCAGGGGGGCGACCGGCACGGCGACGTGGCCGACCTCTCCCTGCTCATCCACCCCGGCCTCCTGAACCTGGAGAAAGCCAACATGTTTGACTACCTGCCCACCTGGGTGGAGCCTGACCCCGAGCCCGGCAGCGAAGTCTTGGGCTACATCAACATCATCGACCCCAAGGTGAAGAACGTGAAGCTGTCGCAGATGAACCGCATCAAAGTCTGCGACGTCTCCCAGGTCAGCGCCCAGCACCGGCAGATGCTGAAGAGCAGGGAGATGGAGGCCAGGAAGAACTCAGACCAGGAGCTGCCTCTGCTGTCCCCCAGCCACAGACAGATCCCACAGCCCCCCGTGGAAGCTCCTGCAGCCCCCACTACCAGCCCCACCGAAGGCGTCAGCTGGACGACGAGGCCAGTGGGGACATTTGCCTCTTCACCCTTGGGCCACCATTTGAAGCCACAGGAGGAGGCACTGGAGGACGTCAAGCCTCCAGTTCCGAAGCCAAGGACCGTCCCTGTTGGTGTCCTCATGAGCAAAGTCGTCGCAACCTGTGACAGCAGCACTGCCCTGGAGGGTGACCCGCGGCCACCGCCGGCCGACCACACGGGTGTGAAGCAGGAGCGGGAGGAGAAACCCCCCCGAGCTTCCGTCCAGCCAGACCGGCCAGCGGCCGCTCCACAGGAGGACAAAGGGCCTCCCCGCACCCACAACGGGCTGGGAGAAGAGGAGGAGGAGGAGGAAGAGGAGTACATCACCCTCAGCGACCAGGAGAGCTACTCCAGCAGCTCCGCTGACCACAGCTACCGCCGCTCCAACGCCTCCTCCATCTCGGACGAGTACTTTGAGGTGAGGGATCGCTACGGGCCCCTCCGCAGAACCAACTCGGATGTCACCCACAACGGGGAGATCCTTCCCATACAGAGGAAGCTCAGTGACCCTCATATCAGCCGGGGCACCTTCATCAGCCCCCTGGGCAGCCTCCCCTCCCTGAAGCACCTGCGCTTGGAGGACGTGAAGAGGAGGAGCACCGCCGTGGAGATCAGGCCCATGCTGCCCCACATCATCCTGGATGGCAACAGCTCCTACCCCAGCAGCGCCGCCCAGGTAGGACGTTCTGCTGTGACCTCGTGTTTCTCCACCCTGCAAAGGTTTGCAAACCCAGAGGTGACCCTGTCAGCCCGACCGAGCTGTGGTGTCACCCTGAGTTTTGGTGTCATCCCAACCTTTGGTGCTGTCCTAGATGCTGAGGTCACACTTCCCATATAGCAGAATAACACCCTGCACGTGGCCACCGTCACCCAAGAGGTGACCAAGGCTCTTGGTGTCCAGCAATGGGGATGGGTTTGGTAATTAAAGATTGTCCCACGGCCCTGGGCTGGGGATGGAGGCAGGCACAGCTGTACAGATGTGCTGGGACTCGCTGGGCTCCATCCCCAGCCCATCAGCGGTGGCATCACACCCCGCTGGGGACAGACTGTGCGTGCAGGCGTGGCCTTCTCAGGCTTGTTTTCCAGCGCCTTGCCAGGGCGATTAGCATCAAAGGGAAAGCGCTGGACACATAATTAGGCAGTGAAAGACAGCGGAGGAACAGGGACAGCAGCCTCTGTGGGCGAGTGCCACAGTCAGCAGCTTTGTGGCTGAGCCACGAGTGACGCCAGGCCTTGTCACCGCGCAGGGCCAGCGTGCCAGGATCCCACTGCCAGGAGCGCGAGGTCACAGCAGCAGCCCTTCCAGGGGTGGGGACACTGTGATCCCCTGATTTCCACCCAAGCTGTGCAACCTCCTGCACCCAGCAGCCCTTCCAGGGGTGGGGACACTGTGATCCCCTGATTTCCACCCAAGCTGTGCAACCTCCTGCACCCAGCAGCCCTTCCAGGGGTGGGGACACTGTGATCCCCTGATTTCCACCCAAGCTGTGCAACCTCTTGCACCCCTGCCAAGCGTTCTGGCTTCTCAAGGCTCCCCGCCCGCTGTTTTTGGGGCATTCAAACCCCCAGGGCTAAACAAGCTGCTGAAATCACTGAAACTGCCCGAGGTTACCCCAGCTGAGCATCTAATCTGTATTTGCAGGGAATTAAATTTATTATCCCAGAGTCCACTTGCTTCTCCCTTCCCAGCCAGTGACAGGGAGCTCAGAGCTTTAATCCTTGCACATCAAATACCCCCGAGGCCTGCAGGGCAAGGAGCATCGAGCTCTTTGATGCTCTGTGACCCAGGTCCCAGGTGCCACCTTGCTGGGGATGGCTGGGTACGCTGGTGTTCCTGCAGTAACTTGTTCTGGCCCTTTGATGAGAGGCAGATAATTAGCACAGCATCAGGGTTGGGAAAGCCAGCACTCCGTGGAGAGGTGCAGGGAAGAGTTTCTCCCATGTGTAAAAATAATAAATTGAAGCAACCCTTGATTGACTCTTGAAAACTGAGATCTGGCAGAAATCACTATCAATTCTCCCAAATATGTTTTTTTTTTTTTCTGGGTACACGTTTCTTAGGTGCTGGCCCATTGCCCAGCACAGCCCAAAACACAGGTGGAGGCTCACTCAGGGCAGACATCATGTATTCCATGTCACGGAAACCAATTCCTCTCCCAGTTTCTCCCTGGAAATCACCTTCCCTAAACACACAACCCCATTCACACCTGGATGCACGACAGGCTCGAGGAGAGCACCAGAGACACCTGGGTCCTCTCCTGTCCCTCTCCCACCTGCGGAGCCCCCAGGTGTGCGCAGAGCAGAGGTTTCCAGACAAGCCCCCCTCCCATCCACCCCTCAGCGAGAGGGAAAATCCCAACCCCACCAGTTCCACGGCCACATGGGGGCCCTTACCTGGGTACAGGACCCTGCTGATCATCCCTGGCATGATGATGGGGAACTGGGGCCGCATCTTTGGGTAGCTGGCCAGGATGGAGTCATCCTTGGCTCAGGCTTTTAGCAGAGAGTGACCGCTGGACGATGACCTGTGGAGAGCCAGGCAGGAGAGCTGAGCAGCACCAACACCTCTCCCACATCAGCCTCTTCCTTGCCAAACTGCACCCCAAATGCTGGAGCCGCTGGGCATGGGGCCCAATTGCAGTGTAGACATGCACCCAACCCGCAGAGGGGTTTGTCTGCAGACCAGCAATGGGTTGGGGTTACACCATAGCACCAAAAAAACCCAGTGCAGCCACAGCAGCACATCCTCCAGCCAGGAGCCACCATTCCCCACCACCATCCCGCCCCTCGTGCCCCTTCTGTCCAATCTCCTCCCCAAAGAGCGCCCACAATGACACAGAAACCGAGTCCGGCCTCTTCCTCCCACAGCTCCACTCGAACCATCACACCTCAAAGCTCTGGCCAGGCCGTGTCTGTCCACAACACAGCCACCCCTTGGGTTTTGTGGCACTCCCTCTCAAATAGGCAACATCCGTAGGAACTGCTGATTTCAAAGAGCTCAGAGTCTCTCCAAAGGCTGCCAGGGAAGAGCTCAGCACCCAGCAGGGTTCAGGCTCCCTGAGCCAGCACTGCCTCATTCTGCTGGTGGGCAGGAGGGACAGGGTGCCGGTTCCTGGGGTGGGATACTTGGGAAAGCCACGGTTTAACTTCTTCCCAAGAGCCAGAGCATGTCAGGAGCCACAGGAGCCACCACCCAGCTCGGGCACAGGATGAGCTCAGAGGGAGAAAAGCTAAATCATCCTTAATCCTTCTCACCTGAAGCCATCTCAGACCTTAACACTGATTTTAAGCACCTAGTTAAATCAATCTCGGGCTACCTAAGCTAAACTGCTTTAACACAACCCTCCTGGCCAAAGCAGGAGGTGTCAGCTCCAGGGCCAGCGAGGCTTTGGGGACATTGGGACTGCCTGACAATCAAGCTGCTGCCAGCAGCAGCACGGTGAGGGTCACGGCAGAGGCAGGGCAGGTTGGCGCACCAGCTCTGCAGCCTCCTGGCCCCAGCTCCTCCCGCCATCAGCACCTTGGCTCACCAGATCCCACCTCCTGGTGCCTCAGCACAGGTGCAATCGCTCCTCCAGATCGCGGCACAGGCACACCCAAAGGGGAGATAAACATCTGGTGACCACAGCCATGTGTGACGGCCTTACCCAGTCCAGAATGAAGATGAATGGTGCTCAGACCCGACCCAAACATGTGTCTCAACCCAGCTAATGAGAGCCACCCCCGCAGTGGTGTTGCAGCTCACTCTTGTCTCCTGATCCCACCTCTTCTCCCAGGCCTCCATCCTTTCATCTGATCCTGGCAGTCACCTAACCCCACAGGCTGGGTCTGGGTGACTGAACGCTCTCCGGGCCTGACATGAGGGCTGGGATGATTAAAGTGGGTGTTGAGGCTGTTGCTGGAGAGAAGCTGTTGAGATGCCTTGTCCTGGATTTCCAGGCAGGAGGGACTTGGCTCGGGACGGCCTCCAGGCTGCCAGGGCAGCTTGGGAAGTGCCTGCTGGGAGTGTCGGAGTGTTTGGTACCAGAGTCAGGAATCAGACGAGCAGCCATGGTCAATATTTGAGTCAGGAATCGGATGAGCAGCCATGGTCAGTATCTGAGGCAGTTTTAAGCTGCCACTGAATTTGGGCAAGGGACCAAGGGACAGAGGGATTTACCCGTGAGGACACCTGGCACGGGAAGGTGAGGAGGTGGCCTCACAGGGAGCAGCTTCCTTCCAACAGCCAGAGCTCACCTCTGTCTCTGCTCTTTCCCCAACAGGGCACGCACATGTACCGCTACCGGCCCAGGACCCCAGTGGGCAAGGAGGTCTCCTGCTCCCCGACGCACGAGAAACCCCTCGGGGCCACCAAGTACAGAGGGGAGGGAGCAGAACCCAAAAAGACCATTGCAGGCAGCCAGCCCTACTGGCAGAGCAAAGCCTTCAGCCCCAGCAAGCCCACGGCACCCGGCCACCTGCCCCCAAACAAGCCCAGGGCGTCGGGCAAACGCTTCAGCGCCCTGCCCGAGAGCCAGAAGCCGACCGAGGAGATGAGGACACCCCTGGGCATCCCACTCTCCAAACTGTCCCAGTCCAAGCACCTCAAGAACAAGGTTGTGGGGGCGCAGGGTGCTTCTGTGGACTCCAAAAAGCAGCCCCCCGAGACCACGGGGCAGAAGGACCAGTAGGGGCTGGTGGCGGTGGCCTTGCAGAGCTGGTGGAGCCCCGGCGCCGCCGCGTTCCTTGGGGCAGGGGCTTCTTGTTTACATTTACCTGGCCGGTGCACCAGAACCACGTGGGCGTGATGGACAGCCCAAAAGTCATCCCTGTCCAGGGCAGATCTCCAGAGACCGGGTCTCGGAAGGGGTGCGTGGCATCCGCCCTGGGCAGGTGGTGCTGGGAACAATCTTGGACAGCAGGGCCAGGTTGGGGTAACCTCCGATCTCTAAAAGCTGGAAAGCATCGCTGGGGAACCGGTTAGAGTGGAGCCAAACCCTGTGGGATCAGCTGGCAAAACTCAGCCAGATCCCTAACCCAGGGTGCTGCCTGGAAAGGGAGGGATTGTCCCTGATCGTGTTTTCTTCTGGTTATTTAAGAGAATCTTCTGTTACCATTTTGCACAGCGGGTCCCACTGCACTCTGTCCTCCCTTTGGAGGGTGACCTGTGTCCCGGGACAAAGACTCTTCAAGGGACCCACCTCTTTTAACCCTGTACTGTAAAAATGCAACCTGTTCATTACGGGTCCCTGGTGCCACAGCAGGAGAAGCTCGCCTAAGACTATTAAAATGCAAGCTTGGGTGGCCTTGGACTCAATAAACTGCAGCTCAAGGTGCCTTGGCACAAATGTCCGCCCAAATATTTTCTACCCCACCCCCCGGCATTTCCCCAGCGCCCACATCCCCAAACATCCAGCAACCAGTAAAAGGAAAATAAGAAAAGAAGCCCCTTTTCACTGCGTTTTTCCTAGGAAATGGGACCCAGGGTCTGAGCCGGAGCCCTGACAAGGAATATGTGCCGTGAACAAGCCTTTGCAAGCCAGCCCCCGAGCCCTTGGCAGCTGCCCCATGCTCCTCCTGCAGCGCTGCCAGCCGGCCTTGGGCTCTGCCCTGGCTCCCCGCTGCCGCCCTGCTCCTGGGGGGCACGGGAGGAACCCTCCTTGCAGCTCCCCCGGGACCTCCAGCAGGAGAATTTTGCAGCCAGAGGCATCACTTTTTTGGAGGGAGGGATGGGAGGCACCCACCCCGCTCCCCCCGCAGCCCACGGCCACCCACGCAGCAGCCCGGGGAGATGAGCAGGGAGGGGCACTGGCACCCCCAAACCCACGGCAGCTGCTGCTGCTTGGGACAGGAGAGGAGGCTCCAGAGGCCTCAGGGAGGGGAGAGACAAAGCAAGACCCACAGGTTCCCCTTGGTGGATTCCCCACGGCTGGTCCTGCTGTCCCCCTTCCACCCCTGTGGTCCAGACCCTCCAGGGCAGCAGGATGAGGTGGGGATGTGCTCCAGGGCAGCCTCCCCGCCACGGGCCCGTGCCCACGAGTGCTGCTGTCTCTAGACCAAGTGTAAATCCCTCAGACATCAGGCACTGGGAATCACCATCAAGTCCAGTTTGAGCAAATCCCCATTTCCAGGAATTCATGGTCAACCCCCCGACCTGAGGCTTTCGGGGAGCTGGCAAAGGGGCGTCACCCACTGACACCCCCCCTTCAATCCATCCCCGCCGTGTTTCCCGGGGAGTCAGAGTTTGGGAACTCCTCCTGCTCTTGTGCAAGAAGCCCTGGCACCCCTCCAGCGCTTGGTTTATCCAGGCGCCGGCTACTCCCAGGCTTTGCATGGGAGTTGGGCACCAACAAAGGCTCTCCAGAGGCAGAGGCCGGGTGCTGAAAGCAGAGAACTGCGCCCAGGGGTGCAGACCTGCTCCCTTCCCGAAGGTGTTCGCCAGTGAGTCACGGCACCCACGCCTGCCGAGGAGGAAGAGCAGGGAAAAAACCCTGCAGGCAGCAGGAGCTCAGCTGGCAGAGGCTGGGATGCAGCCCATGGGCTCTGCTGGGATGAAATCCTCCTGAATGGCAGGGGGAGGGGTTGGGATGGCTCTGCTGGAGCTGGGCAGAGCCATCACCAAGGTGTCTGTTCAGCAAAGGGATTTTAGACTACCAGAGGGCAGGGTTAGATGGGATATTGGGGAGGAATTGTTCCCTCTGAGGATGGGGAGGCACTAGACCAGGTTGCCCAGAGCAGCTGTGGCTGCCCCTGGATCCCTGGAAGTGTCCAAGGCCAGGCTGGACAGGGCTTGGAGCAACTGGGATGGTGGAAGTTGTTCCTGCCATGGCAGGGAGTGGAACAAGATAAGATTTAAGGTCCCTTCCGACCCAGTCCATTCTGGGATTCTCCGGAGTGTCCTTCATTAGCTGAGCCTGACAGGAGCTGGGGCAAACCGAGCGCCCTTGGGGCACACCCACCTCCAGGTCCTGAGGTCTCCTGAGACCTGAGGAAAAACCTGTGCAACCAGCAGCTTGTCTTTTGGCTCCCCGGGATGGTTCCCTCTGCCAAGCACCCTCACCTCCCTGCAAACACCGTGCCACGTTCGCAGGCAGCAGAGCCAAAACAAACCGGGCGCCGCAGCTCCCCGAGGGGATTTTCCAGGCTTTGCCTGCCTGCCCGGCTCCTCTGCACAGCTGCACCTGGCAGAGGCAATCCTCAGAGAGCCCCACGGCCAAGGAGAGCTCCAAACAACCATTCCCAGCATCCAGGCACTGTCTAACGCACAGGCTGCGGCCACTGCTCCGATCTGCCCCGACAGGCAAAGCCCTCCTCTGCCTGGAGCAGCTCTGTGCTGCTGTTGGGGTACTTAAATGCTATTGTCCCTTCCCCAGAAAGTCTCTGTCCTTTCTTTCATCTGACTTCTGTAAATATGCCTTGCTGCATCCAGGGCTCTGCTTTGGCACAGGGGAGCAGCCACAGGACGGGGCTGGGGCTGCTCCCACCTCCACAGCTCTGGGTCAGAGCCTTTCCTACCTGCCTGCCTGCACAGCCTCCCCCAGGAGATGGTGGAAATCATCTCAGCAGAGCCTCTAGAAATCATCCTCTGTAGTTAAACACCTGCCTTTGAAGCTGGGACCTGACTTTTTGCTTCCTGCTCCTCAGGGCCAGGAGCCCCGGTGGCAGAGCCAGGCTGAGGAAAGCTCCCAGCCTCCCAAGGATGCTCTGAGGCTGAGAGAGAGGAGACACAACAGTGCTGGGCCTTCAGGAAGGGCTGGGGATGAGCCACCCTCACTCCAACCCGGAGCAGGGCCCCAAGATCCACATCCCAGCCCTGCAGCAGTGCCTTGTTCCGGCACCACCTTCTGCTAAGCATGTCCCTGGGCTCTGGGATCCTGCGTGGAGACCCCACCAAAACTCCCGGAGCAGAACTGGGAATTCCGCTTTGCTACCAAACCCTCGACCAGTCTCAGAGTGAGGCGCAAACCTGTGGAGCAGTGGCGTCCTCAGGAATGTCACCAGGGCAGGGGACAGCCCCAGCTGGAGCTCCAGGGGGATGTTTCACGGCATCTGCCCTGGTGGAACGACACACAGGGGCTGAGGGGACACAGAGGGAATCACAGATTTTATTACAAACCGGGGTCCTGCTGGGCATCTTGGCCACCGGTTTGCTCAGACTGAATATTTATTTCCAAGACCACTGCACTGGGAGAAGAGGGTCCCTCAGAATGGATCTGTGCTGTCCCAGCTCTTACCTTTCACTGCCCAGCACTGCCAGCAGGAGGGTGATGAGTGTCTGCAGTGTGTCTGTGTAGGTGACAGCTGCCAGCCCCTCCTGCACGGGACAAAGGCACAGCGCTGGAAGCACCACTGGATTTGGGCTTCGTGCGGTCAGAAAATCCCAATGAAACTGCCAAGCTCGCAGGGCCTGTCACCAGCCTCGTCCTCACCAGCCAAGGGGGGACAGCAGCCTCACAGATGGAGCAGCCCAGAGCCGCAGGGGCTGCAGCCTCACCAGGGGCTTGGAAGGGAAGCCAAGGGGCGGCTGGAAGGGAGGGATGCAGCCCCACACCTCCACACAATCAGGAGGACGCCAGCCAGCCCCAGATCACATCCAGGGCATGACCTCGCCTTCATCCCACCTCTCCCTAAATCCCAACCTCCCCTTCGTGCACCCCTCAGCTCTCCTCCCAGCCCTACAGGTTTATTTTTCCAGCACCTGATGCTTAGCAGGGTCCCCTTTGGCCAGCCAGTGCTTGTTCCTTTCCATCCCAAGCTCTCCCGCCAGACTTGCAGCAAACCCCAGCCAGAACCCATCGCTCAGCACACCAGCAAAAGCATTAAAAAGTAGCAGAATTTTAAAAAGTGGGTAAAAAAATTGAACCGCCAGTCACTAAATCACATCCAGGGAAGCCAGGGCTGCTCCATCCCCAGCCGGGCCTGGGATTGGGAGGGATGTTCAGGATCAGGGTGATGCAACGATCACACCTGGCTGAGCTCACACCGAGGTGCCTCACAACACAGCAGCCCTTGTGGGCAGGGAAAACCCGAGATGGGATTTGCCTGAAACCCAAAGCCTTGCAAGATCCACCCTGTTATGGATACGTTTTGAATTGTTTCCCGCTTGGATGGCCAGGATGAGATAAGGAGGGAGGATTCACTGCCAGGTGTCTCCACTGGCGCTACCAGAGGAGGGAAAATCCCAGCCCAAACAATAACCCAAAGGGCTGGCAGGGGTACATGGTCCTCTGGGCTGAGAGTGGGGCTGGGAGCCAGGAACCCACAATTTCCAGCTCCAGCTCCAAACCCCCATCATCTCTGGATCACAGAACCACCGTAGGGGTTGACCCTGCACCAAAAGAGGGAAGCAGGGCCAAGAAATATTCCTGAAAGCTTTGGGAAGGGAGGACTGAGGCTGCACTGAGGGCAGGGCCAGAGGGAGGGAAAGGAGCCAGGTCAAGGGCTCTCAGGTTGTGGATTCCACAATAATAATCCTGTAACAGGAGAAGCCCAGATCATTGCTGATACAAACAGGTACACACACCGGGAAAGTGCTTAAGCAGTGCTGGGGGAGGAGTTATTACAAATAGAAAGGTGTGATGACAAAGGAGAGGCGCTGGGTTGAGTCATCACCTGCTCCAGAAAGCTGATCAGATACTGGCTGCATGGGGCAGGGACACAAACCCCACTGGTGTAACCCCCTGAAAGCTCTCCAAGAGCAAAAAATAACAATAAACAAAAGCAGAAGGGTAAGTAAGGGGCGTGTTTCAATGAGAGAAGAAAATTTGGAGGCCAGCAGATGCTGAGCAACCCACCTGCGATGGCGCAGAGCCCCGTGGCCACCAGCATCAGGACAGTGGCCAGGAGAAGGTCCCAGCCCAGGCAGACTTGCACGAAGAGGGCAAGAGTAGAGATCTGTCTGTGTGTGGAAAAGGAAACACGGGAAACAGGGGACAGGTGATACCCACCACCCAAGGGCTGCTGCAGGAGCGACACAGCAGGGAAACAGCCGCCTCTGTGGGTACAGGGAGCACACGGAAACCTGGAATGGTTTGGAAAGGGTTGGGAAGGGCCTTCAGGACCATCACATTCAGCCCATGCCATGGGCAGGGACACCTGCCACTACCCCAGGTGCTCCAAGCCCCATCCAACCTGGCCTTGGACACGTCCAGGGATCCAGGGGCAGCCACAGCTCCTCTGGGAATCCGTGCCAGGGCCTCCCCACCCTCACAGGGAAGGATTTTTTTCCTTGTATCCAATCTAAATCTCTCCTCTTTTATTTAAAACCATTCCCCCCCTGTCCTAACACTATCTGCCCATATAAAAAGTGGATCTCCCTCTTTTTTATAAGCCATTTAAATACTGGAAAGCCACATTCAGGTCTCCATGGAGCTTTTCCTGAAACCCTATGGTATACACCAGGACAATCCTGAGCCCCAGGGTCCCAGGGGGTGGCTGTGTCACCTTCCCCCAGCTCAGCAGGCAGCTCCAGCTGTCACTGCACCCCCGTGGGGATGGTCACAGCCTTGTGGAAATGAGATATAAAGCAAAGACTCAGAGGTGGGACACCTCCTGCAGCAAAAGCCGTGCCACCATGGGAGGACAGGACCAGGCACGGTGACAGCGGCAGTGCCACCACCACATCTCCACCCATAGCTGAGCTCAGCCATCCCCAGCGCTCAGCTGGGGCATCTTCACAAAAACCTTGTTTGGGGAAGGGAAAGAGGCCAGAAGGGGCAGGGAGAGGCAAGAAGAGCTGACTCCACACCCTGGCCCCGAGCTGCGACGGGTTCCCACAGCCGAGGCAGCGGCTCTGATTTGACATCTCCTCACACACCCCCCAGCAGCAGGGCTGTCTTGCCCTGTCATGTGGGAGCAGCCTCTCGGGATTAGGAAGGTGCTGGGCAGGCGTTGTTTCCCATGTCAGCCCTCCCGGCCCCAGCTCTGCCCTCCTCCTGCTCTGCCCCAGCGCACGGAGCTCGGGATCAGCCCTGGGTGCTGGAGAGGGGCCGTGCAGGATCACGCAATGGAAGAGCAGAGGTTTGAGCTGCCCAGGAGGGCTCCACCAGCCCAAAACCCAGGAGGAGAGCACGCATCCAGCTTCAGCACAAGGCAAAGGCCATTCCCCACAACATTAGATACAACCTCAGTTAAATCAAATCAAATCGAATCGAACCAGCCAGAAGAGCACTTACACCATGGTCTTGAGGATCCTGATTCAGGGCCTCTTCCATGGCATCTGGACGAGGCTTTACACCAGAGTCATGCCTGGCATTCCCAAGGGAGGTACAGCGTGTCCTCAGCTGCACTTGGGATTGGCTGTGTGTCTGGGAGAGCCCTTGTCAGCACCAGGAAGGAATTCGGCCCTGGAATGACCTCTGGAAGAGGAACCAACTCATGGGCAACCATGCCGTGACCTCTAGCAGTGGCTCCTCAAATATTTTCCCGCTCCAAATGCAACCCAACCACAGCTTGATACCCCTGAGCAGCCCTATGAGAGGACAACTGGAGCCCTCACCCAGCACAAGCCCCAGTGACAGGGCAGGAAGTCCCCACCAAGGGCCCTCAGCCACCTCCTCCCAACACAACCCGAAGTGGGAACCCCAAAATAGTCTAAGCCTTCCTAGCACAGTGCCAGCCAAGCATCCATGGTGTCTTTCAGAGCTCCTCGCATCCCTCAGAGGGATCCATCACTTGTCACGTCAGCACCATCCAGGAGTTTTTCTCTCCCTTGATTTTTCTCCCCCTTCTCCAGCAACCCTTCCCCACAGCCCAGCTGGAAGATTCAGCCCTGGACAAGGTATTTCATCATTGCTCCTCCTGGCTTTCTCAACGCTTAATCATTTTTGCAGTCGTCTGCAAATGAGTCGAGGCCTTTGCTATGAGGAAGCAGAGGTACCTCCACCTCCCTTCCTCGTAATTCTGCAAGGGTGGGAGAAAATAAAAGCGCATGTGACTGAGGCATTAATAAGACATCCCGAATACAAAAACAAGCTAATTAAAACCAGGCATGACCTATTCATAAAATAAGTCCTTTCAACCTCAAGAGGAGAGGAGAAACCTTTGAAGTCAGGCTTCATAATCCAGAGAGAACCCTGCCTCCCACCAGTGACCTCACCTGGAAACTTGTTCTTACCCAACTGTCGCTAAAGCCTTCCCAATAAAAGCTGGCTTTGGAGACAGCTTGGGATTAACAATTGGTGAAGCCAAAACCTCGGCAGAACGAGTTCCCCAGGGTACAGAGGAGTCTGCAGGGGCTCTTTACCAAGGTTAGGGCACAGTGTGACTCCTCACATGTTCCCAGCTGGATGGGAAACCATCCCCCAGCAGGATTCTGGGCTGCCCTGCTGCGCCCTGCCACAAAATATGGAAGTTTGTGGTCCACCAAAAGATTTCCAGAAGAGGAGGCTCTGTCATCTCCGTTGCCAAAAAGAAGAGCTGAGGGAGCAGAACTGATGCGGTGCCTCAGCTTGGGAGAACAAAAAAAAAATCCATCTGTAAACACAACATCTGCAGGGAGAGGAGGCAGGAAAAGCCCAGATAATCCTGGGCTTTGAGGCGGCCCCCAGCGAGGGCCAAAGGAGCCCCTGGGGACACAACCCTGCCTAATTGCCCCGAGTTTCACACTTCCCTCCCACGCTCCCCATTGCGGCCACCACGGGGATGGGGACATCGGGCCAGTTTGGCACCGCCCCGCGTGTCTGCAGACACTCATCCCAACCCACTGCTGGAAACAGCCATTGTCTGCAGGATTTACTGTGGATGGAGCCAGATGCCAAGATAATCCCCTTATTAGCCTGATTCCTCTTCTGTTGCATCCTGCCTGACTCAGGGACTGGAGAAAGCTCAGCAGACCAAAGGAAGGACAGCACTGGCTGAGGGAAGGCTCAGGAAGAGGAGTTTGGGAGTGTCCACGGAGCTCCAAACACAAGGCTGTGTGGAGGAGGGCCCGGAGAACCGCAGAGGCTCCCACTGGAGCAGGCACCGCGCAGGGGTCATCTGCAGGTCCATCTGGTGTTAGGCAAGAGGTGACACCACAACCACCTGCCAAGCTAGGAAGGAGCTTGTAGGACATCCATCCCTTCTGGGAAAAGCCATGGAGAGGCTGGAAAACAAAGGCACCAAGCACGTCCCCATGGCTTAGCAGGACATCATGTGGTGAGGGAAGAGGGGACGTGGGGGAATGCCTGAGAGGAGACTGAAAGAGAACCTCAAGCTACCAGCGGTCTCTTTCTTCAAATTCAGACCAGCAAGAACAAATTATCCCAGCACAAATCCTATCCCAGCTTCCTTTCCTTTTAAATGCCAGGAGGGATCATGAGAACCCCACAGAACCAGGGACCACAGACACAGGGCTCCAGCATGTCCCTTGAGCTCCTCCTGGACCTTTGCTGGGAGCAGGAAGGAGATGTGACACACGAGGGGAGCGAGTTTCAACAGCTGACTGGATATCAGGACAATCAGGGATTAATCCAAGTGTCACTGTCCAAACTTGCAAACTGAACTGGCGCTCCAAAAGCTACCAAGATGATTTCAGGAAGGGTGCTGTAGGATTTTCCAACACCATTTATGACTGGGATACAAAGAGTAGTAGTTTTTATGGAAGAATGCCCTCCAGCAGGACAGGGCATGGCTTTGTGGGGGGAAATACAGGGCACAGCAACAGAGCCACCAGAGCCACCTCGGCCACTCTGGAGGTTGTGGAGAGGGCTGCCACGTCCCTGCAAGCTGCCTGCAAACCCAAAGCACAGTGCCCTGCCCCTGCTCAGGACAGGGCTCCTCTGCAGCCAGGGATTCCCAGCAGCAGCGCTGGGCTCTGTCCGAGGCCGATGCAGCCTCTCCCTTCGCACGGAGCACTGACAGATGTGCGCAGAGAGCCCGGGTTTGGGCTGCTGCATCCTCCACATCCCTCACAGGGACAGCCAGAGGATCCCCCCACAGCTCAGCCCGGGGCCTGGGGCTGCAGAAACACCGTGCAGGGAGCGATGGCGCATCCAGAGAGGCTGGAGCTGGTGAACAGAGGCTGAGCACCTCAATGCCCCCCCGCCTCAGCCTCTGCTCGTGCAAAAGCACTTTTCTCGCAGCCAGCCACCTGCAAAAGCACATTCCTTTTAGCCCCAGCAGAGCCCGGGTCAGATCCACCTGTTCCATCAGAGCAGGGCTGCTCCCTGCGGCAGGTTTTCTCTCCAGCTTTTCTGAGCTGTTTGCTCTTGATCTCTGTCTCGCTGTCTCCAGCCCCCCAGGGCTGTCTGTGCCAGGCTCTCTCCTGCTTGTCCTAGACCTGGTATCACAGGCTCTTGAGCTGTTTTACCTCGGATAAACTCTTCCCGTGGTTACCAGCGTGAGCAGAGGCTGCACACAGGGAGTTGTGAATGAGGTTAAAACAAGGGGAAAACATCCCCGTGGAAAAGTGCCTGACTTCCAGGCACTGTACAGGCTTGAGTATCTTGTAGCTGCAGCAAGGCTTCCTTTCCTTAGAAAACCCATGAGCCCCAAAGGAATTAACACATTCCCAGTTCAGTCCCTGGCTGTCCCACGTCCTTTGGGAATGCTGGAAATTGGAGATCAACCCAGGCAATGCAGCCCAACCTCTGAGCACATCTCACCCACAATCTCTGCTAGAAGGCAAGTTTGGGAATTCTGACACACAGCCACACATCCATGGGGGCCCCCTGGAGAGGATCATCACTGCTGGATCTATCTTTGAACTCATGGGATGTCGCACACAGCGTCTGCCCACAAATTCCCACTTTTTGTCCCACTTCTTCCTGGAGCATCCTGCAGAACATGCTCTCCCTCAGTTTGGTTACACAAGGTCTGAACCCAAAAACAACCTTCTGATAGCTGGAAATAAGTCCTGGCTTGGTCACAGAGTTGAAAGAGGGGCTACTCACTGAGATTTTGGTGAAGAGAGAGAGCAGGAGCGACAGGCTGGAGAGGTACATCCAGATCCTCTCACCTCCAAACCTCCGCTGGAGGTACTCAGGAACTGTGACAACCTGCCAGGGAGGGAGAGCTGTCATTGCCCTGTGCAGGCCCCATCCTCCTGCGATGGTCCTGGGACAAGGGGACAGCGTTATTCCCAGAGCAGAACTGGGGAGTCCCGCAGGATTCCTGGGAGTGGGGGACCTGTCCAAGGCCACGCTCCCCACGTGCTCAGGGCGGCTGTACATGCCCCAGGTGAGATGTGGACAGGCACCAACACCCAGGCCAGTGCCAGTAGAGCATAAATTGCCTGTCAGGAAGGAGGAAAGGGACAGAAAAAAGCATGGATACTGCTGCAGCTCAATGTTGATGCAGTCCTAGACCCTGTCTCTGCTCCTGTCCAGCCCTGGTTCACCCTCAAGGGCACATTTACACCCACAAACGGCTTCAGATACCCCTGATTACCCTTTTGGTTATGGGGACATGGTGGAGAGCTCCTGGCACCCCTGCCAGCAGGAACCTGCTTCCCTCTGCCCTTCAGCTCCTGACTGGACATTTCCCATCAACTCCTTGAGCGCCACAAAAGCCAAATGCCTTTTTTTTTCCTTTCTGCAGAACCCAAGGACTTTGGATACAACGTACGGGGAAGCAGGGAATGGGTGACCTCTTCAGTCATGTCCCTGTTAGGACCTGCAGGGGCTGGAATAGGAACTCGGCTCCGAAATGTCCTTTTCCCTGATTCCGTGGGGCTGTGCTGACTCCAGCCTCACCGTAGGACACTGGAGAAGCTGAGTTAGCAGGGCTGCGTTAATTATCCCCTGCGCGGCTCCTCCCAGACCTTCCGAGACTGTGAAATGGTCCATCTGCCGCGGCGGGGCTCATTGCCTTAATCACATCACACTTTTCTCGCATTCCGCTCGAAGCCGAGGAAGAGCGCGGAGCCTCCGCTGCTGGCGGGGAGCAGAGGGGGAGCCCCCAGGAGCGGGGCCCCAGCGCCTTGGCACGGCTGCCCTGCCAGCTGGACCAGCTCTGGGGCTTCCCCGGGGCATAACGCAGGAAAAGGAGGTGGAAAAAATGATGTCTGACGTCCTCGTTGCTTCTAAAAGCGTGGCCAAAGAGCCCCCAGGTGGGAGGAGGGATGTGTGAGTGTGTTCAGCGAGAAAATCCCTTAACGCGTAAAATTCAGGTAGCTGAACGTGATGCTCCCACAGCCCAGCTCGTCTGGACACCCCGGCTGGGTTTGAGATTGACTTTCTTGTCTGCAGGAGGAAGAGGAGCCACATGTTGCTGTGTTTGCCACAGGGGCCACAAACCCTGCTGGAGGTGGCCCTGTGCAAGGAGCCAGTGACAGACATGGGAAGGACCAAGAGCCAGTTTGTCAAGATCAGACAGAAATAAGAAGGGGAAAAAAAAAAAAAAAAAAAGAAACTTGGGACGGGCACAGCTCGTTGGAGCCAGCAGGGGCATGCAGGAATGGTGGAGATGGATGTTTGTCTGCACGGATCCCACTCCAGCATCCTCTGTGCAAATGAGAAGGGAAACACAGCTCCAAGGACATGAATCCTGGCAGGAGGGGGTGGACAGGGCAGGGGAAAGCGTGGGCAAGCAGCGGAGAAAGCGGGGGGGAATTCAGTGTGGCAGTGGTGCTGCTGTCCCCGGGGGCACAAGAGGGACAGAGGTCTGTCTGTACTCAGTGGCCACCAGGTCATGTCTCTCCCAGCAGAGAAATAGCCACTGATGGAGTTCCTGTTCGCCCTGCAGGGAGACTGGGAGGAAGAAAGATCAGCGCAGAGCACCCTTTCCCTAAAAACCCAGACAAGTCACTGGCACCCAAGTCTCCCAGACAAGAAGCCAAGAGACAGGAGACTCGATAATTAATGGGAGCTCTGCAACTCGAGCTTAATTACATGAAACAGTGGCTGCACCCCAGGTACCTGGAGCCATGAATAGCAAAGGAAGCACCGGGAGAGGGGGAAGCGGGGAGGATGTGCCCGTCCTAGTGCCACCCCCAGCAGACAGGCTGGCTAACAGGACACAGCTTTGGCCAGGATTTTTCTGCAAGGCAGAATAAATGCAGCTGGAGAGTTTTGGGCTGAAACTGCTCTAGCTGATCGTTGTTGCTGTTATCAGGGCATTTGGCTCAACACCCTGTAAGAGACAAGGGGCAGAGCTGCTCACACCCAGCAGCCAGAGGCTGGGCCAGGGATGGTTAATTGGTTCATCCTGTGGTTAATTCCACCTTGCTCCCAGGCTATAGGAACCTTTCCACGGGGGGTGAAAGAGGCAGAGGATTTATAGAAAACAGAGCAGGTCACAGAGTCCCAGCATGGTTTGGATTGGAAGGGAACTTAAAGCTCATCCTATTCCAAACTCCTTGCACTATGCCAGGTTGTTCCAAGCCCTGTCCAGCCTGGCCTTGGACACTCCCAGGGATCCAGGGGCAGCCACAGCTTCTCTGGGAATCTGTGCCAGGGCCTCCCCAGCCTCACAGGCAAAAATTTCTTCCCAATATCCCATCTAACCCTGCCGTCTGGCTGTGAGAAGCCATTTCCCCTTGTCCTATCGCTCCAGGCTCTTGTCCAAAGTTCTTCTCCAGCTCTTCTGGAGCCCTTTTAGGCACTGGAAGGGGCTCTAAGGTGCCCCCAGACCTCTCTCTTCTCTAGGTGAACACCCCCAGCTCTCCCAGGCTGGCTCCACGCAGCACAACACACAAAATACACAAGTGAAAACGATGAGAAAATAATAGAAGCTTTCAAACATTCCACGCAGAAAAACCAGGCCTGAAAAGAAAACCTATTCAAACAAGAAAGGAACAAAAGACTCTCACCCATATTCCCATGCCAACGTTTAAGGAAAAATAAACCACTACAACAACAAGGTCAGCAAAGCTGAACTGCTGTGAGGGATAACAGATCCAGCAGTGGAATTGAGCTCCTTCATTCCTCTGCCTCCTTCTTCATCCTCAGCCTCAGAGGGACAGTCACTGAATCAGTAACTCGCTGGCAGCCCAAGGGCATTTTTCATTAAAGAGCCCAGCAGCAGGAATTGTGCTTCCCGAGGTGCCTGGGTGGGCAGCCTGGCCTCCACTGCTTCCCACCCTTCTCCCCTCCCCAGGGAGCCAAACCCCCTTGATTTGGGTGTTTCACAAATGGGCAGGGTTGAAAAATGTCTGAGAGATGCCCCACATGCTTCCCTCCCTTTCCACCACTCCAGTACCATCAATAGCCAAAGGAGCAGCGGTCCAGCCTTAGGGATGCAGTTTGTTCCCAAATTCCCAAGCCCTCACCAATATCGTATTTGCACTCCGTGAAACCAGGCAAAGTTGGGGGGTTTCTGTGTTTTAGAGCAAAGATCAAACAGAAGTTGGGGGAAGGCCTTGAGCCTGGCATGGCAGCAAGGGCTGACCAGCTCTGATCCCCACAGAAGAGATCACAGAATCATGGAATCATTTGGCCTGGAAAAGTCCTCTAAGATCATTGAGTCCAACCATTAATGCACAATACATCACACCTACACTGCTTCTAAATCCCTGGTGATTCCACCACTACTCTGGGCAGCCTGTGCCAAAGCTTGACAACCCCTTCCTTCCATGAGATTTTTCCTAATATCCAACCTATCCTCTCCTGGTGCAACTTGAGACTGTTTCCTCTTGCTCAGTCACTTCTTAACTGAAAAGACCAACCCCCAGCTGGCTGCATCCTCCGCGCAAGGAGCTGTGGAGAGAGAAGACACAGCAATTCCTCTGAAGGAAAACACGAGCCAGGCACAAAAAAAAATCCCTTAGAATTCCTTGTTTGGGTGTATTTAGCCATCATTTTTGCTGTACCTGTCTGGCTCATTCCCAATTGCAGCACACTTCCACAAGGTCTCACTAATAAAATAAACACGGTGCAGTTATGTTGGAGCCCAGGGCAGGTGGAAAACCCCTCAAACTGCCCTGGGGGTCCCAGACCCTGGCTGGGACCCCAGGAAAGCCTTGCCTTGGACCTCAGTCCATGGGAAAAACTTCCAACACTCAGAGATGAATTGAAAACAACAAAGATTTGAAAGAAATAGTAGCTTAGTTTGTCACAGGGTGAAAATTTGTAGTTTTGGGTTTTTAGGATGGAAGTAGATCAGAGCAAGATGGAGAATTCTGGGCAGTGTCTCATCTTCTTCTTCTTCTGCTTCTCCTTCTTCTGCGTCTCCTTCTCCTCCTTCTCCTCCTTCTTCTGCTCCTGCTCCTTCTTCTCTCTCTTCTGCTCCTTCTTCTTCTTCTTCTTCTGCTCCTCCTGCTGTGACAGTGGCACAGAGACATTGGTGGGATGGATTTGATGTAGGAATTGCGTGTCTAGAACAGGCAGTAGTTATGGGTATAGAACTGTAAATATAGCAGACTTTAAGAGTTAATTGGGTCAGAAACCTTTAAAAATTACCCTGGACCCTCTGTCCATATTCCTGTAGCTGCTTTCCTTCAGTGCACTGAGGCTGCTGTGAGGCCTTGAGATCAGAAATAGAATAAACACCTTTGAAGAGCGAACCCACAGGTTCCATCTCATCTTTTAAACCCTGGGACGGGACTTTGAAAGGAGAAGACCCCTAATTAGGGGATTGATGGGGTGAAAATCCCACCACAGTTAATATACCCATCACTGAGTCAGGGCAGCGTTCCTCCTCCCTTTGAAGGAGCCGCGGCAGCACCGGGAGCAGCTCTGCACATCCCTGAGAGGAACCAACCTTCCCCCTCAGCGCCCAGCTGGAATTTGACCTGCATTAACACATCCAAAGTACCCACACGTGTCAATAAATCAGCCTGGTGTATCCATTAACATCAAGGAAAGCACCTGGTTTTTATCCTTTAGAGTCAATGAACCCTCCGAAGTCCTTGCAAGTTTGTCTCCAACCCAGAAACGGCGTCAACAAAGGTTAATTTTCACTTCTGAGCACGCCAGAAGCTTTATACTCATTTGTAGGACACGATGGAAAGATTAAACCAAACAACCTCTAAATGCTCATCAATTCCACCACCGTTTTCTCTGCAACAGGGGAGGAACTGGGAGTCTCTGGGACTGGAGCTGCCTGGCAGCCAGCCGGCCACTCCACCCACCCTGGAAAGCAAACCTGGACAAGTTCAGCTCTGCTCTGTGGTGTGTTTTTTAGCTCATCCACGCATTCAGGACAGGCAAAAAAACCTCAAAAAAAAACCCCCCAAGCTGACCTGTGATGAGCTGATTGGGATTGTACCAGCTGGAACCTACACACCCCACAATATTCCCAAGTCAAAGAATCACAGAAGGGTTTGGCTTGGGAGGGATCATCTCATTCCAAAACCTTGCCGCGGGCAGGGACACCCTCCACTGTCCCCACCTGGCCTTGGACACTTCCAGGGATGAAGCATCCACAGCTTCTCTGGGAATCTGCCACTGTCTGAGCAAGCCTCTGTTCCCCCTGACATCCCCCTGCCATATTTCAGGACACAGAGTTTAGAAGACAAAGGACAAGCACATGAACATTTTTAGAAAGCTCACACAAAACAAGTCTTTATTCTTTGTTGCAGAAAATAAATACAGGTGCATATTCCATATGCTTTTCTATAAAAGCACTCCTACAAAATCACCGAACTGCATACAACAGTACAACCTTTTTGGCTTTTAAAATGCAAATATTATACAGTCACTTCATTTTGTTATCATTTAAAGCACTTGTAGCAAGCAGCTTTGGAAAAGGAATGCTTAATTTAGAAGCCAAATTCTTGCCTCAAGTGTTTTGTGGGATTTTTCCTTCCTGTATAGTGCAACTAACCTAAAAGCAACTCGAACAGTTTTTTGTAAATTGTTTATTCCCATCAACCCCCTCCCCCCCCAAAAAACACCCTGCAAAAGGAAAAAAAAAAAGGTCTTAGAAACTGTTCTACCTTGATACTTAAACCAAGAGAAAACAAGAAGTGGCTCAATTGAAATATTAAGGTAAGCACGATGCTTCACAGCTCGTTCTCTGTTTGCTTCCAGTTTGGCCCGGGGTGTTTCTTTAGAGGAAGAAGCTTTAATCATCCACTCCTATGTTCCTGAAAAGGTATGACATGGACTCCCCATTATGGATCCTGCGAATGGCTTCTGACAGGATCATGCTGATATCCACAGTCTTGATTTTAGGGCACTGAAGTTTTTGTATTTCATGCGGAATTGTGTTTGTAACAACCACCTAGAGGAAGAAGAAATGGTCAGGAAGACATAGATCTGTTATGTTTCCCACCTTTTATACTGGAACTGTGAAAGGGAGTTTTACAGACCCCACAAAACCACCCTGGCTGACAAAATTACAGTTTACATCACTGTCATGGTCACAGTCTTAGTAAGAACCACGTGTTGCCATAGGTTTCATGTATCCATGGCTACTAATGGCACTGTCCCTCCCTCCTGCCTTCCTTTCATTCATTCATTCAGCCACACAGATCCAGAGGAGGCACAAAAATACCCCACCCACTGAAGGGAGAGGTGCGCTGATACTGACAGTCCAGCCTTGCCACGGTAGGGCACGGAATAGATTGACTCCATGTAGTTGTCAGAAGAGAAAGAAGCTTTATTTACAATCCCAACAGTTTCTTTTAGAACACGCTGTGTAAAAAGGTCTGTTATTGCTCCATGGCACAGACACTGCTCTCCATTGGTTCAGAATACGAAACAACCCCTGGGACAGTTGTTCTGGCAAAGGGAACACTGTTTGCTGAGCCTGTGCTGAGAAACGGAGAGAGATGTTTTGAAAAGAGAAAACTGCTGACAGCTTTCCTTTGGGAAAGGAGCTAGTAAAAGTTGCAAGCTAAAATTCAGGCTCAGAAATGTCGAGCCCACACAGCATCTCACCACTTCCCGCTGCTACAGTTTAAAGACATGTGGATGGTAAATATCCCAGCACACAATTCCACAGAAAGAAAGCCTGAACCAGGAACCTCCCATCTAAATCCTTAATGCCAGCATATGTGAATAACCAAAGCAGGAGGAAACTGCTTGCTGAGAAGAGCCCCCATCACTTGCTCAGACCCCACACTTACCTCATCGATGGCAGACTCCTCGATCAGCCGGGGAGCGTCTGAGGACAGCAGGCCATGGGTGGCCATCACAAAGATCTTGTAGGCCCCTCTCTCCTTGAGGGTCTCAGCTGCAGCCAGAAAGCTGTCAACGTCATCTATGATGTCATCCTGCCAAAATCCCGGAGTCAGCCAGGGCTCACCACACCACACAGAGCAGCACAGCACACCGGACTGACAGCACGGCTTGGCCAGGTGTAACAAACCGCAAACGACCAGAAAATTGCCCTTTTGCTTACAAACCCAGAGACTGCACTCTGCTTTAGGGAAATCAGGAGTGCATCAAGGAATCACAGAATGGCCTGGGTTGGAAGGGACCTTCTTAAAGATCATCTCATTGCAGGCCCCGCCATGGGCAGGGACACCCTCCTTTAGACCTGGCTGCTGCGAGCTCCACAGCGCCTGGCCTTGAATGCTCCCACAGTGCCCTCACAGGGAAAAATTTCTTCCTTACATCCAATCTAACCCTAAGTTTGAAGCCATTCCCCCTTGTCCTGTCACTGCAGGCCCTTATAAATAGTCTCTCTCCATCTTTCTTGCAGGCTCTCCTCAGGTACTGGAAAGCCACAGCTAGGTCACCCCAGATCCTTCTCTTTTCCAGGCTGAACAATCCCTGTTCTCTCAGCCTCTCCTCACAGCAGAGCTGCTCCATCCCTCTGATCATCTTGGTGACCTCCTCCAGACTTGTTCCAACAAGTCCACCTCAGCTTCACTGGCATTCCTGAACTCCCCAGCAGGAACAGGCTGATTCTCCCTCCTGTGGAGGGCAGGCAGCACCTGTTCAGGTAAGCCCTGAACAGAATTTCACCTGCTCTGCCCATGGAAAGAAGGTCCCAGTGGTGCTTTCAGAGTGGATCCCTGCAGAGCTCCCAGCCAGCTTCATGAGCGTGCCCAGGGCTGCCCCATCCCAGCACAAGTGCACCAGCAACCAAAGCTGAGCGGCTGATACAGAACAGCCACTTGATTTCTGCAACTTAACACGTTTAATATGATTTATGAGAACTGATGGCATCTCACTTACCACAATGATAGCTATTCTTCCTCCTACGTCTCCAACAACTGTGATGGGTGGCTTTTCCTTGGGAATCAGCACTGATTAATGGCAAAAGTTTTTAGAGGGGTAGAAAGGAGAAAGAAAAGAGAAAGTTTATATCATTTATTTGAACCATGGAAATGTCTGATGGGTCACCGCTATTAGAGACACGAAGCAACAACTATTTCAACATCACTCCTGAGAAAACCAACAGGATTCTAATACATAAATCATTTTTAAAGCTTAATTAAAATATTAACTATATTCATTTATACCTGAATTATTTACCAATTCAGTTAATTCTTAATTTCAGGACAGAAACAGAGTGGTCTGCAAACACAACCAGTTCAGCCACCCAGTGACACCCACGCTGGGTTTATGCCCTGCGCTTTTGGTGGAGCAGCTGTAAGTCACATCCACACTCAAGCAAGAAGGAATCATCTTCTCCCCACTAAGAAAGATGATTTCTTTTTTCTCTGTGAAGAACCACTCCTTTTAGACAGTCCACCCCTGCTAAACCCACAAAAGCAGCAGATAAATGTCACGGTAGGACACGGAATAGATTGACTCCATAGGGCTGTCAGAAGAGAAGGAAGGCTTTCTTTACAATCCCAACAGTTTCTTTTAGAACACGCTGTGTAAAAAGGTCTATTATTGGTCCGTGGCACTGACACTGCTCTCCATTGGTTCAGGAATAGGAAACAACCCCTGGGACAGTTGTTCTGGCAAAGGGAACACTGTTTGCTGAGCCTGTGCTGAGAAACAGAGAGAGATGTTTTGGAAAGAGAAACTGTTGGCAGCTTTCCCTTGGGAAAGGAGCTGGCAGTGGTCAGCGAGCTGAAATTCAGGCTCAGAAATGGTAACAGCGTCCCAGCCACACTTACTTACTGGGGATCTCCAGGCTGGGGTGGATAGCAGCGACGTATTTGGCGGTGGGAGGGGAGTGCCGCCCGTCCACCATGTCGGACTCGGCGTCCTGAGCCTCCCCGTGGATCACGGCGATGCCCAGCCGCAGGCGCTCGGCGAACGACTGCGCCCTGCAGGGGAAGGGTTAAAGGAACCAGGGGAAGGTTACATGGAAAATGATTCACATAGGTACCACCCTAATCTGTTTTCGTTTTGTTTCTAGCGTTTCAGATGGAAGTCTGGGGGTTTTTTGGGATTTTTTTGGGAGAATTCATAGAAGAAATCAGTTTCCTCTCAATATCTTGTTTTAGCAGGTTTGTTAAAGTCAGAATAAGCTTCCAAGTGCCCATGTGGGCCGTAAGGTGACAGGATAAATGTTGCAAGTCACAAAATGCTGACTACTCCCTTCTGCCTTGCCCAACAGCCAAAATAACACTTCCCAGCCTTCAGCATCCTTGGGATCCCAGGCTTCAGTAGGACACATCTAACAGTAACCAAGAACTGCCCTGATGGCTTGTCTACATTTAATAGGAAAAAATACTCACATAAAAAGAGAAAACAAGTGTTCACCTATTTATTTAGTACTAAATAAAGACAGTATCCCTGACCTGCTGACACATAACCTGAGATACCCCATGGAAAAGGGGATCCAGATGCTCATTCTGCCTGACAACCCACACTTGGGACTTGAACAGCTTGGATTTTTTAATTAGCTGACATGAAATTCCTTCACACTGCAGTATTCCTTCAACTAAAATTAGAAATTTCTGTAAAGAAGTGTAAGTGTAAGGTTAGTTGGGGGAGTGGGAAAAGCAGAGAGCCAGGAAAACAGGAACATGCATCCCAGATATTGGAAGCTGCAAATACAGGCTAGGACACCCATCCCACCTGCACACCCAGGGGTTTGGGATCCTGCCTCAGCCACCCATCCCAGTCTGCTCCAAGCAAGCCCAGCACATGCAGAGTGATTCACTCTGCTCCAACATCAGCACCCCAGACCTGTGCCTGAATCACCTCCTCGGTCCTTAAGCCTTATTTCACTCTCCAAACAATCCCAAGTCCAGAGAATAATTTGCCCATTGTGATACTCGGTTAATTAAAAATGAACCATCTTCCACCCTGTGGTTATCATACAGTTATAATATTTTTGCAAGTAGTTAATTACAGGTAATTATTATTACAAACAATAAGAGTTATGACTTAGCAGGAATAATCCTATCAATAAAACTGTATTAATTACCTTAAAATGCAGTATTAAACTGAAAAAAAATCAAAGTAACAGCTAAATGATTTATTAATTTTCCAGTGAGCTCAGAAACCACAGAGACATTCTGAACTTCACCAGGCAGGGTTTCTTTTTCACAAGCAGGCATTGATCAAAAGTATTTCCTAGACTGTTTTCAGTCTGGATTAGGCTGAAACATCCAATTATCCCTCTCCCAATACAGTGTAATTCTTTAAATATTGTCCTTAAATACTCATAGGAACATGTGAAGGAGCTAAACAATACAGTTCTGGGATCCTCTCCTCCACAAATCACTGCATGATGTGCAACTCATCTGTCTATTTGCTGGCATTGATAATTACTGGATAAGCATTAAAATGCTGCAACAAACACTTGCCTCCACCCAAGAGGCAATACTGACACCGTGGAAAAGAAATGGAAAAGAAACCAAGGTAAAATTACCTGGCCAAAACAAAAGAAATCACAAAAAGTACTGTTGGAGAAAAAGATGACAAAAGGTGATTTGTCACAGAAAATAAGGAAAACACGGAGTATCACGATTTGTTGGCGTGGAAGTCTAAATATCTCTTCCACAAACTCTTGGTTTGTCACCACAGCAAATACAGCATCTCTTAAACCATCATCCAGCTCTTACAGCCCCTGCTGACAGCACTGGGATTTCAGAGTTTAGGAACAGTCAACTAAACTAAAAAGCTTCATGGATTAAAAACAGTCTTTCAATCACCAAAGACTTCACAATCACCATCATGTCAAAGAGCAACCCCAGTTTCACCACCTGTGTTTAGGATCTGACCGGCCACGTTCTTGGTATGCCCATGTTAAGAAACTCATCTGGATTAATGGCATTACACTTCCAGCCACTTTTCCTCATTTACAGCACGGGATTTATAATGTAAATGCACACAAATAGAATGTGATTAAAACCCTTCTTAATCATAAGCACTGTATGGATTTACCACATCCTTTTGTGTGGATTTTTATTTTTTACTCTCCTTAGATTTATTATGATTACAGCGATGATGCAAAAGCTACACCGCTGACAGAGGAGAACTGGCAGGGATGTGAAGGTTGCATCTCCTAATTATTGGGTATTTGTCCTTCACTTGATCCTAAGAACAAAATCCCGACAGAGATTTCCTGCTCCAAGGCAAGAGAGCAGATCTTACCCACCTCTTTGCAGACGCAGGAGATTTGGCCACAATTACAGCATTCCTGTAGTCTGGTATCTGTAGTAAATAACAGATAGCAATGTCCACTTCATATCTTCAGACAAATTTAAACTCAGTAAGAATCAGAGAACTTTATTTTGCCGGAAGAATTTTAAGCATTGAACATTTTACCTAAGAAAGCGACCTCAAGAATTCATGGTACATGATCAGGGTTGACAGCTCAGTAAAAACATGTCTTTAGAAAATTCAGGTATTAACTTCAAACTGTACCTTTTGTAAACCCCATTTTATAGTGCAGATAACAGAAAAATAACTGCTTTAGGACATCAGGGTTACACCCACAAGTGTTACAAGAAACAGGAAACCATCAAAATTAAAGTTTCCTGTTCAACCTAACCTGTCTTTAATCACTAAAACCATCATTTTACAACTTCCTATTGCCTTACAGAGTGCCCCAAGGAAAGTCACACCTCTCCATCACATCCTACTGACTCCGTCTATGGACCATCAGAGGGGACAGAACTTCCAGAGTCCCTGGAGGCAGCCTCACAGTGCTGCAAACTCTCCGTGCTGGCCAGCACGAGGAGACGCTGCTGCAAATGCTGGCAGCACCAGAAGGACACAGCCAGGAAGTCTGGGTCTCCCTCTGCCAGGGGCTTCAGACAGGCTTCGCAAGCACAGTCTGCTCCTGACTTTGCTGCCCCTGCCCCTCCTCATACTGGTTTTTCACTCCAGACTCCTGATCCCCATTTAAGCAGCATTTTAGTCTCCATCTCTCAAAGGTTTCTTCTCCTCATCTCCATTTTCCCTGCAAACAGTGACTCCACATCAGATTCCCCTGGCTTGCAACTCCCCAAGCATTCCACCATTCACACTTCCAGTTCTCCTTTCCAGCAGCAACAACTGCACTCCCTCTGGTATCTCATCCTAGCCCTCTCCCTGCAAACTCAGCCTTGTCCTTCACTCTGCTGCCCTGCGATGATCCATCTCTATGGAGAGCAGCTTGAAGAGAACATCAAAGTCTGTCCTTGCACCCCAAAACCACAGTCCTAGCCAAGTCCTGCAGAGCAGGTCCAGTCCTCAGAAGCCCAGCGCTAAGGGATGGAAGACTCTTCACTAAACACCTGCAAATTGCTCTGCCAGGGATGGAATTCACAGATTTGTGGGTCTGACACCCTGTCATGCAGCTTGTCAGATGTCAAATACCCATTCCAGAGCACAGAAACACTTGGGGTTTCTGCAAACACAGGCAAGGTAAGTTCTTCCACAATCTTATCCACAATATACAAACTGCACTGGCTGATTATTTCCAACAGCTCTACCTGAAATGGGCATGGGGAGAAAAAAAAAACCAACCCTTCTGAATTTGGGCGAGGGCTCAACCAACAGAAAATAAGGAATTTTCTGAGGACGTTGGCAATATTAATAATTCACAATGTCAGTAACTCCATCTATGAACCGGGAATTCAGCATGTTCTGTCCTTTCCAAACATTGAGTTATACAAGAGGCTACAAAGATTAACATGATGGAAGGCACGGACAAGGCAGGGCCTGTCGCTCGACATAACAAAGCCTTTGATCTAGCTCAGACACCATTGCCTCATTTTTCCCCTGCCAAATTACCAAATTTGTTCTCAGCTCTTCAAAAATGAAGTCAGAAAGCCAGAAATGTCATTCCAAAGACACTGAGGTGTCAACAAGTCCATGAAACAAAGGGCTACGTCACTCTGGGATTAACACCTGCACAAAGGAAAGAGAAGCCACGCAGAATCCCACCTTTGCCAAGCACACAGAGGAAAACACCAAACTACTTTCATATCACAGGAATTTCACTGATTGGACTGTCCTCATCCTAGAACAGCGATTCTCTTCACATCTAGGCATAAATTTCCATCAGGGAACAACTACAGGCCCTCACCCTCCTAACTTCCAGTGAAATGTTTTTTCAGTGACTATCATTCTTTCCAAGCTGGACTCCATTTCATGCTCCTCAGGACATCCCACCATGATTCCCACAGCTTTGAAAGCTCTGGCATTCCCAGCCCAGCAAGTTGTGGCCACCAGGAACTTGAGATGAGTACTGAATTCCCCCTGCGCAGCAACTGATCTAAGTTTTAATCACAGCTACTAAAACTGATCTGGCTGGTGAAGCCACTGGCCAGCACAGATCCCATGTGAACAGACCCATTCAGTGAACTCTGGTTTTGGAAAGTCCCTTCATGGATGAGCAGAGGGATGAAGAACTGAAAGTCTTTTAAAACTTCTCTCCACATTCTTCAGATCTCTATAAATGGTCATTTGTTAGACTGCCCAGCAGTGTCAGGCTCAAAGCTGCAACAATTATGTGTAAACCATTAAAAGCTCAGGAATCAAAATGTGCTTCAAGACCAAAACAGGACCATGATCTTGTTACTGACCATTAATCACACTTTCAAGCAACACATAAAGACAAAACTCATCTTGTGTCTGTGTGTTTGGTTTTCCACTTCTGGATTTTGGGTTTTTTTTTTGTTTTTTGTTTAAGTTAGAAAGTGCTTACAATGTGCAACATTTTTCTCCTGGAAAAAGACTGTGGCAAAGACAGAGCCTGAAATTTTGTTCTGCCATCCTCTTTGACTCTTATTACCAAATGAGATGATCATGAGGAATTCAAATGGTAACCGATTCCCCAAACAGATTTGAATACTGCCATAACAAAATCATGTTGGTTTGGGTTTCTTTAATGGGGTGGGGTGGGGTGTGTTTGGTTTTTTAAAATGAGGCATTCCTATCTCTATAAAAAGAAATAGCTTGGCTTCAAAAGCAAGAGTGAGCTAAACCTTTTCTCTGACCAGGAAGAAAGCACTCGCTTTATATTCCAAATTATCATTAGTCAGAGGCTTAACGTGCATCTTATACCTACAATTATCATTTGCACGTTTTGTACAGGCAAACCTACCAGCAGCACTGCTCAAAAACCTTATAAAAATAAGAAACGGAGGCACAGAACAGCCCAAGTTAAGCTCCTCAAGTCAAGACATGCAGTCTGAGCAAACAGCGAGTGCGATTTCCACCCACCAGCCTGACTTTCAGAGCACAGTCAATAGGCGCCCTCAGAGTTTACAACTTCCAAAGTGCTTCTTATTTATGTGATTTAAATTTATGCCCACGCAAGCAGCCCATCCTATAAATGTCAAGGAAACTGGAAATAGGAAAGGAAGAGGACATCAAGAGCAAGAAAATCCAGTATTTTTTTTTTTTAGTGTTAGGGGAATATATCTAAGCAAAAGCCAGCATTGCTGCATGGGTAGGAAAACACCAGCTCTTCAGCAAAGCAGAAGTTAAATGTGGGCAAGAGAAGAACCAACAGCTCCCAAGAGCACTCCCTGCCCCAACACCACCCTTCCCCCCTTAAAATGCAGTTTGAAGAGTTAATCTTTTCAGAGGGATTTGTTTCAGATGCCCTGAGACATGACAAAAAAAAAATAACTGTAGTAACAGGCCTTCCTCACCTCTTCTTGGATGTACTGGAGTAAAAATGGGGATGCTCTCAAGTTATCAACTGGAATATTGAAGAAACCCTGAATTTCCTTCTGATGTAGGTCCATGGTAATAAGATGAGTTAGTCCTTTAGAATAAAATAAGGCATACAGACAAGCACGTCAAGAAAAGTAAAAGAGAACAAACACTTCATTTTTCCAAGTTTCACTGCAGTTTGTCCAGAAAATCTCTAAGCTGCACGAGACCACTAAGTGAAATCACATAATAAATTTATTCCCTCTTAAGCACACTGGCATGAATGTGTTTTGAGGCTAGAGTGACTTTTTTAAAAGAACCTCAGAACACTGCACATAAGTGGCTCTGCAGTGCCACACTGAGGCGGGCGAGAGCCTTCTCCACTGGACATGGGACAAAATGGAAGCACTGATCTGTCCTGTGTCACACAGCAAGACCCTGGCACGCTCATTAGTTCTGAACTCCTCAAAATGGGCCAAGCTCCTCATCAAAAATCACTTCCCTCAAAATAACAACCCGGGTCACACAGTTTGTTACAACTGCCTGCTTCTTCCCAGGGCTGGGAGCGAAAGGAAAGAAGTAGAAAATGTGTTGAAGGCTGTGAAAATGAATAATCTCGTTCTCCCACATGGTCTCAAATGGAAAGGACAAAGTGCATTCATCCAACAAGTAAAAAACAACACAGAAATGACAGGGCACAACTGTTCCAGAGTGTAAGAAAGGCAGAGGATGGTGTTATGAGAGGTGCATACCAAGGCAGCTCAGCCCAGCAGGCTCATTTTGCCAGCTCAGTAAAGTTCAGTGTAAAATGGTTGTAGCAAATTGGGGTTTTTTATGAACTCATCGTTTGGAAACATTTCTAATTACATTCTCCTTTTTACATAGGTTTTTATCACATCAAAAGCTCGGCAGTTGTTTTTAAACAGAGTCCAAATTTGTGTACAGATCTCGCTAAACCTGGAAGCTGACAGCAGGAGCCCCCCTTGCCCTGATTATTTGTCAGCCACATCCTCACCAGCTTTGCACATCATGGAGGCCAGCAGTTTGGAGACGATGGAGCCCCTTTTCCTCATCTTGCACTGTTTGCTGTAGGGGAAGTAAGGAACCACTCCAATGATGCTTTTGGCACAGGAGGTTTTACATGCATACACCATGATCAGGAGCTCCATGATCGTGGTATTCACATCCCTGCAACGAGAAACATCCGCTTCTGTAGCTGGTGCACAAAAATCCTGTACTCACCACAGTATTTACACGCACCCAGGCATGGAGGGGGCAGATTTCTTGGAGAACTGGTCATCAACTAAGACCTACATTTCTGCTGCCGTTTAAAAAAAGTCTCAGCATTTGTAAAGTTTTTTTCACATCAAATAAAGAATTTCTGAACACATTGCCCAGGAAACGTTCCTCCTACATCTTAACTTTGTGATGGTGCTGGAGACAGGGAGCTGAGAAGAATTTCAAGAGAATGACATAAGCAAAAGAATACACTTAGGGAAGGAATGCAGAGACCACGGGGAAGGTTTTATTGATACAGTCACTAAAAATTAAAATCATAGATTGTGTGCATACAAAAAACCACACAAAACCAGTTGTCACAGTAGGACACAAAAAATAGATTGACTCCACAGAGCTGTCAGGAGAGAAAGAAGGCTTTATTTACAATCCCAACAGTTTCTTTTAGAACACGCTGTGTAAAAAGGTCTGTTATTGCTCCATGGCACTGACACTGCTCTCCATTGGTTCAGGAATAGGAAACAACCCCTGGGACAGTTGTTCTGGCAAAGGGAACACTGTTTGCTGAGCCTGGGCTGAGAAAGAGAAAACTGTCGGCAGCTTTCCCTTGGGGAAAGGAACCAGCAATGGTCAGCGAGCTGAAATTCAGGCTCAGAAATATCGAGCCCACAACCAGTAACAAAAACCCGCCACAAAGAAAAGCCTCTATCTAGTAAACCTAAGCTTATTACACCGCATCACAAAGATAAAAGGTGATTAAAAATGAAAACCAGAAGCATTCCTATGGACAGCCCCCATCAAATGCCAGCACAGGGTCTTTATACTCACTTTGAAACTGTTTGGATGATAAATACATCCTTTCCCCTCACAGACTCCTGAATCTGCACCCGTGTTTCTGCCAAGAAGAGAAACATGTATCATTTGCAAGAGCAAAACTCTTTTTGGAGTCTCAGAAAGGGGAACCAATACATTCAAATCAGTGTCAAGCACATTTCCAGTTTTGCTAATGAAATGCTCACCTCTGTTTGGCTCTTGATAAACCTGAACCTTCCCCATCTCAACTCCCAAGCGCCTGCGGGAACAGAAAAAAGGCAGAAGTCAATAAAGGGAGAGGAAGGGCAAATCAAATGTCAATCTCATATAATGCAGCAGTTACTGAAAAGGCAGCATTCTGTGGGTGAAAACTAAGGAAAGAAAATCCTAAACCATCAAATCAGTAATTACAGTGAACATCTCTTTAAAAAGCACCTACCATTTCCATTTAGCATAGCAGACTATGCTAAACTTATTTTCCAGTCAAGCTCAGAACAAGCAGCAGGAAAAAAAATGCTGGAATACTAAATCATGTAACATTTTGTAATTTTTAATGTATTTCTTGCTCTCTCTCTATATATATATACTCACATGTGGCAACACACATGTGCACAATACTTAAAAAGAGTGCTTTTAAATCATTCTTCTCCATAGAGAAAAGTCAATGTGGAGTGAAGAGGAAAGGGCAGGCATTATTTTATGGATAATGGAAGAATAGTATCAGCTGCATTTATTCCTAGTCAGCATTAGCTAGACCTCACCACTACAAAGAGGAGACCAGAATATGCTCTGCACTCAGGCCCAAATTCTTTCCACACATAACCTGAGTTCCTTTGCACCGCCCTTTCTCCTCCCATCACACCTAACTTCGGGTAAATAAGCCTCTGGAAGAAATCAATCCTGTCTAATATTCCCAGTAATGTTATACATCCTAATCAGCACAGTAAAAATTTACTTTAATCCTGAAAGTTCTGCTGAAGCTATTAATGGATTTAAGCTAAAGAAATGTTCCCATCCAAAATATCCAGAGAGCAGGAGGGATGTAGTTTTCCTGCCTAAAAAAAAACCACTACAAAGAGTAAAAACTTCTTCATGATGATTAAACACTACGCAAACATTAATTATCCCACGTGTCTCCTATAAAATGCTGCAGCCAATCACGACCTGCCACAGAACAATTCAAACACAGGTTACTCTGTTACTGAGCTGTTGAAATACATTCTCCAACAGAGCACACTCCATATCCTTGCACATCATGGCAGTTTTCCCGTAAAACTTTCCTTAAACAGGGAGCTCAGGTGTCCAGTAAAACAAATCCCACCAGAAAAATCCCAAGATGACGGGATTCCCTGCAGACTTCACTTACTCAGCAATCCTCTTGGACAGCTCCATGCATGAGGAATTGGAATTAGCTGAGAACAGCACCAGCCCACCCTTGGTGATATTCATGATGGCCCCAATTTCAGTTGATGGCACACAAAACATCAACCCTAAGTTGTTTTGCCGCTTCTAAAAGACTGCAAGAGATCAGAGGTCATTTAAATGCATGTTAAAAAACAAAACAAAACAAAACAAAACACACATTTTCTCTGTTTAGAAAGTGTAGTCTCCCAGAACCCTGGATAGTCCAGCAGCTTTAAAACCTGTTATCCCCACTTTAATACCTTCCCAAAGATCCCCCAAGACAACCTTCTAGCACCAAGTTTTCCTCCTTTTTAACTGTTTTCCTGAGGCTATCATCCAGTAACACTGATACTTTTTTTCTCCACCAGCTTGTCCAGTTCATTTTCCAGAACTGGGCAACGTTTATTGACTTTTCCAAAATCACAAAGACAGTCAGGGGTAGAATTGAGCTAAAAAGAGCTCCTGGGGCCTGGCTAGAAGAGTCTATTTCCATGGCTGAGTCTCTTTTCAATACTTTGCAGTAACTTATAAACTTACAAATAAGGATGAAATGTAAGGAAGAATTCAATAAAGCTGGCAGCTGTAAATAATGACCTCTTGCACAGCAAATCCACTTGCTGAAGCAGCTGTTGTCATTCTTCAAAAGCAATATTGCTCCTGTGAAAACAGGAGAAAAATACCAGGAGGAAATCAGTATAATTTGGTTTTTGTTTCAAATAAAAGCGAAACCCACTAATCTCGCCAAGGATTTGATGGGATTCCATCCTTTTACTATTCTTTGTAAATCACATTTTCATGGTTCCTTCTGCTATAAAATTTTGGTCAAATAAAAGGAAAAAAAGAGATCCCAATGACCAGCAGCCCTGGAGAGATCAAAGCAGCATTCAACTCAAAATCCTGCTGCAGAAATAATCCAATCCTCCATCATCCATTTCAGCATCACGCAGGAGACTGGAAACATGAAATAAGAGTGGCATCATTCAAACCAAAGTAAAAAGAAGTTACAGCTCCATCAGTGACTCCTCTCCTGGTAAACATCTCCCTGCTGAGAAACAGAATTATCTAATAGTCTCATGTAACTGGTTAGGAAAAGCTGATGATGTATCAAATGGTAAGGAGTCCAAAACAACAACTAAAAGAGGAGTTTTGTATTCACAGGAACAGCTGGCTAGGTCTGTAATGGAACTCCTCTACTACGAGACAGTCTGGCTCGGTTTAACTTTGTCAGAGGAACCCGACTCACTCTTGTGAAGAGCCAAAGTCAAGTCAGGAACTTCCTGACAACAAATCTGTTGGTGCCAAGGCTGAGGTCTGCTCAAGTGCCGTGAATGAAAACCTGCCTGTCATCAGAACCGCCAAACTGTGCACAGATCGAGCACAAACAGCGACAATTTCAGCTCCCAGAATGTCGGAATGTTTCAGTGCACTAAAACCAGGGGGTTCCCTGATATCCCCAAAGCAAGACCTGTATCTCTCTCAAATTAAACACCTAAAAAAACCCCATTTCTTAGTTAGTGTTTCTCTGCTCTGCTGCACACCCACTCCCAGCTGTCAACTAATGGCCATCACCCATCAAATATTCATGATGGTGTTCAAGATCCATCCCAGCTCCACCAGAGCGAGCACAGACCTGAAATGCTTTTAGGTCTCAGAACAGCACCTGACAGCTCCCTGCTTGTGTGCCTGGATGGGGACAGCGTGGAGGCAATTTTCCGTGTCACTAGAAGCATTCACAGAGTGTTCAGAAGGTATATTTTTATCCCATTGTGTGTCTTCTTTGTTCTATAATTAGGGAAATGAGGAGCCTTAAGAGATCTTAAAAGATGAGTTGTTGGCTTCCAGCTATTGCTGAGGGTGCACTTTACACCACAACACACTGATGTTTTTACTTGTATTGACAAGCAGCAGTGAAGATTGCTTTTCACATAGCCATAGGTCAAAGACTTTCTTATGGATGTACTTCAGCAGCTACAAGTGGGTATGGTGTGTGTGCGCAGGGAAGTTGCATTTCAAGAGTAAAATGGATGTATCACCCTTCAAACAGGTGTTGGGTCGAAAGCAAGCTCACAAAACTTTATTAAGATGTGCAAAGACATGACTCCACAGGGTACAGGGGACCATAACCCTCTGCTTTGAGGCGGGCCAACCTTCCAAGGCTGGACACAAGCAGCGGAGAACAGGCTGCAGCACAAACTCCTGCCCGTCCTTTTGGGCTGCACACAATTACACGGACACATCACGATGAGCACAATTACTGGGCACACGTGGCTTTATGCCTCCATGAACTGAGCACGTCCACGCAGAAAGCAACAGAGGCAGGAACAGCTGGATGCGATAACCACGGTACTAAGGAATGGACTCCATGGGATGGAGGGAATCTGCGCCCTCTCACCCATCTCCCCACAGGGAATATTTGCGTCCCTCCACAACCACCGATGCCCCTGGGCTAACAGACGCTGGCAGCCCACACCTCCCTGCCAGTGCCTCAGATGCTCCAGGTGGGTTGCACAGGCCCTGCGGTCCCCGTGGCTCCCATCCCTCCGCCCCGAGCTCAGCCCGGGCACGCCGCAGCCCCACGCCGCTGCCCCTCACCTGTGGGACTTGCGGGGGAGCCCGAGCAAGCCCGAAAAGGGGCCGCCCAGGAGAGGGTCTCCATCCCCTGAGGAGAGGGCGATGCAGCCCGTTCCTCAGGCGTCGGAACCCCGTGTGGGGAAGGGGGGACCTCCTGCCCTCACACAGCCGGCNAGCGCCGCCATTTTGCCCCCCGGGCCCCGCCGTGCTCGGGGTCGCAGGGACGGGCTTTTGGGGCCGGAGAATCTTTAGAATATTTGAATCGTCAGTGTGGGAGCTGCAGGGTCATCCAGCCCGACCGTCAAGCCAACGGTCCCCACGAAATGGCATCACCCACCGCCAGATGTCGGTGCCTCTTCCGATACCTCCAGGGATGGTGGCTCCAGCGCCTCCCTGGGTACCTGTTCCAAGGCCTGACCTCACGGACAATGAAGAGACTTTTTGGGATATCTAATCTGAATCTCCCATGTCTCAGCTTAAGGCCGTTTCCAAGACCAACCGCCCTCCTCACTGCAACATCCTTTCAGGGAGTTGGAGAGAATAAGGACCCTTGAGCANCGGCTGAGCTGGGCTGAGCGGGCGGGAGCGCCCCTCGCTGAAGGCCTTACCTGCCGGCTGCGGCCCGCCGGCCCCGGGAGAAGGCGGCGCGGCCGGAGGGGGAAGGACGGGGAGAGGCAGAGGCGGCGGCGGAGCTCAGCCCCTCCGGTGCTCCGCGGGCAAGATGGCGGCGCGGCGANTCCTCCAGAGTTAACAAGCCCAGCTCAGCCATTCCTTATAAAACACATTTTCTAGAACCGTCATGAGCCTCGTTGTCCTTTGCTGAAAAACAGAAGTACAGATCTGAATCCCCAACTGGGATGATGGGGGGACCTCAACACCCCAGTGCAGCTGCCCCTCCACCAAAAATGATCCCCGGTGCAAAATCCACGTGGAATAACGCAGTGATGTCCACAGGGTGCCATTATTTTGGAGCTCCCACATCTGCATCCCCACCAGAGGGGTGGAAAGGTGGCTGCCACACTGCTCTGGGCATCGCCATCCCCGCCAGATACCGAGCTACCATCTGGCCTTTGCCATCAGCAAAGTTTATAGAAAAAGAAGCATTTCAGCAAAGTAAATTAAGAACAGAAACTATGAGTGGCCTCTCAGTTCCTTGTCAAAAGCACACACGATTTATCCAGAGTCCTCTCAGGAGTCTCCTTGCCACATGCATCGGTTGAACTGCTCAAAGATTCTTTTGTCATCTGAAATGAGACTCTTATTTCAGTCACCCTGTTTAAAAAGGAAAAAAAAAATAAATAAAAATAAAAAGCTTTGAGGAAGTTGCAGTCATCCCACACAGACACACATCCCTCCTTTAAATACAAAACCCAAACACCATGTTTTTTCCCCAGACTGCACAGTTAGAACTTGATTTAAATTACACTTCTCAGTATGCCCAGGTTGATCAGCATTTTATGGATCAGAATTTTAGCATTTAGCATAAAGCTACAAATCAAGTACTTTCTGCTGCGGGTTTTCTCACAAAAAGCAGTTAAATTTGATTATTCCCAGACTGCAGGGTGGACTGGAGCAAGGCTGATCATCCCAGCAGATATTTCTGTCCATGCTGGCTTTAACATAAAAGAGGAGGAAAAGCCACAGGCCAGCTCACCAAACATGCTTGCAAAGGGACAACATTAAATTCATAGCTTGAAACCATGTTTCTGCCACTACAGGCTGCATTTTCCACTTTAAATATCCACAGGCCAGGGTTTTCCCCAGATTTCACATTTGTTCTTGCTTCATGCATGCCAAGACTTTGTCGTCTGCTTTTTTGATTTTTTTTTTCAGCAGAGTTGGAGCTGGGGAAAGGGAAGCCATTTAACGTGGAGCCGTGGACCAGATGTTGAGCACCCCACTTGCAGGCTCACAAAGCCAGGACATCTGTTAGAAATATGTGAGCAGAGAGGCCATCAGCCTCTTAGATGCTGCGGTGATCCTCTGCCTTTCCTTCACTTCTGCTGCATAAATAATCCAATCCTTCATCATCCATTTCATCCTCTTCCGAATTACGCTGAGGTGGAAGGGAATAGTCCTGTCCCTCTCCACCCTCACCATTCCCAGTCCATGTTTTTCTGCTTCCAGGCTGGTGCTTCCACACAGTTGATTCAGGATCATTGACCCAAGCGGGTTCTTTTTTTTGTTTCAGGGCTTTCAGGACAAAAAGGAAGGGGGCTGAGCTTTTTGTTGGCCTCTTCACTGAGCAGCAGAGATTTCTCTTAGCATTGGTCTCCCTCGCAGGATTCCACTACAGGCTGGTGTGGCAGAGCAGTTGAATGCAGAACAGCCAGAACAACACATGGTGAAGCACTGACCTATAATGCAATTAGCAGCCTTCCCCAGAAGCATTTTTCAATACCCCAGGGCACTCAGAATTTGCTGATTGTTTGATTTGTGCTGCCCCAAATTCCTGACATTGCTTAAGCAAACCACAGGACTAGGAACTAAGTGATCCCGTCTTCCGATCCTTTTGTTATGAGGCTACTGCCTTTGTTTTCTTAGAGAAAAAAAAAAATCCTCTTCCTTCCCACCTCTGTCTTCCTGATGAGAGGAGCACCAGTTTAAATCTCAGCTCCTAAGGGAGAGGGGTTTGTTAATTTGACAATACTCTATCCAAACACTAAGAATTCAACAAACAGCTGCTCCAAGATGTGCACATGGATTTTATTTCATTTACAATGATTCAATTAGCAGCCATCTAAGGAATTCTGAAAATTTGCTGGGTGTGAACTCACTGGCAGAAAGAGGTTTGTTGTTCTTAATCCAGATGGGACCCTGGCAAGCAGAGATGTGCAAAAAACCTCCCCCACACCACACCTAGTCCAGCCAAGGTGAAGGGCACTGCTCATCCAGCACTGGGCTGGACGACAGGCTGCATCCATCACCTGAGAGAAGATAAATGCTGCTGTCACCCCAGCTCCTGAGCTCCATCCATCACTGCTCAGCCAGGTTGGCTTTTGTTTGTTTAGAGTTGTTTTTGTTTAAAAAAAAATCCAAACAAACAAAAAAAACAGATATTAAAGCTCACCTACCATACCATCTGACAGTGAGAACTGTCAGACACAGTGCATCAATGAAACACTCTGATTTCATCCTGACAGAGCCCTGTGGATAGGTTTGGTCTCTCCCAACAAATAAAGGCATCCCAAAAACATCCTCTATCCTACACAGCCCCTCTGAGCCCGCAGGGAGGTTCTGCAGCACACAGGCACCTCCAGACTGAGCACAGACCAAAAGCCATCACCTCCCTGCTCCCCTGCCTTCAGCTTTGTTGCCTGGAGGACAACTGTGTCCAATTTCCAGAAGATTCTGCCTTGGACACTACCCAGCTAGGGAGGCAGAACTCAAAGCCACTATAAATGCATTTTGGAATTGATGGAAGGAGGTGTAATTTTATCATATCTTGGGAGTGATCTGGAAATAGCATTCTCTATGTCTGAGAAGCCAAGTGCTTTAATAAAGGTCCTGGAGCAGGGAACACATCTCTGTGTGAAGGGCTGTGGCAGTAGACAGCATTCACAGCTTTATCAAATATTACTGCTTGGCTATCTGTGGGAAACAGGCACAGACTCATTTGTCACAGTCCTGTTCCCCCTGAGTCACAAAGCGCTGACTGAAGGACTCCCTGAGTTCAGGGGTTTTTTTTTCTCCTGTTTCCAGCTGCGCTCCCAGTTCCGGGTCAGTCTATAATGTTTAACAGATCTGCTGCATCAGCTGCAGCACAGACACGGGGTTATCTCCAACCAGCCTCCCAACAAGGAGACGAGAGGTTTGTGGGAATCCCTGGAGTGTGACAGCTCCTGCACAGACAGACAGCTCGAGATGGGTATCAGGGCGAGGGTTTGGACAAACACTGCCCTAAGACAAAAGCCAGCAGTGGTGCCTCTTGTTTGGTTCACAGATTCCCTCTGCATTGCTGTGCGTGGGCAGCTCTGTCCTGCAAAGTCTGTGTCACATCCTGTTCACATCCATCACCTGATGTTTACGGGTGTGGTTTGCCCTTTGGTCGGCCTTCAGACAAAATTGGTTGGACTGCACAGTGAAATCGTGAATTTGAACAGCTACACAGCCCGTGACAAACACTAATTAGTGCCCCGTTCCTCCTTGTCCTACCGACTGAGCCCCAGCGTGATTTGCCGTCTGCCTCACTAAGCTGCAGCTCCTCTCCAAAGAGTACACAGGCACCATGCCCTGTGCAGGCATTCAGTGGGCACAGCAAGGGCTTCACATGGTCACTGCAGCAGATCAAAGCAGAATTCAGCATATGAGAGGAAGCTCTGTGCTTCGCATGCACAACTGGGGGGTGTAAAGAAAGATTTGGTGCCAGCCTTGGCCTGTACACCAAAAAGAAGCTGGAAGAGGTGTAGTGAAGCAGCAAAGAGTATCCTGTGTCCTCCCCAGTTTGGTTCTGACCAGGCGCAGCCCCAGATCACCAAAAGCAGATTAATGTCCATGCTGGGAGTGGGACCCTCACCCTGCTGCTACACCAAAAAAAGGCTGAGCCTTACCCAGGTATCTTCAGCCTACACCACATTACTGACACTATTACCAACACCTCCTTCACAGAGAAGTTTTCTACCAGAATCTCTGCTCTAACTCCCTATATTATTTCCTGCCTGATTTCAGCAAGCTCTGGAAGAAGTTGTGTTCTCAGACCACTGCACTGTCTTTGACCTTATCAAACAAGTAAATTCCCCAAGTTCAAGAGCGGGACACTTAAAAATTTTACTCACCAGGAAAGTCTCACCAGAAGAGAGGTGTGGGGTCTGTGAGGTTTCCCAGAGGCTTTTATTGTCTCATTAAGCTCTCCTCAATGAGAATTTCCTTGCCTGCTGCAGTGTCTCTCCCATTCATTTGCATTCACTATCCTGCTGCTGGTGCTTTCAAGGCTGTCTTAGCTCCCGCTCCATCCTCTTTCCTCATAACTATTCTGAGCCCAGTTTTTATCTCCCTGCTGTCATCCAGGTCCCAAGGGGAAAATACTTTGTCCTCTTTTGTTACCACTTGCCACGTCCTCCTTGGCTGGTTTAGTCCCTGACATCTCTGCCGCTTCTCCCAGCTCCAGAGTCACCTGCAATAATCTCTCCTCCAAAGCAAGGCAGCAACAGCTGCTCCTGGTGAGATCCCTGACTTAAATGCTTGCTAAAAACTTGCTTGTCCTCTCAGCTAAGGCTCCCCCTGCACGGCCTGGACCCCGAACACCCCCGTGGCTCTGCTTATCCCAGCCCACCGTTTGTAAGAGCTGGGCTGTCGGATCGGCCCCTCTGCGGGACCAATGAGGCCTCACACCTGCAGGGCAGCGGGTTCAGCACCTTTCTCAATGACTGCAAATACTGGGGGGTTCACACTGTTCCACTCCTCCCACAGCTTTTGAAAGAGCCTTGACAGCAAAGCTGCGTCAGAGGAGGGCACACCTGCCAAAGCAGCCGTTCGGCCTCCTCGGATTGCCTGTTGGAAAGTATGTCCCCTTTTCTTTTCATTCAGGCTTTTCTAGATAAGCATATGGCAAATGGAAATATCAGAGAGAATGAACTGCCTCCTAGCTGGGAATGAGGGACTGACAATTATCCCTGTGATAACGAGATAGTCTGAACAGGAGGAAACTCGATACAATGGGAGATTTATCTTGGAAGCAGTCCCTTGGCAGCCTGGCTGGTCTTGGTGTCAGCACGGTTTCCCATTGCACGAAAGGGCAGGGATCAGACCCAGGATGACAAATCCATCTCTATCTCAAGCTTATCCTGCTCTGTTACGTACAGCTTTTCCAGTGGTAATTCCTTAGATCAGCCAGACACTCTGCTTCACTTAAATCACATTGTCCCATGGGAATCTGTACCCGCCTTGGATCTCCAAATGACCCAGAAGATTGCTTTCTTTCCTACCACAAACCAGGTCAACACTTCAAATCCTGACCCTTCAAGGGGCAGGACTGAGGAGAGAGGCAAGGCGTCTGAGGCCTTGGTCCAACACTCACGGAGACTTTTGTCACAAGGAATTTTGTGGACTCTGCAAACAGATAAGGAAAACCAGAAAGAGCAAACGTGGGTCTGCACAACCTTGACATGGCAATCGATGCTGTGGTTTACCTCCAGGAGCAAGTAAATAGCCCCAGAGTTACGTGCTGCAGAGCAAACATTGCAGTTTTATCTGCATGACAGGCAGCAATTTGTGGCAAAGGTTAAATCTTTCTGTTCACTCAAGCTTGACTTATGATGGTCATGTTACATTCCCTGTTCTCAGTGGGTTTGTGCATGAATGTGAGGTTAAGTGCATGTGTGCCTTTAGGATCACGACCTTCATTCAATACTGCATGGCCCAGCAAGCCCATAATTAATCCCCAACATGTTCAAGTGACAGCTCTCAGCCGTAATGTCATCCATGCAGAACAGCGAGGAACGTGTCAATTCCTACGTTCCAGCTGGGAGTCAGAGATTTTCCAGCCACTGGAGCAGGGAGGCTCCAAGGCAGCCTTCTGACAGGATGAACAGGACAATTGGTAGGTTGCACTAATTCACAGGTAAATTGGGTAGGGCAGGAGAGGGGGGTGTGATACAGTCACTGCTCACTCAACTGCCAAGGATGGGCTGGAAATTACAACACCTCAGAGCTGTCATTCCCTGTTACGTGACCAACATTTTCTACTCACAAAAATATAAGAGTTCCAGAGGCTTATGAAGCCTGTAAGGAAGTCTCCACCTTCTTTATCCTGGACAGTTTGCAAACATGAAGCTTGGCCAGACTCAGCTCAGCCACTCGTTCTTCGTTCTCCTCCCAGTCACTGGTTTTCAAATGTACCCAAAGGTCTGAAACCCAACAATAAACCATAACCACAGTCTGGCAATCAGATCTATGTGCACCAGGCAACTCCTCACACCCAGGTCATGTCCCGTCTGCCTCACTCAGAGAGCTGCTGCTAACACTAGTGGTTTGTTTCCAAATTCTAGATATTTAATCCTTTTATCTACTTGTTCTGTTAGCAAAGATGAACCTGCTTGGTCAGGTTGGATCAAGTGTTTTATCCCACAGGCAACACAACAGGCTGGGTATGTTTTACACAAGTTTATTGGGGGTTAATATTCATTCACCAGCAGCACAAAATATCAGATCTCTGCTATCTAAGGGCTGGAAACATGTTGAACACAGAGACAAGCATTGCTCAGAAATATTTATGCTCTACATCAAATCCGAGTAACAGCAGCACAACCACTGATTTGTCCTGCCTGAGGAGAGAAATGATGAGTATCTTACTCACTATTCCATTCCCTACAAAAATACACACAGCCATTGCATTTAACCCTCTTTCTATAAAGGTTCCATAAACAGGAGTCAAAAGGCACAAGGAGTAACATGGTGCTACTTGGACCCACCTTGCTGCAGCTCCAGAGAGTTCTTCCATTCCAGTTGTGTATTAAATCATGGCATATTTGAGACATCTCCAAACCATGAAATCACACCTCGTTAGCAACTGCATCCCTTCACAGTCCCCAGTCCCACAATTTGAGCTCTGAAATGAGGGAAATTGCAGAGACAAGAAGGGCCCTTTCCACACCAGCAGCTGCTCAGACCCTCGGGACCTCTACTTCTGAAGAAAACCTGGACTTGCGGCGGCTGCTCAGGCTGCCCAGGACTGACTCCTCACTGAAGGCCCCTTCGAAGGTCGACAGGATGGACTGGCGAAACTTCTCCTTGAAATCCGGCCCCACAAAGACATACAGGATGGGGTTGATGCAGCTGTTGAAGAAAGCAAGGCTGGAAACCAAGGGAATCCCTATGTAAAGGGCCAGTTTCATCTCATGGCTGGAAGAGTTTTTGGATATTTCCAGCAAGGAGAATACATGATAGGGGAAATAACAGAGGAAAAATGAGGCTGTGACAGCAATGATGATTCTGTAGGGCTTTGCAGAGTTGGCCAACTGCCTTCTTTTCAGCCTGACAGCCACAACGCTGTAGCAGACGAGAATCACCACGAAGGGGATGAGGAACCCGCATAAGAATCGCGTGATGATCATGGCTTTGTGCCGCATCCTCCACAGCCTGCGCGTCACCTCGGATGTGTAGTCATCGGACAGCGCAAAATTATTGTAACAGCTGGTGACGTTCCTGGAACTGACCACAGTGTCCCGAAAGACCAGGTACGGGGAGCTGAGCAGGACAGCCAGGACCCATGTCCCCAGCGCGACCCTGGCCGCCAGCTCGGGGCTCCTGCGGTTGTGAGACCAGACGGGAAAGGCCACGGAAATGCAGCGGTCAACGCTGATGACCGTCAGGAGGAAGACGCTGGCAAACATGTTGAGGAAGGCGATGGTGCTGTTCAGCTTGCACAGGAGCTTCCCAAATGGCCAGTGGAAGCCCAGGGCGGTGTAGGCGATGCTGAGGGGCAGGAAAAAGGTAAAGATGAAGTCAGCTATGGCCAGATTGAGGAACCAGATGGAATTCACTGTCTTCTTCATCTTGAAGCCTGCAATCCAAATGACGAGGCCGTTCCCTGTCACCCCCAGCAAACAGGCGATGCTGTACACCACCATGGAGAGGATGTGCATGGTCTTCTGGAGGCCGGAGTAGTAGTCGTGGTCAGTGGCATTCTCAGGCTGCTCCGTGGGGCAGCTGGCAGAGAAGGGGGAAGGGGAAGAAGAGGTGCTGTCCATCACTAGCAAGCCAAGACCTGAAATCACGACAGAGCTGTTATCTGCAGCTCAAGAGAGTTCAAAATCTTTGCCAGCAACTGCACACCAAATGTGTATGAAAATCCAGATTAGATAAATGAATTTATAATTAATATTAAATCCTTCTCTACAGCACGTGCAGCACCTCACAGAAACCACCTCAACCAGAGAAACCCACCCCAGTTTTGCTCCTGGTGTCAATGTGTCAGAAGAACACCTTCATCAACAGCCCAGAGCAGCAATCCAGCATGGGGCAGCAGCAAAGCCCTGGAAACCCAGATCCCCCGCACTGTGAGGAGTCCTCCTTCTCGGACCCGTAACAAATTATGACAGCGAAAACCATCTAGACTGGTAACAACGATGTTAACAGACTGTCTTCAGCAAGCCCCTTCCAGGGAGGTGCAGAACAACACCTGAGCCGTATCCACGTGTAACCATGGGCCCTTTACCCACCCACTACCCTCTGGTGAGCCCACCCTTCTCCTCCCCTCTCTCCTGTTCATCCTGGCACTTGCCTTGGCAGATCCTGGCAGGATCACTGAGCTGTTCCTTGGCTGCTCTGCCCACAGCCGGTGGTCTCACCCTCCTGACTGACTCCCCTTCTGCTGCTCCTCTCCAGGGTGACTCACACTGCCTCTCCCCATTTTCCCCTGGCTTGGGATCACGAGGAATTTAGTAGGATCACTTATTCCCTAATCTTCTTCCTCAATTTGTCGTGTGTTGATTTAACCCCTGAAGCCCCAGAGGGTGCACATTCCCTGGGGCCGGTTGGCCAAGCCCACCCACTAACTCAGATTTGATGAACGAAGAAAACAGGGCCCCTTTCCTGCGTGTGCCATTCATCCCCCTGGGCAGATTCATCCCCCGCTCTCCCTCTGAGCAGCCAGAAATCCCCCCGAGCACCGGGGTGCCCTGCTGCGAGGGGGGACAGGGCCAGCTCTGCTCCCCACAACAGCGGCAAGGTGCCCAACCTGTGCCAGCTGCCCTGGAGACACGGTCTTGGCTGGGGGGGGGTTTGGGGGTGCCTGGAAATGCTCCCTGCCCGGTGCAGGGTGTTGGGGCCTCCCTTCCTTCGGCTCATGGGGGAAGTCGCGGGACAGCGGGAACACCGCAGGGCTGGGGGAGAAGCACCTGGGGGTGCAGGGCAGGCAGGGCTGGGGCTGTCGGTGACGGCAGAGGAGGGGTGACAGCGGCGGNCGGGATCGGGATCGGGATCGGGATCGGGATCGGGATCGCGACCGGGACCGGGGCCAGGGCCAGGGCCGGGGCGTGCGGCGTGGGGAGAGCAGGGCAGGGACACGACAGCGGCCAGGCAGCGCCGGTCCCCACCACCCGGGGCAGGGCGGAGGGGCGCGCCACCAGGGTCTCGGGATGTGGGAGGTGATGGAGTCGGGATACAGGGGGTGCAGAACTAGGTGGAGATAGAGCTTCGGGGATGGGGTTCCCCCAGGTAAGGTGCCAGGTGTCCACCGTCAGAGGGGACATGGTAGAGGGGGAGTCTCATCCTGACTGGGAATGGCAGTTCTGTCCCCCTTGAGCCAGAAGAGTGAGTGCGAGTGCTGCAGCAGCCCGTGCTGTGGGGACATGCGGGGCCCAGGCATCCTGCCCTGAGCCAGAGCACTTCCCCTCGCAGCCCTGTGCCCAGCCCAGCCTCTGTGGCAGTGAGGATTCCCACCCTGCCAGTGAGGCCTGGGCTTGGGCCAGAGCATGGCTGAGCATCCCTGCCCAGCAAGGGCAGCGTGAGTGAATGGACTTTGGCAACATGGCACAAGGAAACCATGTGGGATTGCTTAATAACCTGCTCACGGCCCTTCACCCGTCCTTGCAGGGTTAATGAGTAAAAAGATGCATTGTTTTCTGCCAAGGCAGCTGCTGGGCTGTTACTGCTTCCACAAGAGCAGCAGTGGCGTCAGCTGGGCCAGAGGGCTCCTGCCAGGCCAAGGCATCTCCCATGCCATGGAACTAAGCAGAGGCAGAGCTGCTGCCTCTCAGGGCCTCTCAGCTCCACAAGATGCTTCAGTCAGGGTTTGGGGCAGGACTCTGACCTACTGGGGTTTTGCCCAAGGGGAAGCAGCCGAGAGGTTTAAGGGTGCTGGGCATTGCAGCGTGTGTAAATTTGAGATCTGTGGGCATGAACACTTCACTGCCCTTGAAACTAAACATCAGGCACTGCTGAGCTGAGCAGGGGGAGCTCAGGGAGGGGTGGTGATAGGAGACTATCAGACATTATCAAAGCACTGTAATTAAACTGATCTGAAATCAGCAGGAAAGCCTGAGGGTTGTGTGTTTCCCTCACCCAACAGCCCATGGCTGTTCTCAGGGAATACGTGGGATGGCAGCAGGCAGCACACAGGAAGATGTGGAAGCACGCAGCCCTGCTGCCATCCCACAGCCTCCTGCTCCCCTGGCAGGTGACTCAGACCCAGCAGCAGCACCATGGCGAGCTCAACACAGGGCCTCCCCAGCGCCGAGCTCTGGTCTTCCCATAACAAGATGGTGATGGAGCCGCTGGACACCAACGACCCGGAGGTGAGAGCCCCTTCCTGGCTCCTGCCCAGCTGCTTCATTCATCCCCCAGCCAGCCGTGGGGATGCTGACCTCATCGAGCCAGGGACGTGGCAGGGTCCAAGGCTGAGCTGCTGGAACCCATCCATCCTCTGTGGCCTCTGTGACTGGCTGGGATTGGCTGCACCAAGAAAGGATCGCATCTCTGTTCTCCAGCACCTTTCCAGGCCCCTCTCCAAGCCCTGTCCCTGTGGTGGAGCATCCACATCTCCGTGCTGAGCCAGAATGGGTGAAGCCATTTCTCTCCTCTCCCAAAGGTGCACAGCATCATCAAGAAGGAGAAGCAGCGGCAGAGGCTGGGGCTGGAGTTAATTGCATCGGAGAACTTCGCAAGCCGAGCAGTCCTGGAGGCCCTGGGATCCTGCATGAACAACAAATACTCCGAGGGTTACCCAGGACAGAGGTATGGGGCTGGGGCCAAGGCCCACCAACCCAAACCCTCGCAGGGTGGGAGAGGAACCCCCCATCCTGCCAGGCCTCACCTCAGGGAAGGAAGCAATGTCCTTATGCTGGCAGCCAGGCTCTTCCAGGACAGGCTCTGACCTTCTCCGCCTCTGACCTTGGCCACACATGGGACAGTCTCAGCAGAGTCATGTCTGCTGTGGCTGCACATCACCCCAGTTTCTCCCCAGCTTGGGCACAGGGACTGTTCTGAGTAATGAGGTTGGTTTTACCCCCTGCCCTGTCCTTTGCTGCAGGTACTACGGCGGGACGGAGTTTGTGGACGAGCTGGAAAGGCTGTGCCAGAAGCGAGCCCTGCAGGCCTACCGGCTCGACCCCCAGAAGTGGGGAGTCAATGTCCAGCCCTACTCAGGTATTGGGGTGCTCAGGAGAGCCAGGACAGCTGCCCAGGCCTCTGTGAGCCCCAGCAATCATAACCAGCCCAGTGCGCTCTCGCTGCAGGGTCACCTGCAAACTTTGCGGTGTACACGGCCCTGGTGGAGCCCCACGGCAGGATCATGGGGCTGGACCTGCCCGACGGTGGCCACCTCACCCACGGGTTCATGACAGACAAGAAGAAGATCTCTGCCACCTCTGTCTTCTTCGAGTCCATGCCCTACAAGGTACAGAGAGCTGCTCCATTCAGAGCCAGGGTGCAGTTATCATAAACGTTTGTGCCTCTTAAAGGTACCAGCATCAGGCTGCCATCATCCCCTCCTGCAGGACATCACTGCAGCTGATCTTCACCACAGCAGGGTGGCTGAACCCTCCTCTTCCTCTCCCAGGTCAACCCCAAGACCGGATACATTGACTACGACCAGCTGGAGCAGAACGCGCGGCTCTTCCACCCCAAGCTGATCATAGCAGGTAAGGACCACACCTGTACCGACCTCCCTGGCGGCACAGCCTGGGTGAGGGAGGCTCCCTGAAGCCCGCAGCACCCCCGTAAGCCCAGGGATGCTGCAGTGCCAGGAGGAAACCTGCAACACAAACCACCCTGGAAGGAGCTTGGGCTGCCTGCACTGCAAGCCTGGTCCTGGGCTGTGGGCTCGATATTTCTGAGCTTGAATTTCAGTTTGCTGACCATTGCTAGCTCCTTTCCCAAGGGAAAGCTGTCAACAGTTTTCTCTTTTCAAAACACCTCTCTCCATTTCTCAAAGCAGGTTAAGTAAACAATGTTCCCTTTCCCATAACAACTGTCCCCAGGGGTTGTTTCCTATTCCTGAACCAATGGAGAGCAGTGTCAGTGCCATGGACCAATAATAGACCTTTTTACACAGCGTGTTCTAAAAGAAACTGTTGAGATTGTAAATAAAGCCTTCCTTCTCTTCTGACAACTCTATGGAGCCAATCCGTTTCGTGTCCTGCCGTGACACTGGGGCTGTCCCAGGGTCCTGCACATCTGCCCCTGTCCCTCCTCACCGCCTGTCCCCGCAGGTGTCAGCTGCTACTCGCGGAACCTGGACTACGCCCGCATGCGGCAGATCGCCGACGACAACGGCGCCTACCTCATGGCCGACATGGCCCACATCAGCGGGCTGGTGGCCGCCGGCGTGGTGCCCTCGCCCTTCGACCACTGCGACATCGTCTCCACCACCACCCACAAGACCCTGCGGGGCTGCAGGGCCGGCATGATCTTCTACCGCAAAGGTGCCCGACCTGGCTGGGGGGCCGGGAGAAACGCTGCCAGTTAACGCTCCCTCCTGCTCTGACTGGGAAGGAGGGAGGGCAGAAAGATCCTGGGAGCATCTGGGGAACTTCCCTGGGCTAACCCTGGCTCGGATTTGAAGAGGAACAAGCACCATGCCTGCTCTGAGCAGCCAGGGGGCGAAGGCAGCTCGTGGGAGCTTCCCTGGGCTAACCCTGGCTCGGATTTGAAGAGGAACAAGCACCATGCCTGCTCCGAGCGGCCAGGGGGGTAAAAGCAGCTCGTGGGAGAAGGGTGGCTGTGCTGCCCTGTGACCGTGTCCTCTCTGTCTTGCAGGCACCCGCAGCGTGGACCCCAAGACAGGCAAGGAGACCCTCTACAACCTGGAGAGCCTCATCAACCAGGCGGTGTTCCCAGGGCTGCAGGGAGGCCCACACAACCACGCCATTGCAGGTACGCAGCCATGCTGGCTGCCAGCTCCAGCATGGCAGAGGGAGCTGGAAAAGATGTCCTGGCAGGGCTCTGACCCCCAGCAGCAGCACGGGAGGCTCCAGCTGCCCTACAGGGCTCACAGCCTGGGGACACTGTGGCAAAAGGCAGCTGGTTGATCCAGCATTGCCCAAGGAGTGACCAAGCCCGTCCTACCCTCTGTTTTGGCTCATGGCAATGCCACCAGCCTGGTTAGGGGAAAGGAAGGATCAGTCCATTAGTTTTTTCAGCTCCAGTATGGCTTCTGGCAGTGCCACTGCTGGTGGGAGATCCTCAACACTGACCCTGGCCTGCCTCTCTCCGCAGGGATCGCCGTGGCGCTGCATCAGGCCATGACACCTGAGTTCAAGGCTTACCAGCAGCAGGTGGTGGCCAACTGCAAGGCACTCTCCTCAGCACTGATGGAGATGGGCTACGACATCGTCACAGGTGAGGACACGTCTTGGCAGTGGGATGGGGCTGACCTTGGGCTCCCACCAGGGCAGCACTTCATGGACACCATGGGCAGGGATCTGTTGGCACAATTCCTCACCCCTCGTTAAATCTCAGGTCTTCTTTTGCTGAAGTTTCCTTGCGGGAGCAGCATTTCCCCAGTCCCACATGCCCACCAAACCCCTCTCTTTGCAGGGGGCTCTGACAACCACCTGATCCTCGTGGACCTGCGCAGCAAAGGCACCGACGGCGGCCGGGCCGAGCGCGTGCTGGAGCTCTGCTCCATCGCCTGCAACAAGAACACGTGCCCTGGTGAGGGATCCCACGAGCTCTGCCAGCTCCTGGCCCGCTCCAGGAGGCAGGCTGGAATCCCCCAGGGGGTGGTTTTGCTGCCAGGCGTGGTGACGTGTGCCTTGCTGTGCTGCAGGTGATGTCAGCGCCCTGCGCCCCAGCGGGCTGCGCTTCGGGACGCCGGCTCTCACCTCGCGCGGCTTCCGGCAGGACGATTTCCGCAGGGTGGCCCAGTACATCCACAAAGGTGAGCCTCGGCTCCAGCACCGGCCTGGGCCAGGGCAGCTCCCCCGGGAACGCTGCAGCCACCCCCACAGCTGGCAAGGGAGCGCACCCACAAATGAGAAATAACCACATCTGGATGTGGGGGAAGGACATCTGGCCACAGCTGGGACCAGCCAAACTCTCCCCTCTGCACAGGCAGCGGGCTGAAAGCCTGTCCCTCTCGCAGTTTTCTCCCAGTTGTCCTCAGGAGTTCCGGCTCGTTTCCCAGGGCAGCAAGTCCCTCAGATGGGTAGGAGGGAGGAGCGGGGCTGTGTCCCAGGGAGCAGCAGGGCTGGGAGAGCCGTGGGATGCTGCAGCTGCCAGGGCTGACCGAGACATCTCCCATCCTGGCAGGGATCGAGCTGGCTCTGCGCGTGCAGAAGGACATGAGCCCCAAGGCCACGCTGAAGGAATTCAAGGACAAATTGGAAGACCCAAAATACCGTGGAGAGCTGAAGGCCCTGAAGGAAGAGGTGGAAGCCTTCGCAGCCACGTTCCCGCTCCCGGGGCTGCCTGTCCTGTAAGGGGACACTGCCGTGCCTGCTCCTGGAGCCACGGGAGTACCCAGGATCGTGGCACGCTCACAATCCCCAGCCTGAGACCCATACCCCAGTGCCTTCTCCCAGCACTTCCTGTGGAACTGCAGCAGCAGCTCCTCCTTTGGCTCTTACTCCCCCTTCCCCTCCCATGTGGGGCGCAAGGACCCCATGATACAACCCCTGTGGAGACACCAGCCCTTGAACCACTGCGTCACCACCGGGACTGAGCACCAGGTCACCCTCACCTCATGGCCAGGTGCCATCCAGCTCCTGCTGGCTGTGGAGCAGCAGATGACATTTAGGCTGGTCTGTCCACATTTCCTGGACACCCTGCCCGTGGCAGTGTGAGGGATGGGGCTCCAGCTGCACAAGAAACCTCACAGCCACTACAAGTCCCCCTGGTTTCAGCCTCGAGGACTCCCCTTCATCCTATGTGCCTTGCCACCTCCACAGGCTACAAGGCCAAGCCTCGTCCTGAACATCCCTCCTGGGATCACCATCCCATCCTAACCAGATCCTCCAGTATTTTCTCAGACCCCTTGGCACAAAGCTTAGGTTGAACCATTTTTTAATAAGCACGGTAAAATTAAGAATTTAACCACGATGTATGACAAGAATTAGAAGCTTTAAAAAATACGACCAATTTTTTTTTTTTTTTGTATTTCAAAAATATCTGAACCCAAATAAATATTTTTTTTTTAAAAGTACATTTCTCAGACTAGTCATTTGGTGTTAACATCTGTTAAACTCTTGTGCAGTAACACTTACAGCACGACACTAAGACATGCTTCTTGGATTTCTCCCGGTCACACTCGCCCTAACTACTGACGCAAGCATTCGGCACACACAGGCACACACACAGAACTCAACATGCAGGAATAGGATACAGTGCTTTTAAAATAAGATGAGAATTCATCACAGCCTCCTGGCAGCCCTCAGAGGCAGCTCTGAGCCCAGCCCCATCCCCGTGCCAGCAGCCGTGCCGCCGGCAGGACCGGGTACCCTGCTTCTGCCTTCCAGTTAAATCCATCTCGGGGAGCAGTGGGTGGGGGGCTTGTGACCCCTCCAACATCGGGGTGCAGTTTGGTGCTCTGACATTGTGCTCTGGGGGCAGGTGTTCTCCTGCAGCCTGGGCAGCTCCCTGACTTCCCTCAGACCCTGTTCCTGGAGCCTTCTCACTGTGCTGCTACAAGCCCCAGGTCCTGCCCAGCTCCCGGAATCTGCAGCGTGGGCTGGCCCCCACCACCAGACCAGGGGGCTGAAGACCCTCATGCTCAATAACACCCAAAGAACTGGCCTGGGGGCACAGAGCCATCAGCTCCCACCCCTGGAGTGCCTCTCCCACCACGGTGAATATTGCTAGAGTATAGGCAGCTCCTCCCTGCCCAGGCAAGGCAGCTGTGGAGCTGCTCAGAAGTGATTGCTATTAGATGAAAGGAAATCTGAGCACTGTTCTCTGAGAAATGAAGCTTTGTAGGGTTAAGATCACCTACAGCTATGGCTGAGCCTCCTGGGGTGGGAGCTGGAAGCGGCAGGTTGGCGGAGAGCAGAGCAGGGCCTGGGAAGAGCAGGAGTGGGAAACGGGAGCCCTCCCTGCTGGCCGGGGGAGGCTTCTGCTCCGATGAATTCTCCAACTTTTCCTCTCCCTGGCAGCGAGGAGGGAGCCGGCGTGGCCGTGCGGGAGCGGGGACATGCTGGGCTGGCAGCGCTCACCAAAGCAGGGGACAGCCATGCAGGGCACCACTGGCTCTGGCAGCTGAAAGGCTGGTGAGGGTGGCACTGCCACTGCCAGGAACCCGCCCTGCTCCTCGTGGAAGGATGGCACAGGCAAGACGACGACACACGTGCCAGAACTCATGGCGGGAGCTATCAGTGCAAAGGTTGTGGCTCGTTGTTAGTCTGTGAATGTCAGAAATTGGTGAGGTACCACACCAGAGATGGGGGAAAGTCCTAAAGTGCCAATACAGGGATCTGTACTGTACAGGAGCAGAAGAACAGAGACAGGGAAATTACAGAGGAAAGAGAAATTCAGCTCCCAAACACCAGCTGGGCTCAGAATCCCCTCAGTTTCTGCCACCACAAGCAGAGAGGGCTCCAAATGCACTGAGGTGCCACAGGCCACTGTTAACTCCTCCTTTCCAGTCCAAGTGCAGAGGTTACACTGCTGAGAGGCGGACAAGCACTCCAGGGCGTGTTTCTCCACAGCTCCCAGTTGCAGGTAATCCCAGAGCTCCCGCTGGGAACTGGGAATTGAGTGATGTTCCAGCCAAGCCCCCGGGGCATCCTCCCCAGTCAGAGCTGCTTTGTGGCAGAGAGGTGAAGCAGGTCAGACAGGTGATAGTGCAAGTATTGCTCAACACGGCCTTGAGTATCAGATACTACACGTTGGACAGAGGGAGAAAGAGGTGAGTTATTTACCAATTTATGAGCACAGCTGAACACCACAGGTCGAGACCACTGTGACTAAGATGAGCCACCACGAATCATCCCTCCCACTCCATGCGATGAGTCAGCACGAAAAAAGTCTGTCCCTCCCTCCCTCCTTCAACCCAAACAGCACTAGGTCGTTTTTCAGCAGGAAACAAGTTCCTGTTTTGAGCGCTGCTCCAGAGCAGGATGCTGGGAGCTTTCATCTGCCTGGTGTCACCTGCATTACTCATCTACCGAGATGCCTCTTCCCCCAGGGAACCTCACCTCAGCTTTAGTGTGGAAGTTTGGGTGTGCATGAATCCATCAGGGGGCACCTGGAGTCGCTTCAGGAAGCAGCCAATGTGATGGACACGGAGGCTTTTCACCAGCAGACTCAGCTCACATGAGACAGGAGGGCACAGGCAGGACAGGAAAAGGCTTTGAACATGCTAAAAAGGTGAGCAGCCCCAGAGAGACACTGCTCACCTTCAGCAAAGGCCACACCACGCTGCTTCCAACCACGACCTCGAAACACCATCACAAGCAACCCCTGACCCAGGAAATCCCTCTGGAGTGTACCACCAGGCCAACTTGGCTGAGCCACCACAAACAGCAGTAACCTTAAAAACAGCCTTTCTGCCCTGCTGGCTTATACCCCAGAGAGCCCTTTCCAGCGGAGAGGAGGAGGTGGCACGATCCTGAGGCACAGATGCTGGTGCAAAATGACAGCGTCCCCAAGGAGCCTCCCTGCCTCCAGGCCATGGTTTTGGAGGAGTGCAGGTCTCTCAGTGCGGTCTAAGCCACACTTGGGAACCCCAGGCTGTAGACAGATACTTCCCGGGCTCAGAAGGAAGATCACATTCATCTCCAAAGCTGCCTCACATTATCACCATAAACAGAAGTTTAAAAAAAATAACAACAAAGCAAAGAACGGATCAGCTCTTGTACGATCTCAGCTGTTCTCAACCCATAATCAGCATTAAAAAGAATTAAAACCAAGATTAGCTTTCCTAGCAAGACTTTTCTCTGCCCCCATGGCACAGGGCAGAGCAGCCTGGGCCCAGCATCACCTATGAGACTCCAAAGGGAAGCGCTGCACCCAGGCACAAAGCTTTCAGCACTGACAGGAGCCATCCGGGAGTGTCACCACGTTGGTGGTACATCCTTTATGGCACAGAAGCTTTAAAAGGAAAAGTTCTCAGTACCCAGGCTCAGAGAGCAGCAGTTCTGCCCCATCCAGAGCCACCCAGGAGCCCTGGGAGAGGTAGTCAGGACATGAGAACGGCTCAGCCAGGAGCAGCACGCAGTGATGCCAGCCCTGTTTTACCACTAACGCCAACTCCTCAACAAAAAAAACAAACAATCAAACAACCAAACAAAAAAAAAAAACCAAACAACCCCCCCCAAACAAACAAACAAAAAAACACCAAAAAAATTATGGCTAGAACATAGAATCCAGTACATTCATCCCCAGTCTCCCCTGAGCACTTGTACCTCACCAGCCAGGCAGCCTGTGGTAACAGCCTGCTGCCTCACAGCGTGGCTCCAGCTGAATCACATCATTTCTCCATCACAAAAAGCACCTAAAAAGAGGGCCCTCACCCTCCTTCAGTTCCCTTCTGTCTTTAAAAAGCCACCCCTGACCTCACGCGCCCTGGGGACTCCCAGTCTCCCTCCAGCCTGCTCGGAGGCCGCCCAGCCCACGGACGTGACAAATGAACAAGGCACAGTGCTCTACATTCACAGCGGCCAGGGAGTGCTTCCACCTTCCTGATTTTAACAAAGCTGGGAGAAACTGGGAAACCCTTCCTGGAGGAGAAGCACGTGTGCCTCCGCTGTGCTCCCACTCACCCAGGGGCAAGCTATCCTGGGAAGTGCCCAGAAACTCAGAAAGTGCAGGGAGGGACACCATCCACTGTGGCTGTGCACAGACCTGAGAGCTGCTGCTCTGCCAGGGGGCTCTGAGCTACACTCACATGACAGACACATCAGTGGATACATAAAACTTTACACCTCTGGTCACAGCCCTGGCTCTGTGGAAGGGACTGACAGTGCTCAGGGTTCTGGCAGAAGCATGCAGGATGCTGTGCTCTGTGGGGGGCTGCACACTAGTCCGTATTGATCCCCACAACAGCCCACCTCCCCTCATGCCATAAACCCCCCGTGATCCACTTTACCAGTGCCCCTTCTAACATTTACAGAGTGCCTGATGGTTGATGTGATGGAACACCCAGCAATCCCAATGACCCTGATTTCTGCAGAGCAGAGACACCAAACACCTCAGCCCCTTCCCGATGTGTGAGAGCTACTGCAGGCAGCGGCAATGTCAAGCACGGATGAGCTCTGTCAGACTCCGAGCCCGCGGGCACGCAGCCTGTGCAAGGCTAGATTTTGTACAAAAAGCTGGGAACGTAGTCAAATCTGAGCAGGGGGTTCCCCCCCTGCCCCGGTTCCTGAATGTAGTGCAGCTTCAGCAGCTCGGCCAAGTACTGCACGATTTTGATATCTTCATTGGCAAGGCCCAGCTGAAGCTTGAGGAAGTTCATCCTGCGGCTCACAACGGACTCCTCCGGCTCCCTTTCGCTGATGGGAAGGTGCAAATGATGGCAGAAGGTGAAGAGGAAGGCTTTAGAACACAGCTGGGTGAGGATGCTTTGGACGTGCATGTAGTAGGTGCTGCCACGCTTGATCTGCGTGCGGTGGTCGGCCAGCCGGCCCACCACGGCGCCCTTGTAGAGGGGGCAGCGCAGGGTCTTGCTGTCGGCGTCCAGGATGCTCAGGTAGCGGCTGTAGCGGCTCAGGGCGTGCAGCACGTTCGCCCCGGCAGGGGACACTGCCCTGCAACAGCAACAGAGAGGTCACGCCCTGCAGCCGAGCCGTAACTACCAGCAGGGTGCGTCCGTGCCCTGTGTCCCCTGCCCCGTATGCCCGGGTAGTTTCCCCTCTGGTCGAGCAGTAGGTGCAGTATCTGTGGGGGAATAAAGCCTAGGAGAGGACAAATAGGCTCTCCAGCCTGCCAGATCCCAAAGAAACCTCGATTCCCTGGATCCCCACGTGCTGTACTGTGCACGCCACAGCATAAACCACCACACTTCAGGTCAGCTTCCTCCCTCAGTGACTTGGAGAGGGAGTGAGAGGACATCTCTGCTGAACAGACACATCTTACAGCAGCTGGAAGCCTCTCGATGTGACTCAGAAACCAAACCCAGTCCCCCCTTTCCACGAGCTCCACGTTCCCCCCAAATCGCTTAGGGAGGGAGCTGCTCTGAGGTGCTCCAAATGGAGCAGAACCTTCTGAATTTGCTAAAAGAGAGAACCATCCTTAACCCACAACACCCCGTGGCTGAGCCTGGCTCTTTGTCACTCAGGTGCAGACCCACAGCATGCTCAGAACAACACAATTACCCACCAAGCTTAAACTAATGTTATTGAAATGCAAATTAGAAGCCTACGAAAACCCTTCAGCTCCTCCATTCTTTGTGCTGACAGTTGCTGGGCTGAGATACAGCTCCCAGCCTCAAACTGGGAGCCCCAACTGGTGTAGGGGCTGCCCCTGTGCCCAGGCAGCACCTGGCCTTAGGAGACACAACATCCTTCCTGGAATAAATAGTTCAGCCTCTAAATTCCTTCCCAGAGCCCTCCTACAACTGGTTTATGGAGAGCACCCACATTAAACTGAACACTTAATTAACATTCCACGGAGGAGAGTGGAAATGACTGACACATGTTACAGGCAGTTCTTAAATAAAGATTTCTGTTTATAAAAATTGCATCTAACCACAAACATTGAGCAACGAGTAAACACTTGGGGTTTTTAAAAACCTCCCTGACAGACAGAGAGCTTGTGAGCAGCTGTTGGCAGAGCTGTCATCCTGCCTCACAAGCACAGAAATGAGAGCAAACTCACAGTTTTGGATAATTTCACCATCCACATCCCTCAGCAATACAATACTCTGCAGCTCGGAAAGCAGGTTTGTATGTTTTAATTTTCCTGCTGTTTGCAAACACTCCTGCAGGAGCTGTTCCAGCCCGGCTCTGAGCACTGCCTGCCACTCTGACTCATGTTTTCCTCACTGGTGACAGCAATGGCCATTCCCTGCCATCCCTGCACCCAAAGCACAGAACACATCCTGGAACACACAAAAAAATCCTTTTCATAACATCAACAAGGGCAGGGCCCTTGAGCTGAGCAAACACGCTTTGCTAATACGAGCTGTGAAGCCACAGTTCAGGAATGGGGGAAGGGGCACTTGTTTTGGGGACAGTTCTCACCCTAAGGAGAGGTTTCCTACAATCCCAGCACTGCTCCTGCACAGCTCCAGGGGCCTTTCTTCCTCAGCAGCACAGACCGAGGTGCTGCAATCCAATTCTCACCTACAGATCTCATCACCTCCTCAATAGGCTCTACATGAAAAAAGCCTCCCCTCCAGCACAGCACCGTTTACCCTAAAATTCCAGCTAGAAATGTGAGAAGAGTTCCAGTAGGAGATGGCAAAGCAGAGCACACAAGGCACTGCAGGAACACTCGTATCAGATCACCCAGGAACCCAGCAGGACTGAGGTGTTCGTTCTCTGCTTTGCCAGGTAAAAACCTCCTGGCCAAGTAACTCACCTGAGGCAGGCAGGAAGTGCCCAGCAGATGTTTCAAACATTAACTCTCAAGTGAGGCTGGATATAAAGAGACAAGTCTACTCCTTTTCCAAAATAAATCCCACCAGCAGAAATTCGTGGCAGCTACGTTGCTAATTAGGAGGCCTCCCTTGCACACCCATCGCCCTCTGAGAGGGGAGCTCTTACCACACACCTTGACCCTATCAAAGCAAACAGATCCTCGCCTTTACCTCTGGAGTCCAATCAACTTCCACTTCTGGAAATCCACCAAGTGCAGAGCGGAGGTGACCCAGTGCTTCACGGGCTTGGTGTACGCGCCGCAGTTGGGCACAAAGATGGAGAGCGCCGTCACGAGCTTCTTGACCATGCCCTCGTCCTCCCCCAGCACGACCAGGGTCCTCCCGCTGAGCAGAGAGTAGATGGCGGGGTGGGCAAAGGGGTACTGGCGGATGAAGCGCAGCGCGTTCTGCCCTGCCCTCTTTCTGTGCCTTTCCCCGGCCGCGCCGCCCAGGCGGGCGGGAGAGGGGGTCCTGTCGGAGCACGTGGAGGCGGCGCTGCTGATGTAGCTCGTGGAGTCCGAGCCCTCGTCCAGGCTGCCCTTACTCAGCTCCCTGCTGCCCGACAGGTAGCGCGAGTCGAGCTCGCAGGGCAGCAGCCCCGCCGAGAGGCCCTCGTGGGAGGGGAAGCCCCCGCGCAGCCCCTGCTCGGCCGGCCGGTACGGCTGCGGGGGGATCCGCACCACCCCGTCCTCCTCGCACGGCTTCTGGCCCAGCCCGGGCAGGGGCTCCAGGAAGTTGGGACTCTCCTTCCCGATACAACAGGCAGCATCCACCTGCACCAAGCTTTCCTGCTTCGAGACGTCGTCCTGCCCGTCGTCGTCGACGCCCGGGTTCATTCTGGGGGTGAAGCGAAGGCCTCCCTCGTCGTCATCCACATAGGGCTCCTCGTTAATGGCACTTGGGTAGCTCGCTTTGAAATCCTCTGGGATGAGGGACTCGGAGGGACACGTGCTGAGCACCTCGATGCTGTCCTCGCTGACCGTGCGCCGGCTGCCCACCTTGCTCCGGCCCGCCTGGGGGCTGGGCATGACGGGCAGGCTGGCCTGGCTCTCCGATTTCGTCAGCCCGGGTCCCGACTTCTCCGTTCCCAGCACCTCGATGCTCTCCCCGCTACTGATGCTGCCTTTGATGTCCGCATCCAGATAGTCCAGGTTCTCCTGGTGCTCAGACAGCACCGACTCAGACATTTTGGGTTCTTCCGAGTCCTCCATCTCCTGCTCCATCTTGATGGGCACGCACTCCACGCTGGACTTGTAGGAGCCCAGGCTGATGACCACTTTAGGAGCAAGGGACTCTTCCAAACACTTTTCATCTATGGCATCTTGGCCGAGCCCCTGGCAGCCTCTGTACTGTTTTTCAGGAGGTTTTTCATCCAGGAAAGACACATCCTCAAAGAGGAAGTTGGTGACACTCTGCTGCTTTAGGAGAGCTCGGCTGATCTGCTCTGTCAGGAGATAACACACATCACCTCGAAAAGTCCTCTCGATATGGTGCAACTGGTCAAGGGTCTGGGTGAAAAAATAAACATCACAGAGTTCCTCCAGTGTCTTCAGCTTCTTGTCAAAGCACTTGGCAGACTTGGCTTTGATGAGTTTGGGGGTGTAGGATGGCACGTGGGCGTAAAGGTGACTTTCACCGGGCTCAGTGGGGTCAGAGGCAGCCAGGTCCTGATTGCTGCCCACATCAGCCTGGTCCGGGGCACCCTCTGGCTCGTAGGGGTGGAATTCAGAGGCCTTCAGCTTCCTGTAGGGGTACGACCGGATTTGCCTCAGCAGGTCTTGGTGCTCGATGATGGACTTTTCCACGCTGGCCAGCTCGTTGGCCTTCTCAATGGCCTGGGTAGTGTAATACCCCTTGTCGTTGGCTTTCTTCTGTTGCTCAGTCTCGTTGTGCAGGACGGTCCTGGTGTAGTCAAGATCTTTCAGTTTCTTTTCCAGTTCGTTGGCAAAAGCTTTCCGGTTCCCCGTCTTCAGGCATTCGGAGGCTTTGGAGAACTCGGTGGAGAGTTCCTGAAACTGCTGCATGATTTTGTGCTCGTCAGCAGAAATGTAGGCCATGCAGAAGGGCCTCACAAAGCCCCTGGCTTCCAGGTCATACAGGGTCAAGTGGTGCACGTAGGCAAAGGCCCCTTCCTTGGAGTCCCCCAGCACCACCTTGGAATCCTCCACAAAGTTCAGCTTTGGGTAGGCAGAGCCGGGAGGGTGCCCCACAAAGGATGCCTGGTAATCCACAGACATGATCCGCAGGGAAAAATAATTGAGATCGAAGGTGCCCGACACTTTGGCGTCATCGGGGATGGTCAGGAGGGGCTGGGGCCCCACTTGCTCCGAGAACTCGGAGATGAGGATGAAGTCCCGGGTGAACTTGGAGCCGGCGACCTTGGCCCAGGGGTTGGCGCCCTGGCCGGCGAAGGGGAACAGCGGCACCGAGTACTCCTCGGGCAGGGGCGGCTCGCGGTACAGATCATCCTCCAGCTCCTCCTCCCTGGTGAAGGCCACCACGTCAGGGGCGCTGATCATATTTCCCGCAGGACGGGACCGANCCATGGCCGGAGCCGCCGCCTCCTCACGGACCCGCAGCCATCTTGGAGTCACATGACGCGCGGCCTCCGACCCCGCCGGCAGGAAGCGGCGCCGCCGCCTCCTCCTCTTCCTCAGCTGGAGTTGTTTGTTTTTTACCGTCGCTGCCCTTTGTCGTTACGGACACCGAGACGAGGACCCAGCGGTTGCGGGAAAGGGGGAAAACCAGGCGGAGCGGCGGCGGGAGGGGACACTTAGGGGCGCCGCGGGGCATCTCGGGAGTTGTAGTTCAGTGCTGCCGCTACGGCTGCGCTTTACGGCAGGACGTGACGGTGAGGGGGAGCGACAGCGGAGCGCGGGAGACATGGGAGGTGAGGGGGGAACGGGGGCAAATGGGCGGAGGGAGAGGGAAAGGTCTGCCCCAGGTAAGGGACAGCCCCAGGGGGAATCAGGGGGTGGTGAGGAGGCTGCGCTGCCCGGCCGTGGGGGAGAGGGCAGCCCCAGCCGGACAGGAAAGGGTCGAGGGCCAGGCTGCAGGACCCCCCGACAGCTGTGTCTGCAGCGGGGTGACACCTTCCCCATCCCCGTGCGGCGCCGAGGGGCTGCCCTGAGCCTCCCGAGGCTGCCCTGAGCCTCCCGGGGCGGCCGAGCGGTGACACCGGCGATCATTCCATCCCGGCAGGATCCGGCCCGAGCAGCAGCATGCCCTGGCCTCTCCTCCTGTGATGAACCTCTGCGTGAGGCTGTTTTCCGGGGCCAGGATGCTGCCCCAGCCCTGGCGCTTCTTCTCGCGGGCCGCGGAGGACTTGGCGCTGCAGAGGATCCGCAAGGTCCTGTGCGTGGCGGAGAAGAACGATGCTGCCCGAGGGATCGCTGAGCTGCTCTCCAACAGCAGGATGCGGCGGGTAGGAGCACCCCACGTCCTGCTGCTCCCTGGTGCACGGCGGCAGGGGTGGCTTGGCTGGCTGGGGAGGATCCATGTCGAGTGTGGCAGCCCCAGCACTCTCAGCAGAGCTTGGCGTGGACACTTCACATCAGCACACTTGGCGCTGTTTTTGTCCCTGAACACACGAGGGTACAAGGATGGCTTTGTTCTGTGGACAAACACCGCTTGCCCAAATGTATTTGGGAGCCTCAGGTCGTGGTTGGGGAACTCAGCTCCTTTTGCCCAGGCTGCCTTCCCCAGGCACTGAGCTCCATGCTGAGGGCTCCCTGGGTCATTCCTGGATTAGCAGTGTGTGACAAGGGCTTCAGAAAATGACACCATCCATTGGCATGCATTTCCTGTCTAAAAGCACCACTTCTGCAGCATCAGCAAGTGTCAGGGGTTTACTGGAGATCACCAAATAAAGCAAAAATAGGCTGTGGTTTAGAGAAGAAAAATTCAAAGATTTCTACACTCTGCTGCTCTGGTAACAGTTTGCATAATCACTTGCTGTTTCCAAACTAAGGTGCTACTGGACCAGAAACAGAGAATCACTGGTGCTACTGACCAGAATCACTGGCTGAAAAAGAGCTCTGAGATTGTTGAGTCCAACCCGTGATCCCCACCTTGGCATCCAGACCAGGGCACTGAGTGCCACATCCAGTTGTTCCTTGAACACCTTCAGGGATGGTGACTCCACCACTTCCCTGGGCACTTCCTGAGCTTGATAACCCTTTCCATGAAGAATTTCTTCCTGATGTCCAACCTGAACCTTCCCTGGCTGTTTCCTCTCATCTTGTCACTGGGAAAAGAGGCTGACCCCCACGTGGCTCCAGCTTCTTGTATTTGAATAAAAGATGTTATTGAGAACTTGGGCACTGACAGCCCCCATCAAGACATCATCCTGCTTCTGTAAAAAAAGCAGCAAATGCATAATCTAGAAACTTCCATGAGTCCCAGTTAAGGTGGGAGGCGGCCTAAGTGATGCTACTTGTCACTTGGAACAAGATAGGAGTTTGTCAGGAGTTTCTGAACACTGGCCAACCCCATTAAATTAGTCAGCTCCTCATTATTCATGGGGAGATAACCCTGGAACCACCTTCAGGAATGGTTTAAAATCCTCTTACCTTGGAAATCACCATGTCTCCATAAATGATACAGGAGATTTCCATCCCCTTGCTGCAAATCCCATCAGCTCCAGTACCTGGTTTTCCTTTGCCAGGTGCCTCTTGTGCTCCATCCCAGTGTGGACAAAGTGAGGCAGGGTGGATTTGGTACCTGTTAAAAAAAAAAAATAAGATTTTGTGTCCTGTTAAAAGCCGGAAACTCAGAAATTCTCCTTTTCCTTCCAGCGAGAAGGCTTTTCTAAGTTCAACAAGATCTATGAATACGACTACCAGATGTTTGGCCAGGTAAGAGTTTTCTCTCAGTCTGCTGCTGGATTAATGAAGTACAAATACTAATTAATAAAAGCCATTTGTCAGGAGTTACAAAACATGGCTCCAGCCATGGGGATGTTCTGCCCAAAGATGAGGAAAAGTCAGATGTTGTTTTCTTGGCTCAGCCGCTTGTTTTGTTGCTCTAAATCTTTTAACTTTCTGGTTTTATGTCAGTCAAAAATACGTTGCTCTTTAGAACTGGGAGCTTTCTACAAAAATTGAGGATAAGGTCACAGATAGAGCTTGTTACGATGTGTTAGTTTTGGTTCCCCCAGCCCTGGGAGTGTTGGATGGGGCTTGGAGCAGCCTGGGACAGTGGAAGGTTTCCCTCCCCTTGGCAGGGGGTGGCACTGGATGAGCTTTGAGGTCCCTCCCAACCCAAACCATTTTGGGATTAGCAGGGGAAAGGTGTCACTAATCACGTAAATTGAGAACTAAAGGGAGATTTTGGGGCTGTGGGTAGTTTTTGGTGAGTGATGGGCACTGATTTCCTCGCTCTGTCCCTTGCAGAATGTTACCATGGTGATGACATCTGTATCAGGACATTTGCTGGCTCATGATTTCATCATGCCATTTCGCAAATGGTGGGTACCTCATGCCCCTGGCAGGAAGGGCTCTGCCATCTCCTGCCCCTCACAGGAGGGGCCTGTCACCTCCTGCTCTCATCCTTGACACTGCAAGAACCTCCTTGACACATCCTTGGGACACTGCGAGCTCAGAGACAAAGGGGCAGGGAGGGACTCGGACTCAGAGCAGGGCGATGAGTTCCAAATTTTATAGAAAATAGCCAAAATATTGTTTCAAATTCCTGTCTTCAGAGTGCTAAATCCCCTGAAGACATAATATTGGTTAAAATACATCAGGGCAGACACAGGGAGTTAAACTGATTCCAAAGTGGGATGGTTTTGTGTTCTTTGTTCAGCTAGGAGCTGTTTTGGGAAGCAAGGTGCTTTCTCTGCCTTACCTCCTTTTGTACTCTGGGCTTCAATTAGGAGATGCTGCTTGTTGCCTCCCAGATTTGCTGTTCTCTCTGCCTGATTTTTCATTTTGTTGCTTTTAAATGTTAGTCAGCACTTCATGTGAACACTCTCTTGTCTGAAACAAGGCCTGTAATAAAATACATAAATTCCAGTACTTAAACAGCACCAGTTAGTGTCTCACAAATGGTGTTTTAGTTTATGTGATGCACACACACGTTTCTCCTCTGTTTTCCAGGCATAGCTGCAACCCTTTAGCTCTTTTTGATGCTGAAATTGAGAAGTATTGCCCTGAAAATTACCTGGATATCAAGGTACGTCATAGTTAAGACTTTGAAACTTGAGCTTAGGGGTTGGTTCAACAAATATTGTCCCAGACAGAAGGATGATGTTACCTTTGTCCTTAACATCCAAATTTCTGCAGTTTAGCAGATTCCTCCTGCATTTCCTAAGACTATAGATGCTGGTCATTTGTGACACTGAAACTCTTGTTCATGTACAAGTAGTGCAGTGAAGGAACAGCTAAAAATAGAAAACTTTTTTCTCCAGCAAGGTGGAATTGATGATTGTGTCTCAGTTTTACAGAAAAAGACATTTTTAGAAAACAGATTGTGGTACAACGTGCTCTAAGCCAAGCTTTTTAACAGAATTAGATGTAAATAAATGACTCAATTCTTTTGAAAGCTGCCTGATCTCCCGAGACACACAATTACAAAATGTTATTGCAACAACCCATCTCCATGGATACACATTGCATTTGGTGTTCAGTGAGTCATTCTGCAATGAAATGACAGAGCAATTGGCCTGGAATGTTCTCCCTGTGTTATTTTCTCCTCTCAGAGAACCCTTGAACGAGAAATCCAGCAGTGCCAAGCCCTGGTGATCTGGACTGACTGTGATCGAGAAGGAGAGAACATCGGCTTTGAGATCATCCACGTGTGCAAAGCTGGTGTGTAGAGCATCTTCGTCAGTCTGACTTCCATTAACGGTTTAACAACTCCTCTAGCAGAGGCAAATTCTCAATTTTATTGTGTCCAGGTTAAATGCTGGCTAATTCTAGTAAATGTGTGGCTGTGATAGACCAGAAATGCACCCAGCTGTCGGAAAGCTGCAGAATCAGTTGACAGCGTGCTCTCTCCATAGCTGTTTATTAGTTGCTCCTTTCTGTTGGTGTTTGAGTCACTCTGATTTCCCTTCTGTGTGTATGTGGCAGCAAAGCCAAACCTCCAGGTTTTCCGAGCCCGGTTCTCTGAGATCACCCTCCATGCTGTCAGGTCAGCCTGTGAGAACCTCACCCAGCCCGACCAAAAAACCAGCGATGCCGTCGACGTCAGGCAGGAGCTGGACCTCAGGATAGGCACGTAAACACCTCTTCCTGTAACCTCAACACGAGGCAGAAATGCCCTCTGTAGTCTCATAAACCTGATCGGTAGGTCAGATATGACTAAATGACATCTTATGTTTTACTGGAAATGTGCTCTTAGAATCAGAGAATCAACTCCAAAGGTTGAGTCCAACCTCTGAGTGATCCTCTCCCCTTAAACCAGACCAGAGCACTGAATGCCACATCCAGTTGTTTCCTGAACATCTCCAGGGATGGTGACTCCACCACCTCCCTGGGCAGTCCATTCCAGTGTTTAAAAGCCTGTTCTGTGAAGAAATTCCTCTTGAAAAGAGGAAATTTCTCCTTGAAGCAAATAATAAAGTTAATAGCTCATGCAACACTGACAAGCTTCTTCAACTGAGTGTTAAACAGAGTAAAATTAATGCTCAGAATATTAAAAAGATCTGAAGTGTTTATCATTCAGCATTGTTGTATTCAGTTGTGATGCCCATTTGTGTTCTCAGGTGCTGCCTTCACCAGATTCCAGACTCTGAGGCTGCGGAAGATCTTCCCTGATATTTTAGCAGATCAGCTGATCAGCTATGGCAGCTGCCAGTTCCCAACACTGGGATTTGTAGTTGAACGCTTTAAAGCCATCCAGGCCTTTGTTCCTGAGGCCTTCTACAAAATAAAAGGTATGCTTGGGGAAGCACAGTCCTGGGCTCCATCTTCGAGGGTTTGATGTGGATAGAAAGGAAAAACATGGGAGCAGCTAACACAAAACACTGCAGAAGCGGTTTCCTCTTCCTCCGCCACAACCACTGAGCAGAGCTGGAAGGTTTCCAAGTTCTTTGGTGGTGTTTCCATTTTGTGGCTCCTCTGTCAGCCAGCTGTGTTCTCCATCACAGTGACCCACGACCACGAGGACGGCAGCGTGGTCTTCAACTGGAAGAGGAACCGGCTCTTCAATCACACAGCGTGCCTGGTCCTTTACCAGATGTGCATGGAGGTAGGAAAGCTTGTAAAGAGTTGCATCATCCAGATTCAGCCAAACATTCCCTGTATCTGTCTTGTTCTAGACTAAATTTTAAAGAACAGTTTGTGTAAACTCCTGAAGGAGTTTTGCTTACTTGTGGGTTTTGCTTACTCTGTTTAGGATCCAGTAGCGACTGTTGTTGATGTTGTGAGCAAGCCAAAGAGCAAATGGAGGCCCCTGCCCCTGGACACTGTGGTATGTTTGAGCTCTGGGAAGGGTTTCTCTGAAAAGAGCTTTGAACAGATGTTTTACTCACTGCTCTGAATTATCCACTAATACTTCTGGGTTTTCTGGCTCTTCCCAATGCAGGAACTGGAAAAATTGGCTTCCCGCAAACTGAAAATAAATGCAAAGGAAACGATGACAATAGCAGAAAAACTCTATACTAAAGGGTAAGAAAGCTAGACTTGGCTTGGTAAACTGAATTCTTTTAAAACTAAATGGCCTTTTGTTCAAAATGGGAAACATCTTGGAGCAATTCTCAAAGTGCTCTCCTGTCTTTCTTGCTAAGATTCATTAGTTACCCTCGAACCGAGACCAACATTTTCCCCAAGGAGCTGAACCTCTCTGCTTTGGTGGAACAGCAGACACAGGATCCAAACTGGGGAGAGTTTGCACAGAGGATTTTGGATCAGGGTGGGCCAACCCCTCGGAGTGGAAACAAATCCGATCAGGCTCACCCTCCCATTCACCCCACAAAATACACCAGCAACCTGCAGGTGGGTGTAACCAGAGGCAACTGGATGGGTTGTGTTGCTTGATAAATAAAAATAAAAGCCTTAATATGGTCATTAGCACAAAATCCTCACCCGGGATCCCACTGATTTTGTGGTGTCTTGTTCACCTGGGAGGACACTCGCCCTTCTCACTGTTTGATCTCAGGGCAACGAGCAGAGACTCTACGAGTTCATCGTGCGCCACTTCTTGGCTTGCTGCTCTCAAGATGCCAAAGGACAGGAAACAACTGTGGAGATCGACATTGCCAATGAGCAGTTCATTGCTCAAGGACTCATGATCCTGGCGCGAAATTACCTGGAAGTGTATCCTTACGACAAGTGGAGCGATAAGGTAACCCCTTTGAGTAACATAAGTGGGAGAGGCTAAAGTAGCACTTCCCTGCCGACTGCAGACTTCTCTGCAAAACATCTTCTGACCACTTCTGGCTGTTTGACTCAGAGCTTTTGTCCTGAGTGAATGGACCAGGAAGCAGTTTCAAAGAGATTCTGCTTCCCTTCAGGTTATCCCACTGTATCAGAAAGGGTCTCGCTTTCAGCCCACCACGGTGGAGATGGTGGATGGGGAAACCAGTCCTCCCTTGCTCCTCACAGAAGCAGATCTCATCGCTCTCATGGAGAAACACGGCATTGGTCAGTACTGGGCAGCGTGGCCTCTTGCTCTTGGCAGAGGGAATTCTCCCCAGGGAATTCTCCAAAGGTTACTGCGGATAAGAAGCCACTTAAATGTGCAGAATAAAGGGATATAGAGGGCAAAGTCCAACCATCCTCAGGAGCCTGCAGGGTGCCTTCAGTACCCAGGGAGATGGGCAGTTCCAGGGTTTGCCGCCAGCACCTTGCTGGCCTCAGTGCCGGTGGGGCACGAGGGCAGTGCTGCTCCTCACCATAAGTTGTGTCCTTGTCCCTGGGCACAGAGGAAATTACTTCCTGGCTCCTGGTTTGGCTGACATCTCTATGTCTGCAGGGACTGATGCCACGCACGCCGAGCACATCGAGACGATCAAAACGCGGATGTACGTGGGGCTTACGGCAGATCAGCGCTTCCTGCCCGGCCAGCTGGGCATGGGGCTGGTGGAAGGTGAGGGCAGAGCCCTTACAAAAGTGGCTGAGTCCTTACTTGCTGCTTCCTTTTGCTTACCATTCCGCATATTCCTCAGGCTATGATTCCATGGGCTACGAGATGTCCAAGCCTGACCTTCGGGCTGAGCTGGAGGCTGATCTAAAACTGATCTGTGAGGGGAAGAAAGACAAATCTGTAGTGTTGCAGCAGCAGGTCCAAAAGTACAAGCAAGTCTTCATTGAAGCTGTGGCCAGAGCCAACAAGTGAGTGCAGTCTTTGCCCTCTTTTGCTTTGCTCTGCTGGGAGGTGCTGGCTGCTCATTTAGGGCTCAGCCTGGAGTGAATTTGTGGAGGATCCTGTCACACTGTTCCCCTGGCATGAGGGATCCTGTCACACTGTTTCCCTGGAGCTCTGCTCCCTGTGTAGGTATTTGCCGGGGGAAGGATGACTCGCAGCCTGGCACGCTCTCAGGAGTTCCTCCCAGCTAAGGGTTTAAACCAGGATGAGCAGTTAAGTTTAAATTTGGGGATGGCAACACGCACTGACCTCTGATGTTGTACCCACACCTTTCCTGTTTCAGAAATGTGATGCTGAGTCAGTGTGCTTGTGGAGGAGCTCAGAGGGGCTGTGTGGGGGGCAGCAGGCTCTGAGTCACTGCAGCACCTGATTGCTCCATGCAGAGACACTCAGGATGCTCTGCTTGTTCCTTTACAGGTTGGACCAGGCCCTGGCTCAGTATCTGGGAGAAGCTGCAGAAGTTCCAGAGCAGGATGAGGTGTACCCAGCAACGCCCGTTTCTGTTCGGAAATGTCCCCAGTGCAACAGTGACATGGTCCTGAAGACCAGGAAGAACGGCGGGTTGGTGACCTTCCCTCTTGTAGCCTCCTGTGTTGGTGTGTGTTTCTCCAGGCATTCGTTTGCCTCCTTTGGTAAAAGCTTGGAAACCTTGGGCCGCAGCTCACTGACTCCACCAGCTACATAAGCTGTGTGGACTCAGCTCAATCTCTTCTCAAATAGGAATTTCCCCTGTAAAATTGCAGTTTTGACGATTTCTGATGGCTGAGAAGACATGAGACTGGATCTCCAACTGTCTTGAGTTTGCCTCTTCCTCATGCAGTGCCTTTGTCCCATGGCAGGTTCTACCTCAGCTGCATGGGCTATCCAGCCTGTAAAACTGCAGTCTGGTTCCCTGATTTTGTGCTGGATGTGACCAGGGATGAGAGCATCTGCGATGTGTGTGAACCCCACCCAGTTCACAGGTAGGTCATGCCAGTTATCCCTTGTTGGACACTGGGGCAGAGACTTCCATGGGCTAGGCTGGGCAACCATTTTCCATTCCAGTCTGGGAAAGCTGGAGTAGCACTTGGCATGGGGATGGAAAGAAGATGAGTTGGGGAAACTGGCCTCCATCTAGCAGAATCAAAACAATAAATAAAAGCTCAAGTATCAATTGAGGTCTGTTCATGAGAAACTGTGGGACTTTGACTCTTCCTTTGCTTGCAGACTGAAGTTTAAATTCAAGAAAGGCAGCGTTCCCCCTGTGATGCCCCTGGAGTTCGTTGGCTGCATTGGAGGCTGTGATGAGATGCTGAAAGAGCTTTTGGACCTCAAGTACTTGCACAGATCATCCCAACCTGCATCATCCACCCAGCCAGGGCATCACCTGCAGGCCAACCACTCGCTGAACAGAGCCAGCAGTGAGACCAGGCAAGCCAGGGGCGCCTCAAACCTGGCACGGGGACACCTGCTCTCCGTCAGCTCCTCCAGGACCCCCAGGGCTGCTCCTCCAGCTGCCCCAGACGATGGGAACGCTGTGGTGTGCAACTGCGGGAGCGAGGCACTGCTGCTGACCGTGCGCAAGGACGGGCCCAACAAGGGCCGCCAGTTCTACAAGTGCAGCTCCAGCGCCTGCAACTTCTTCCTCTGGGCCGACGAGCAGCCCCAGCACAGAGGCGCCGTGGCTCCACGCGGCTCCACGCTGCTCCAGCCCGCCGCTGGAAGGGCCCCGGCAGGATTCCAGCGGCCGGGAGGAGGGAGGGAGCCCCTGGGAAGCGGCGGCTGGGAGGCCGGGGGCGGCGCGGTGTGCAGGTGTGAGCAGCCCGCCGTGACGCGCACCGTGCAGAAGGACGGGCCCAACAAGGGCCGGCAGTTCCACACCTGCCCCAAGCCCCGGGAGCAGCAGTGCGGCTTCTTCCAGTGGGCAGACGAGAACGTGGCGCCAGGTACGGCCGGGCTGGGGGCAGACACAGGGGCTGCGGGCTGTGCTTCAGCTCAACAAAGTGAGGAGCTGCTGGAGAGGGTCTGGTGGAGGCCACAAAGATGATGGGGGGTCTGAAGCATCTCTCCGATGAGGAAAGACTGAGGGAGCTGGGCCTGTTTAGTCTAGAGGAGAGAAGAGAAGAGTTAGAGGGGATCTCATTAATGCACATTAATATCGCAAAGGTGGATGCCAGGATGATGCAGTTCATCACACACACACAAACACACACACTTTGATCAGAAGGCATGAACTGATTTAATAAAAGGGTCTGACTCCATTATGTAGTATTTTTACAAATGCTAGGGACTGGGGGAGAAGGTCAAAACCTCTCCCCATCCCACTGGTTAAGACAACTGTCTATCAGCTGTCCATATCTCTAAGAACAGGAATGAGAACTTCCCTTGAAACTAGGAAAACATTGCTTTGTTTACATCACCCAAAGCATGAGAAGAAACCCAAACAACGAAATTGTGAAACAGAAGAGAAGGCTGAAAAAATCAGGGCGACATCCAGAAGGATGTTGCAAGACTTCTTTTGGTGGTACTCAGGGACAGGATGAGGAGCAGTGGCCAGAAACTAAAACACAAGAAGTTTGACCTCAACATGAGGTAGAACTTCTTTACATTAAAGGTGTCAGAGCTCTGGAACAGCTGCCCACGTAGCACAGGGAGGTGGTAGTGTCCCTCTCTGGAGACATTCAACCCCACCTGGCACGCCAGGGAAACTGTGCTGCTCCCTCTGCCCTAGTTTAGGTGTACAGGGAAAGGGCGAGTCATTCTAGAGCTTTGATCAGAGATCTGTGTGGAAAGATGCTGAAAACAAAAATAATGACAAAATAAGGATGCAAATGAGAGAGAACAGACAAAAAGGGACATAACCAGGTACAGAGGGAGAGATGTGGTCTGTGAGAGATCCTCCTTCTCCTCAGACATTTGGGCATAAAGGGGTAAAACCGAGTTTTCAAAACTACTTAAGCCCCAAGTTCTTCTGTGCCATGTTTTGTTTCTGCTTCAGCTGCAGACCAGAGCACGCAAGCAGGCAGATCAGCTTCCCCTGTGCTGCTCCCACAGGTCTCTAATGCTGCCAGACAAATGGGTAACATTTTACAGTTCAGACAAGTCTGAAGCAAATATAGGTTCAGGAATAATCTGAGAATCCTTGATCTATTATTTTGAACTTACCTTGTGCTTCTCACCTATTTATGTTTTCAAAGATCCTTAAATTCAAGTTGTTTATCTCTAGGCCCTTCTGGAGATGACTCTTTGAACCAGTTTGGCGGCAATGGATACTCCAGAGGGTTGGGAAGCAAGGCCAAGAGACCAGGCAGCCTCTCCTCAGGATCTGCTGCCAAGAAACCACGGACCTGCAGCATTTGCCACCAGCCTGGGCACACGAGGAAAAACTGCCCTCAGAGCCACTGAGCTGGGATGGACCTCTGAGAGCCTGCAAGGGCCAGGGGTGTGAACTGCTGCAGGAGCCACAAAGAACTGGACTCTGGGAAAAGGTCCCGTGAGTGTTTCTGGAGGGTTGCATGCTGCTCCTGCCAAGAGATGCCATTTGTTACAGCAAGGGTCCAACCAGCTCGGAAAAGTGGTTCCACTACCAGCTTCTGTTTCCAGCTGCTCTTCTGCTGAGCAGATTGGGAAAGTGTGAACATTTCAAGGAAGCACTTGGAAGCACAGTCTGTGGAGAAGACTGCACTGGATCATCCCCCTGTACCCTCCTGGTGGTTGTTCCTGACCTTTCCATGCAGGGAAGAGCTGGATCAGGGCCACCAGGACAGACACCAGGGTTGCCGAGCCCTGCTCAGTCCCTGGCTTTCCACAGTGTGGAATTTAAGTTCCCTTCTAAGTTGATGTTACCTGAGCAGCATTCCCCTTTTTTGTCACCCTTACCTGGGCTGTCCCTGCCAGTGAAGGAGGGTCAGGTGCAGAGGAGCTTGATCTGGTGCTTGGCTTGGGAGGAGTTTGGCTGCAGTGCTCAGGAAAAGCCTTCATTCTAGATGGTTCCTGAATTTGAAGGTGAGTTCTTCCTCAAATGTTGAGACATGCCTTTGTGATGCTGCTAGCTGATGAAAGTTATTTTTGTCTAACCAATGAGTTTCTTATTAAAATATTATTTAAATTTTAAATTTGATGCAGTGACACCTGAACTCTGCCTGATTATTTCTTCCTACATAAAACAGTGAAGCTTTTACTGTAAAAGCATTCTGCCAAATCTTGCTCTTTCCAATCACTGGAACAATACAGGAGCTTTCTTGGCAGAAACTCCCCACAGCAATTTAGAAGTGAGCTACAAAGAGATGGAAAAAGTGGTTTTTATCTCACCAGCTGCATCTGCTGACCTGGGACAAACAGACAGAGCTGGCTGAGCTGAAGAGAAGCTCTGTTTTCCTGTTCTGAGTTCAGACTGAACTCCCTGGGAAGCCAGGCTGCCTCCTCCCTCGCTGTTGGGGCTTCCTCTGTTCATCAAAGGGAGGGAGATCTGCAGGATTCCTGTGAGCTCTGCTGCCAGGACCTCCAGGGCTGCTCAGGATCCTGGGCACAGAGCAGCGCCTGGGGTCAGCACTGAGGGGATGGGCAGGAGGAATTTGGAGGGGAGCTGGAAGCAGAGCCCACAGCAGCACAGGTCTGAAAGAGCGCCTGAAACCCTGCAGCAGTCCATTGCCATTGGGCCTAAATCCATGCAGAAAGTCAGGAGAATTTGGGTTGCATTTCCCTGTAGCCCTCACTCCCACTATTGACAGCCGTGGCCTAAAAATACACACCCTGGGCTAAAATAACAGGATTATGACACTTTGGAATGCAGTCCCTGAGCCAAGGCAGGGCAGCAGCCTGGCCAGCCACCTTGGAATGGCAGCAGCAGTGGGAAGCAGCTGTGCAGGACACAGGGAGCAGCTCAAACCTTGCTGGTAGGTCAGCCAGGACCAGCTTTAGGAGTCTCACCCTGGTCAGTGCTCAGCTGAGCCCTGTAAGTGGTACCAGCTCAGTGTGCAGACAGCTCCCACACTGCAGCCAGGCACTCCGTGTGTCCAGGGCTTTGGAAGAGCAGGAGGAAGACTTCGCAGGATGGGATCTGACAATCACCACGCTCTCCAAGGCAGCAGGGACGTGCCCTGGGTGGTTCCCAGGAAGGCCACCACAGCTGGGGGGGTCACCTCAGCCCTTACCAGGGCAAAGGAGACAAAAGAGAGCTGACACCAGAGAACCAGTGTGCACAGGGAAGGTTTATTCTCATCACTAACACCTGGGAAGTGGTTTGGAGGAACAAAGTAATTGTCAGAGTGGGAGGAAAAGCAGGTTATTTCCTCCCATAAACAAGATAAAAGCTGTAAAGAAAACTAAACCACAACAGCCGCTCTCAGTGAAGTCCACAAGATTCCTCCAGCTCCACCTGCATGCAAAACCAGCTCTTCCCATTAAATGTAAGAATAAATTCCTTTTCTCTGGGACTAAAGCCAGACCAAACCCTACTAGCAGCCACTCAAAGGAAAAGGAAAATAACAACGAAATACCCAAACAAAACATATCTTCTCAATAAAAAGCATAAACCACTTCAGTTCTTGCAAGCACTCTGCTCACAGCATCATTCCTGCCCTCCTTCCCCACCCCATACCATGGGGCTCCAGGGAAAAAGGATCTCAAGACAGCAGCAATACATGTGTGAAAAGGTGACCAGACAGACTGGGAGGGGACACGGGGCCTGCAGACAGACACTGGCAGCCACCCACCCACCAGGGCGGGGAAACAGCCCTGCTGCAGCCTCCAGCTGAAACCAGGAGCTTCCCCAGAGCCAGCAGCTCTTTTTCAGGACATTTTCCAGCAAAACACTGCATTGGACAAGGGCCCCTTCTTTGGGGCAGCATCAACACTGTCAGAAGAAAGAGGTAGGGCTGAGCTCACCCCTTCTGGCAGCTGGAAGGGTTTCCAAGGAATACCCCCCCAGCCCCCATTTGCTCTGGCTGTACCACGCAGCACCCAGATCATCCACGGGGCTTATTTTGGATTGGCAAAATCCCTCAGGTGAGTGAGGCTCCCCCCCTGCCCCGAGTGCTGGCACAGTGAGACCACGAGGGGTGCTGGTGACAGGACCAACCCAGGACACGGCACCTGAGGCATCTGCAGGACACAGCAGCAGGAAGGGGCTGCTCCCCTCCAGCCCCAGCTGGTCTCAGAGCGTGAGAGGAACCTGACAGCTGGGACAGGCAGAGGACACTGGGAGCCAGAGACCAAACATGCTTCACTGGGCTCCCAGCGGGCAGAGCTCACATGTGTGCTGTGGGCTGCCCTCACCCCAGGATGTGCAGAGTCTCTGAGCCAAAGGCTCCTTCTGCCAGCACCCACCTCTGCTCAGGCACGTTTTAGTCACACAGGAAACTTTTTTTTTTTCTCTCATAAAGTGCAAGAACTTTGCCTCTTACTGACTAGTCAACTAGAAGCATCACAGCCCTCACAGCGGGGAGCAGCAGGCAAGGGAGCAGCACCCCACGGTCAGGAGCTCCCAACACACCGGTCACTTCAGCAGGAGCTCTGGCTCAGATATGGCCCTGTAGAGCACAAAGCCCATCTCATCGATTTCCTCTTCCAACAGCCCGGAGAACAGGTTGACTTTGGGGTTGAAATAGGAAAGCAGGACTCCTTTCTCCAGGGAGGCCACCAGCTCCTCGAGCACCTGCTGGAACCTGTCAGCAAGGCTTTCCTGTGCCCAGTCCGAAGCAGTGTCACTGAGGTGCAGGATGACGTGGGTCACGGGGCTGCCACCCAGTTTGTGCAGGCTGGGCTGGCTCCTGCAGACGCCGTTCAGGATGCGGAGGCAGAGCTGCCGAGCCCCGGAGTCGCCGGCGTCCAGCTCCTTCACCCTCGACACCTCGGCCCTGTAAAAGCTCTCCAGCCAGAGGTTTTCCACCAGTCCTTCAGGAGGAACAGCCAGAAGAACCTTGTCCTCCATTTCCACCACTGGGAAGAGGGTGATGCTCAGCTCAACCTGGTCGTGTTTGACTTCCAGCTTCAGCTCCCGGGAGGCCACGACGGGGTGGATGGCACAGCCCAGCAGGCCGCCGATGGCAGGCCAGTTGATGGAGGCCACCAGCAGCTTGTGGAGGGTCTCGTTGAGCACGCTGGAGGAGAGGTACCGGCCCACAATGAACCTGTCCCAAGGGCTGCACCCACGAGGGAAATACCCCAGATCGATCCTCTTGATCATCCAGTACTGCGGGTTCCTCACCACGGTGTCCTCTCCCGAGATGAGGCTCCAGAGCCCGGCGTCGAGGACCACCGGGAGCATGAGGTGGATGTGGTCAGCTGCCAGCACCTCCAGGCCATCGAGCAGGGCTCCGCTGAGGAAGAAGCGGCCGAAGGGCAGCTCAGGGCACTTGCTCCGCAGGAAGTTCTGCAGTTGAGTGCAGATGCTCTTGGCCAGCTGTGGGACGAGGGACGCTTGGATCTCGGGCACGGCCAGCTGGCTGCTGTGTGAGAGGAGCTTCTCCTGCAGCGTGAGGCAGCGCAGGGGGCTGGATTCGACCTGAGGAGCCCCCAGAGGGGCAGAGCAGCCCTTGGGATCTGTGAGAAGGGAAAGAAGTCACAGCTCTGAGCACATCACCTGAAACCCTCAGCAGCAGAGGGGAAGGGGTGAGTTGGGTGCCCAGCTCTCAGCCCACCCTTCTGGGGGTGACGGTGACCTCACCAAGGGCCCCCATCAAGCCCACTGATGTTAACAGCACTTCTCAGCCATGCAGAGCCCAAACCAACCCCAAAACTCGACTGCTCCCAGCCTCACTCCTCAGCCAGGCATGGGAACCAGGCAAGGGACCTGCTGCCAGGGTCAGAGAATCACAGCATACGCTGAGTTGGAAAGGACCCACAAAATCATCCAATCCAACTCCTGGCCCTGCACAGACAGCCCAACAATCCTACCCTGTCCCCAAGAGTGTTGTCCAAGCGTTCCTGGAGCTCTGGAAGCCATGGGGCCATGACCATTCCCTGGGGAGCCTGGTCAGTGCCCCAGCACCCTCTGGGGAAGAACCTTTTCCTGATATCCCAACGAAACCTCCCCTGACACAGCTCCTGCTGTTCCCTCATGTCCTGTCACTGGTCATCAGCGAGATCAGTGCCTGCCCCTCCACCTCCTCACACAAGGATCCTACAAACAATCCTGCTCCGGGTCCAGTATCTCAGGACATGCCCTGGACCGAGCTGGGCCAGTTTCCCACTTGGAAAAACGCCATCTCCATGGGGAGCTGGACAAGGCAGCCTTTGTCTGCAGCAGCTCCCAAGCGCACCTTCCTACAGGCAGAGCTGACCCAGAAAACGAGCGCAGCCAACGCTGCTCCAGAGGAAACAAACCCCAACAGCGCTGGCCAGGACACCCCGGGTGTCATCAGAGGTCCTGTTTCCACAGGCATTGCCTAAAAAGGGACCGCGGCTCGGGAGCCTCCCAGCAGGGCAGGCTCAGTCGGGTTGGCTTTCCGGACACCGAGCTAAAAATAACGCAGAGCTCCCAGGCAGCCGGGAGCAGCCACCTACAGCACACCAAGGTGATCTTCCTGCCCGGGCACCACGAGCCTCACCTGGCACCAGAGGCTGAGCTGGAGAGAGCAGAGGCTCGCTGAGGTCTTCCCTTCTCTGCTTCTTGGGGGGTTTTGGTGTTGTCTTGATCAATGTCAAGTCCTGCCAGCTCTCCTCCAGGGACTTCTGCTCAGCTTTGGGATCGCCCTCATCCCGAGGGCTGGTGGCTCGGTCGATCAGCTGGAGGGAAGGAAAACCCAAGAGGACAAGTTTTAATCTTTGTTTTCCATGAATTACGGGTGACAGCTGCCCCTCTGGAGCACACACATGAGGGGACAGCACCACGAAAGGCTTCTGCTCAGAACACCACCTAGTTTAGGGGCCACAAATGTGCACATCATCTCCCTGTAGGTTTTACATGGGAAACAGATACCCAAATACAACTTAAGTCCAGGTGCCTTTTGGGATGGGATACTGTATCCCAAATGCTCCGGGCAAACTGGAACATGGGTACATGGTCCCACAGGGTGGGAGCAGACAGCTCCTGTGGCATTTGGCATTTATGCCATATGCAAGGAACCAGCTCGGGAGCAGACATCGAGGTTTGGGGCACATCTTTGCCCCACCACAATGGGACCAACCCAGCTCTCCTGGGCATCTTCCCGTGCCCCGATCCCCGCCCCAGCCTTACCCTCTTGACGGCCAGCGTGGCGATGGCCAGCACTGCCGCGCCGCTGACGCCCAGCACCAGCCTGGCGTTGGCCAGCAGCACATCGAACACGCTGCCCAGCCCATCGATGACACTGCCCAGCCCGCCGTTCTCCTGCCGCCGGCCCCGCTGCTGCCAAAACACCGCCATGGTCGCCCTGCGGAGAACAGGAGTGTCACTCCGGGCTGGGGGGATCTGTCAGCCCGGGCCAGGCGCAGCCGCAGGGCGGGAGGGTTTGCGGAACACGGCGTTCTGCTGGCCCGCTTTCCTGCGGGACAAAAGCTCCCGCCGCCGCCGCCGGGACGCCTGGGTGTGGAGTGCGAGCAAGGGTCACCCGGGGAAGGGACAGCCCGGGGGAAGGGACAGCCCGGGAAAGGAAGGGGCATCCCGGAGAAGGAATGGACACGCCGCGGAAGGGTCACCCGCTCCTCAGCCAGCCCTACCGCAAAACCTCGCGGGGCACCGGCGGCGCTGGGGCGGTACCGCGGCCTGCGGGAAGGGAGCCCCCCCCCGACCCCACTGACCGAGGGCAGGCGGCACCGGAGGCGGCACCAGAAGGAGAACCAGAACCGGGACGGGGACCGGGACCGGCCCGCGCCCGGCCCGCGCCCGGCGCTGCCCCCGCGCGCCCCC
>WBMY01015487.1:175272-194215 GCA_013397315.1 Donacobius atricapilla | reverse complement strand
CGGGGCCCGGGGGCGTGGCCTGTCGGGGCGCGGCACCGCCGCGGGGTCCCCCCGCCCTTCCGCCATGGCGGCCACCGGCGTCCTGCCCTTCGTCCGCGGCGTCGATCTCAGCGGCAACGACTTCAAGGTGCGGGGGAACGGGAGCGGGAGACAGCCCGGCCCACAGGGGCCCGGCGGGCTTGGGCCCCGCGGGGGTGTCAGGCCTGGCTCGGCCCCCAGGGCGGGGGAATGCCGGCTCCGGCCCCGCCCGAGGTGGGTGACCTGGGGCAGTTTCACTTCCGAGCCCGTAAGCGCTGCGGGGCTGGGAGATCCCTGACCCCCCTCGAGCCGCTATGGTTGAGCAACGCGGCCCCCAGCCCAAGGGGTCCCAGAGGGACAGGTGATCCCCGAGCCTCCAGCTCCCACTCCCATAGGACTGGGCGATGCCAGCTCCCAGTTCCTTAGGAAGGATCGATCCCGTCTGCCAGCTCCCAGTCCCCTAGGACTGCCTGATCCCAGCCCTCTAGTTCCCAGTTTTATGGGACTTGTTGATCCCAATCCCCACGGCTCCCAGTCCCTTAGGAACAGGGTCATCGTGACCCCACAATTCCCAGTCCCAGAGCGCTGCTCGATCCCAAACCTCCCATGACTGCAGAGCATCAATCAGACTGAGGTCCCCCGATCCTCATCCCGTGGGACAGGTGCTTTCCTCACGCTCCTCCTCCTCTCCAGGGCGGATATTTCCCCGAGCATGTGAAGGCGATGACGAGCCTGCGCTGGCTGAAGCTGAACCGCACGGGGCTCTGTTACCTGCCCGAGGAGCTTGCTGCCCTCCAGAAGCTGGTGAGCCCCATGTTTTGGGGTGGAATGGGGTTCCCCTGTCCCGCTGGGGCCGACGGGAGCCTGTTCCCTGCCAGCCTCATGGCTCAGCAGCGGGTGCTCCAGTGTCTAATAATAGCACTGGACTACAATGTGTGGTTGAAATGGGATGCAGGAGCTGTCAGGAGTGGGGTTGAGATGGACTTGCACTCGGTTTCACCTTGTTTCCTCAGAAAACCAGATTAAATACCATGCTGAGATCCTCTGCCCTGTAGCAGAAGGGAAGAGTGATGGTTACAATGGAGAGGATCAAGGGTTTGGGGGATTTTTTTTCCTTTCTCCTCTGCTAAAGTATACAAAGAGCCGGCAGCTGCCTGGCTTTGTTTTTTGGGTGACTCCAGCAGGCCATGATTGGTGGAGTCATGGTTCAGCTTGGCTTTGGTGGTGTCCACAGCACATCAGGGACCTCATCCTGTCAGTGTCAGACAAACTCGATGCTTTCAATGCTGCCAGAAGTCCCTGTCCCTGTGCCAGGTGCAGGGAATCCCTCCGTGCTGCTCGGAGCCGCGCTCCCGCCAGCCCTGCCAGGTGCTCGGGGGCCACAGCAAGACTGAAATCCTGGCATCCCGCCCCCAGCCTGCCAATTCCTTGTGTTCCTGAGCAGGCAACAGCCGGGGCTGGTGATGCTCAGAGGAAAACATTTCCCCAGGGAAATTCCTCCTACCCCGGCAGTGCCCACGTCTGCCCGTTTCCAGATCACCCCAGTGAGAGGCGTTTCCAAGGACTGGGATCTGCTTGCACAAGGGACTGTGTGAGCCAGCTCAGTGGCATCCCAGAGCGCCCCAAACCCTACAGCAGGGCTGAGGTGTCCAGCCAGGGCTGCCCCAGGGAATGAGGGATGTGGAGGCAGCACAGGCATGCTGGGCCAACCAGTTTGGGACTGGGAGTGTCCCGGCAGCCCTGTGTGTGACAGGGCTTCACAAAGTCCCCAACTCTCCTGGGATGGAGGAGCCTCCACATCAATGTGGGGGCCCAACCCTTGCTGTGCACGGCCCCAGCTCCTCCCTCTGCTCACTGGGGCTTGTCTGGGGCTTCCCTGCAGGAACACCTCTCCGTGAGTCACAACAGCCTCACCACGCTCCATGGAGAGCTCTCCGGCCTGCCCTGCCTCCGGGTGAGCGTCCCCCTCCTGCCTCAGGGGTCCCCAGGTACCTCTGGGATCATACCTGGGCATCCTGGGGGCTCAGCAGGCAGCTGCATTCCTGCCTCTCTCCCCTTCGCAGGCAATTGTGGCTCGTGCAAACAGCCTGAAGAACTCAGGAGTCCCTGATGACATCTTCCAGCTGGATGACCTCTCAGTGCTGGTGAGTGCAGAGTCTCCTCAGCTGATGCAGGAGCTCCTGGATCCCATTCCTGCGCCTTGGTGGCTCCTTGTGCTCCTTGGGACCACCAGTCCCAAGCCCATGGCTGAGCTCCAGGAGAGCTGGCTGTTGGCAGGATGAGCAGTGCCTCCTTTAAAGGCTGTTGCCATGGATGGGTTCCCTGGGTTCCCCGTGTGCTGGTCCAGTTCCTGCTGTGCCCCAGGAGATGCCCCCACTCCTCGGGTTTGGGTTTTAGTGCGGGGCACAGGGTGACGGCTGCTTTGTGCTCCCGTTTTCCCAGGACCTGAGCTACAACCAGCTCACAGAGTGTCCCAGGGAGCTGGAGAATGCCAAGAACATGCTGGTCCTTAACCTCGGCCACAACAGGTGGGTCTAGGCTGCGGTGACCACCTCGCCCTCCTGGCCATGGCCGCCTCTACTGCTCACCCTTTGCTCTGGGTCCTGCTCCATGCCCCTCCTCGAGGGAGACCCGGGGCTGTGGTGCAGGTCCTAGGCAATCCTGAATTTCCCCATACCCCTGCAGCATCGACACCATCCCCAACCAGCTCTTCATCAACCTGACGGACCTGCTCTACCTGGACCTGAGCGACAACAAGCTGGAGAGTCTCCCACCACAGATGAGGCGCCTGGTCCACCTGCAGACCCTCATCCTCAACAACAACCCCCTCCTGCACGCACAGCTCCGGTACGGCCCCGCTCCCCAGGCTGGCTCCCGGTCTGGCAGCGCTGGGACTGAGGATCCTGCTCCTCCCTGACGCTCTCTCTGCCCTCTGGCTCTCCTGGTCTGCAGGCAGCTCCCAGCCATGACGGCCCTGCAGACCCTCCACCTCCGCAACACCCAGCGCACGCAGAGCAATCTGCCCACCAGCCTCGAGGGCCTGGTGAACCTGGCAGGTAAGGCTGGGGGCATCCAGCCCCACAGAGCCCTCCAGGGGCTCTCCCAGCCCCAGTGTTGGTGTGGCTGGTGTTGAGGCCCCGTTGTCTCTTTGCCCAGACGTGGACCTGTCCTGCAACGATCTCAGCCGTGTCCCCGAGTGTCTGTACACCCTGGGCAGCCTCCGGCGCCTCAACCTCAGCAGCAACCAGATCACAGAGCTGTCCCTCTGCATCGACCAGTGGACCCAGCTGGAGACCCTCAACCTGTCCCGCAACCAGCTCACCTCCTTACCTGTACGTCCCTGCCCTTACATGCCATCCCTGCTCGTGTTTCTGTGTTTCTCCCTCACCCCACCATCTCTCCCTTCCCCAGTCGGCCATCTGTAAGCTGACCAAGCTGAAGAAGATATACCTGAACTCCAACAAACTGGACTTTGACGGGATCCCCTCGGGCATTGGCAAGCTCACCAACCTTGAGGAATTCATGGCAGCCAACAACAACCTGGAGCTCATCCCTGAGAGCCTGTGCAGGTATGGGACACACACCTGGATCTGCTGTGTTCCCAAGAGGGACCACAGAGGTTGGGTGGTCACAGGTCACCCTGGGCTGGCCTGTCACCGGCATCACTGTGCCACAGGTGCTCCAAGCTGAGGAAGTTGGTGCTGAACAAGAACCGCCTGGTGACGCTGCCGGAGGCCATCCACTTCCTGACGGATGTGGAGGTGGGCACCCAGTACCTCTCTGCCTTGAGCTGGCTCCACCACAGCCCCAGCACCTCCCTGGGATCCCAGGCTAGGCTGGATGGGTGGGCTGGATGAGGTGAGGGCAGGGGAGCTCAGGGCCAACAGCTGCAATCTGCCACATGGTTCAGCCCAGGCTGGCTGTGGATTCAGGGCTCCTTCCACATCCCTTCATCTCACTGCAGCCTGGAGTGCTCCGGAGGTCTCCATCCCCTGCCACACTCCCTAATGTCTCTGTGAGCATGTACTGAGGTCTCTGTGCCCTCCTCGGCAGATCCTGGACGTGCGCGAGAACCCCAACCTGGTGATGCCCCCGAAGCCGGCGGATCGCTCCTCGGAGTGGTACAACATCGACTTCTCCCTGCAGAACCAGCTCCGCCTGGCCGGAGCCTCCCCCGCCACCGTCGCAGCCGCCGCCGCGGGTACGTGTGTGGGGACGGGGGCACGCGGCCCCTGCCACGGCACGGCCCTGGGAGAGGCTGGGAAGTGAGCCCTGCTCCCTAGGGCTGCCTCTCACCCCGTCCCCGTGTCCCCAGGGAGCAGCACCAAGGACCCGCTGGCCCGCAAGATGCGGCTCCGGCGGCGCAAGGACTCTGCCCAGGATGACCAGGCCAAGCAGGTGCTGAAGGGGATGTCGGACGTGGCCCAGGAGAAGAATAAGAAGATAGAGGTAAGGTCTGTGGTGAGAGAGGGGCCCTGAGGGCATCGCAATGTCCCTGGCCTACCTTGGGTGCCAGCAGGGTTCCCGTTGTCCCTAAGTTGACCTGTTCCCGTCCCACAGGAGAGTGGGGAGGCGAAGGCGCCGGACCTGAAGACACGGCGCTGGGACCAGGGCCTGGAGAAGCCACAGCTGGACTACTCAGAGTTCTTCAGCGAGGACGTGGGGCAGCTGCCCGGCCTCTGTGTCTGGCAGATCGAGAACTTTGTGCCCACGCTGGTGGACGAGGCTTTCCACGGCAAATTCTACGAAGCCGACTGCTACATCGTGCTCAAGGTACCGGGGGAGGACCAAGGGTGCCCCACATCCCCTGCCCGGAGCTGCAGCCATCCCATCTCTCACCCTGTCCTTCCCAGACCTTCCTGGATGAGAACGGTGCCCTGAACTGGGAGATCTACTACTGGATCGGGCAGGAGGCCACGCTGGACAAGAAGGCCTGTTCCGCCATCCACGCCGTCAACCTCCGCAACTACCTGGGGGCTGAGTGCCGCAGCATCCGGGAGGAGATGGGGGATGAAAGTGAAGAGTTCCTTCAGGTGAGTCCAACTCCCAGCTCCCCTGTGGCCCCTGACCCCTCCTGTCCCACCCTCACCCCCTCCCTGCCCCTAGGTCTTTGACAATGACATCTCCTACATCGAGGGTGGCACGGCCAGCGGTTTTTTCACCGTTGAGGACACGCAGTATGTCACCAGGTACTGCTGAGGACAGGGGCTGGGGGGATGTGTGGGGCAGGCAGTGCCCCGTGTCCCACCATGGCTGTCCCTTCCCCAGGCTCTACCGTGTCTATGGGAAGAAGAACGTCAAGCTGGAGCCGGTGGCACTGAAAGGGACATCGCTGGACCCCCGGTGAGTGGCCAGGGGACAAGAGGGGCCTTGCAGAAGGTTCAGCAGGGTCCGCCTGAGACATTACAGCTGCAGTTCTGTGGTGCAAATGGGCTATGCCAGCACCTTTCTACAAGAATAGGGGTTCAAACCCCCCATTGGTGCCCTGCAGGGACCCCCAGGGTGGGGAGGATGCTCAACACACCCCATTCTCTCCTGACTCCTCTCACCTCTCTCCACCAGGTTTGTTTTCCTCCTGGACCATGGCCTCGAACTCCTGGTGTGGCGCGGGAGCCAGGCCACGCTGAGCAGCACCACCAAGGCCAGGTAGGGCTGGTGGGGGTGCCGGGGGTGTGGGGTGCCCAGCTGCCATCTCACCTGCTCCCGCTGCAGGCTCTTCGCTGAGAAGATCAACAAGAACGAGCGGAAGGGCAAGGCTGAGATCACACTGCTCAGCCAGGGCCAGGAGACCCCCGAATTCTGGGAGGTGCTGGGGGGGCAGCCTGAGGAGATCCAGCCCTGTGTCCCCGATGACTTCCAGCCCCACAAGCCCAAGCTCTACAAGGTGGGGAGCTGCATCCCTAGGGCCGGCAGCCCTGCTGGGGTCCTGCAGCCCCCACTTACCTCTGTCCCCATCCCCTCTGCAGGTTGGCCTCGGGCTGGGCTACCTGGAACTTCCCCAGATCAACTACAAGCTCTCCGTGGAGCACAAGAAGAGGCTGCAGGCTGATCTGATGCCGGAGATGCGCCTGGTAGGATGGGGCGGGGAGGTTCTCCCAGTCTGACCAGTGAGACTGGTTTCATGCCCCTTCTGCCTCCAGCTGTGCCCTGGGAGAGGGAGGTTCAGCCAGCAGCGCCTGGCTGGGGAATGCTCTGCTGTGTTGGGAGCAGGCGGGGAGTTTTCCAGCTGGGAACGCCTGCAGGTGCCTGACGCCCTCTCCCCTGTGGTGCCCTCAGCTGCAGAGCCTGCTGGACACCAAGAGCGTGTACATCCTGGACTGCTGGTCCGACGTCTTCATCTGGATCGGGAGGAAGTCGTCGCGGCTGGTGCGGGCAGCGGCGCTGAAGCTGAGCCAGGAGCTGTGCACCATGCTGCACCGGCCCAAGCACGCCATGGTCACCAGGAACCTGGAGGGCACCGAGTGCCAGGTGGGCATGGACCCCCCAGATGGGTGCTGGGTGCCTGGGAGGGGGCTGTGGCCGAGGGTCTGTTCCCTACTCCCAGTTTACACCTTGAACACCTGGAGGTGTTCAAGGAACGACTGGACGTGGCGCACGGTGCTCTGGTCTGGTTGACGAGGTGGGGATCGGTCACAGGTTGGACTCGATGATCTTGGAGGTCTTTTCCAGCCTTGATGGTTCTGTGATGCAGGTGTTCAAGTCCAAGTTCAAGAACTGGGATGACGTCCTGCGCGTGGATTACACCCGGAATGCCGAGACGGTGCTGCAGGACGGCGGCCTGGCCGGCAAGGTCCGCAAGGACGCCGAGAAGAAGGACCAGATGAAGGCTGACCTCACTGCGCTCTTCCTGCCCCGCCAGCCCCCCATGCCCCTCAGCGAGGTAGGGCTGGGGACCCCCGTGAATTCCCCACGGCGTGGGGCCGCGTGCTGAGGGAGGAGCTGGGGGGCTGACGGAGCTCTTGGGGCCACAGGCGGAGCAGCTGATGGAGGAGTGGAACGAGGACCTGGATGGCATGGAGGGCTTCGTGCTGGAGGGCAAGAAATTCACTCGCCTGCCTGAGGAGGAGTTTGGCCACTTCCACACCCACGATTGCTACGTCTTCCTGTGCAGGTGACACCTGGCTTGTCCCCTCTCAGGGGCTGCTGGACCACCTTGTCCCCAACCTCCCTGCCCAGTCCTCCCAACCGTCCCATCCCTCACATCACTCCCTGTTCCTGCCCTCAGGTACTGGGTGCCGGTGGAGTACGAGGAGGATGAAGAGAAAAAGAAGAAGGATGAAGGCAAAGGGGAAGGGGAGGGTGAGGAAGAAGAGGAGGAGAAGCAGCCTGAGGAAGACTCCCAGTGCATCGTCTACTTCTGGCAGGGCCGGGAGGCCTCCAACATGGGCTGGCTCACCTTCACCTTCAGCCTCCAGAAGAAGTTTGAGAGTCACTTCCGCGGCAAGCTGGAGGTGACACAGCTTGGGGGTGACACGGGGGTGCCCCCGCTTTGCCTCTCTTCCTCCCCATCCCCTCTGTGCCCCTCAGGCTGAGGCCGGGGACAGCAGCAGAGATGGGAGCTGGCAGGGGGCTGCAGCTGGGGCTTGGAGCTGTGCTTGGGAAGTCCCTGTGCCCCTTCTGACACCCAGCCCTGTGCAGGTGGTGCGCATGACCCAGCAGCAGGAGAACCCCAAGTTCCTCTCGCACTTCAAGAGGAGGTTTGTGATCCACCGGGGCAAGCGGAAGGACCGGGTCAGCACTCCCCAGCCCAGCCTGTACCACATCCGCACCAACGGCGGGGCCCTCTGCACCAGGTCAGTGCCCCAGGCTGCTCCGTGCCAGGCAGCACCCACGGGTGCCAGGTCCAGGTGGGATACCTGCTGGTGGGCACGGCTGCCGGGTCTCCTCCCACTGATTTGTGCCTCGGGGGCTCCGTCTCCAGGTGCATCCAGATCAACACGGACGCTGCTCTGCTCAATTCCGAGTTCTGCTTCATCCTCAAGGTAACTGCTCGTGGCTGAGCATCCCCGGGGCTGCCTGGGTGCCCTCCTGACTCCCTGGGCCGCCCTGACTCCGCTGTCCCCAGGTGCCCTTTGAGAGCACGGACAACCAGGGCATCGTCTACACCTGGGTGGGCCGGGCGGCCGACCCTGACGAGGCCAAGCTGGCCGAGGACATCATGAACCATATGTTTGATGACTCCTACAGCAAACAGGTGAGCAGGGCTCAGTGCCACCTTACCTGGGTGACAGTGACCACCCAGGCCACACTCAGCCCTGTTCCTGCCTTTTCAGGTCATCAACGAGGGAGAAGAACCCGAAAACTTCTTCTGGGTGGGCATTGGGGGCCAGAAGCCCTACGATGAAGATGCTGACTACATGAAGCACTCACGGCTCTTCAGGTGGGGGCACTTGGCCTGGAGGGGGATGCTCCAGTCTGTGCTGCTTCCCTTCCTCCCACAGAGCCCAGCCCCCTGGGGAACCAACCAGCCAAAACAGCTGCTTCATCACATCCCTTCCCTCTACACGAGCCGAGTCCTAACAAACTCGTGCCTGATGCTGTCCCTGTCCATCTCCCTGCAGATGCTCCAATGAGAAAGGTTATTTCTCCGTGTCAGAGAAGTGCTCAGATTTCTGCCAGGATGACCTGGCTGATGATGACATCATGCTGCTGGACAACGGGCGGGAGGTGAGCTGGGGGCATGAGGCTGTCCTGGGCGCCGATCTTCCAGTGACTCTGTGGGCTGAGCCCCGCTGCTGATCCTTTCTGCAGGTCTACATGTGGGTGGGCACGCAGACCAGCCAGGTGGAGATCAAGCTGAGCCTCAAGGCATGCCAGGTAAGACCTCTCTCCATCCTGGGACTGTGTTGGGGAGGATTTGGGCACTTCCATCTCCCCTCGGGGCCCTGATCTGGGCGCTGCAGAGCTCTGGGCTGGAGAACACCATCCCTGGAGGTGGGTGAGGGCCAGGATCCCCACGGCAGTGCTCTGCCCCAGGTCTACATCCAGCACATGCGCTCCAAGGACCCCACGCATCCCCGCAAGCTCCGGCTGGTGCGGAAAGGCAACGAGCCCTGGCCCTTCACCCGCTGCTTCCACGCCTGGAGCGTGTTCCGCAAGCCGCCCACCTAAGGGCCGGGGGCACGCGGCGCTCCGGCCACGGCACGGCCAGACCCCGGCGCCCCCGCTGCCAGCGCCAGGCTCAGCCTGCAGCTGCTTCCCCCAGAGCCGGGGCCAGAGGGCATCACGGGGGCTGTCCCTCTGTCCCCCCTTCTCCCAGCACGGGGCCCGGCTCAGCCCTTTCCCTTCCTGGGGGGCGTACAGGGTGGTGTGGGCCCCTGTCACACCCTGCTTGGGGATGCTGCTGCCCCAAACCAGTGCCGAGCTCCCCCTGTGGCTGGGGGACAGGAGTGACTCCCAGTTTGGGCGGGAGGATTATGCTTTGCTAAGGAGAACTGGGGGGAGTGAGGGGCTCTCAGCCCTGGGCCTTACAGGTGGTCCCTGCTGTCCCTGGTGGATGGACCCTGAGCAGGGAAGCAGGGATCAGCCCATCTGTACCATATCAATAAAGGCTGTACTTCTCACCTCGACACTGTCCCAGGCTCCGACTCCCTCCCAAATGGGGTCACCCCCAACCCTGACTGTGCCCCTCTGCAGCTCAGGGGAACCCCAGCACTCAACTGGCTCCAAGGCTCAGCAAACACCTGCAGCCCGGGCAGTTGATATTAAATGCTTTATTTTCAATATTAAAAACCAGTATTTTTAATTACTAAACAATGCTAAATTCATCTTACCAAAAAAAAAAAAAAGATGAGGTGGGGGGGGGTAGTTCTACCAGGGACGCTACAGCCCCAGCCTCGGCCGGCAGCAACAGAGCCCGAACCCCCCCAGCCACACACGTACCGCAGAAGAGCCCGGGGGGGCCACAGGTCCCCAAAAGGAGAGGGGCAGGGGCCAGCTGAGCCCCGTGGTGACAGCCACCACGGGCCAGGGGACAGAGCTGGCGTCACCACAGCCCCCCACAAGAGGACACGGCCAGGCTCGGAGCCCAGGGGGGGATTTGGCACAGTGAGACCCCCAGGGCGGGGCAGCCCAGCCTGGGGCAGGAGAGGGCTGGGGCAGCCCCATCTGCCCCCCCCCAGCACCAACATGGACCAGGAGCAGGAGCCGGTGTGTAATTCCACAGCGTGATCCCATCCCAAACCCACCCCGTGGCAGGAATTAGTGTCAGAAAGGAGCAGCAGGCACAGAGCCCAACCTGGAGAATAGCCCTTGGAGAAGCCACTAAGAGAAAAAGGCCACCTGTGACCCCCCACCGTGCCCCTCCTCGGGCTGCTCAAGGCCTCTGCTGCCCACCTGGGAGCCAGGGGACAGTCCCTGTGTGGCAGCCAGAGCCTCCTGGCAGGCAGGGAACAGGGCTGTAAACTGCAGGGAGCCGGGCATGTAAACACAGACCAGGGCATGGGGGGGCCGTGCCCGGGGGCTTCTGGCCCCCCACTGCCCCAAGGGACCAAAACTGGGGGACAAGGGGGGTGGGGGGGTCCACAAGCCCCAGCCCTCCCCGTGGAGCCGGGGAAGCAGCAGCATCCCCCAGGAAGGGGGCTCTGGAGCAGGGGACAGTGACACTCGACCGTGTATAAAAAAGGAATTTGTCTTCCCCGGGAAGAGTTTGTGCCGCAGGGCCCCGGCCCGGGGGCCCGGGGGGAGCGGGCAGGGAGGTGTGTGGGGAGTGCCGGAGCCGGGGCGCGGCGGCGGCCGGCGCGGGTGTTAGAGAGGAGGCGAGGCTACGTTACATGGGGAGGGGGCACGGGGGTCCAGTCGAGTCGCGCATCCCGGGAATCCGAGCACTGAGATGGGTCGGGGAGGCCGGCGACGCCTGTGGGTGAGGCAGCTCCTCAGAAGGAGATCTGGTGGGGCTCAGGAGAGGCAATGCCCCTGCTCCCCCCTCCTCTACAAGCCCCAGGGATCACAGTTCCGTGCTCCTGTGATGGATCAGGAAGCCAGGGCACTGCGCTGAGCTCCCAGCTCCAAATCCCGCTCCCACCCCAGGGACCACCAGCCCCTCACAGACCTCACTTGATGAGGATCCCCGTGGGCCGGGCCTCGTCCTCGCTGGCATTCCTCAGGTTCTGCTCCGCTTCCTCCGAGGACCTGGGGCAGAGCAGGGTGAGAGGCACAGCCACGGCCCCTCAGCACCGCTTACCCCATTTCCCACCCCACTCACGCCAGGAAATCCTTCACTTCCTCCACGGTGATGTCCCCGGTGGTGTCCAGCGGGTTCTCCAGGCTGCTGTTGGGGGAGTCGATGGGGCCGGGCGAGAAGGCAGCCGGGTGCTCCTCAGGGGACCCTGGGGAGTCAAGGGACAGGAGGGATTGGGGACAGCCAGGACACAGAGCCAGGCTTGCGGCAGCGCTATGGGACACGTGTGTGCGCAGGGACAGGGTGGTCACTCACGGTCGCTGTCCGAGGGGGAGTGCTGGCCCTCAGAGCTGCGTGGGACGTGGGTGCCGTTCGCCTGGGGCAGCTTCGGTGTCACCGTTGAGCTGTTGCTGGAAGGAAAACAGGGAGATGTTATGGCCAGAACGGGTCTCATGGGGTTCCACCACAGCAAAGCCCTCCCACACCCCTGAGACAGCGCACCTGAGGCAGGAGGTGTCCTGGAGCCGGGCGACCTCCAGCCGGCACAGTGGCTCCGTGACATTCCTGGCGCTCAGTGAGAAGCGCTCGAACTCAGATGGTGAAATTAGGTAGAAACCTACAGGGGGGACAACAGTGAGCCTCAGGGATCCCCCACAGGGCTGTAGGTGAGGTCAACATCCCATCAACACAGGTGTCACCCGGTGTCCTCACCTTGACCATGCTTGGTGAAGACACAGGAGGCAATGCCGCTGATGTCCTCCTTGCGGATGCAGCTGTAGTGGACCTGGGGCCGCAGGCTGGGCACGGTGAAGATGTGGATGTCGCCCAGGTTGGTGAGACAGGCCAGGCAGTTTTCCAGCCGCTCCTCGGAGCCAGCGCTGGCCAGGCTCACCAGGGCCACCTTCCGCACCCGGCAGCCCTCGTGTGCTGTCAGCTTGAACTTGGTCTTGGCACTCACTTTGGGCAGTGTGAACACCTTGGGGGCGCAAGAGGAGATGGGCTCAGGGGAGAACAGGAGCCTGCAGAGTTTAGGGAGTCACCTCCCCTTGGATTCACCACTCCAGAACAGGCATAGGAGTGCCCCGAAAACCTGACTGGTCAGCTCCAGTCCCTGCGTGATGAGGACAGTCAGGGAGGACATGGGACACTGTGTCCCATCTCTACCACATTGGGACACTGAGCTCTGCGCTCACCTTGAACTGTTCCTCGGAGGAGATGAGCATGGAGTGGCTGCCCTGCATGTCGGGGGCCTTGGCCAGGTCCCGAGACACCTCGTAGGGCTCGGGCAGAGGGTTCCCCCGCCCGTCCAGCACCGCAATGGCCACCACGGGCGCCCGGTGCATCAGCTGGATCTCCTTCCCCAGCACCGCTTCCACCGCCCGCTCCGAGAACTTCTCCTGCGACGGCACCTCCAGGGCGTAGGCGAACACCGACCCCGAGTTGGTCCCTGCCCACATCGTGGGGCCGTGGTGGGCGGCTGTGGGGGCAGAGCAGTGTCAGAGCCCCCTCCCCACAGAGCCAGCTCGGGAGCTTTCCCCGGGGGAGGGAGGGGGGATTCACCATCACGGAGGAAGGTGTCGGCGAAGTAGAGGCACCGCACGACGCCCGAAAGCGAATCGTCGGCCGAGCGGGGCTCGATCCGCCGCTGCACCGGCGTCATCTCCACCTCGGGGGGGCCCGCCTGCTCCGCCAGCTGCGCGTTGGCCTCCTGCACCTGCGGAGGGGGCACGGGGTCAGTCCCTGCCGAGCGGGGCCGGGGAGCTGCCATGGCGGCCCCCACTCCCTGCCCACCTTGCTGGAGGGGCTGCTGGCGTTGAGCCTCTTCTTGCCCGACACGCGGCTCTTGCGGATGCGGCGGAAGGACTGGCGCAGGGACTTCTTGAGGGACTTCACGCGGGACAGGGGCCCCTCCATGGCCAGCGAGTCGTTGGGGTGCAGCGTACACCTGCGGGCAGCGACGCTGCTCAGCACCCACCACGTCCCTCCAGAGGGCCCCCAGCACCGAGGTCCCCCCATACCTGGCCAGCACAGGGTTGCGCCGGTAGTAGTCGAAGAGTCCGAAGCCGTGGCTGGTGCCGAAGGCCACGAGGTTCCACTCGGAGTGGAGGGTGACGGCGGTGACGGCGGCGGGGGGCACGCACTGCACCAGCACGCTGGGCTGGAAGCCGGGGGGGAAGTGGAGGGGCCCGTTCCGGGGGGCCAGCCGGTCGTGGCCCTTCCAGGTGAAGCCCTCACGGTCCTGCAGCAGGTCCACGGTGGCCACGCTGACCGCGTGCTCCGACTTCTCGTCGCTCAGCTCCATCACCAGCACCTGCAGGGACAAGCAGAGCCAGGAGGACACGTTGGAACCTCCCCAGACAGCCAGCCTGCAGCACACCAGGGGCTAAACCCAGGGTAGGAGCCATTCAAGGACAACCACGGGGGCTTGTAGGGTCTGTAGACCCCCCCTCATACTGTGGGTCCTCAGTGGGGGAGCCAAGAGGCACTCGGCAGCCCCTGCTCTGTCCTTGCCGCCTTACCTGCCCCGCCGTGCCGGCCACCACCATCTTGGCCGTGTACTTGCAGAGAGTGATCTTCTGCACGCCCAGGCGCGGGTCATCGCTGTAGGGATCAAAGCAGCCCACCTGCGGGAGGGGACAGCTGAAGGGACAGCCAGGACCCCACACAAAGCTGTGGGGCAGCCCCCCCTGCACTCCCACAGCCCTCCACCAGCTGTGGCACATGGGCCACTCTGGGCATCGAGCCCAGGAAAAGTCTGTCCCCACGCACGCCCCGGCTCTCTCCCCCACGCTGGGGCAGACCCGCGGGATGGGACCCACGGAACAAGCGTCCCTTGTGTCCCCACAGTGCGTCACACAGCAGCTGTGCCCTGAGCCGGGGGACACGTCCCCGGGGCACAGCCGGGATGGCTCCGGCAGGTGCATCCCCCGTGCCCGGCTCTGGGTTTGCCCCCTCCAGTGCTGGCAGAGCCCGGAGGGTGCCCGAGGTCCGTGGTGGTGTCACCCCGCCCAGGGGACCTCACCTTGCGGAATGGAGGCCACTCCTCCTCGCCCGCCTGGTTGAGGCTGTCGTTGTGCTCACAGTCTGTCTGGAAGATGTTGGCGGTGCCCAGCTTGTAGAGGGGCTTCAGGGAGACCCCCGAGGCGTCCCAGAACCGCACCGTGCCATCCTCGTGCCTGGGCGGGGGGGGTCCTGTCAGCACGGGGCCCCAGCATCTGCCCGGCTAACAAGAGCTGCCTGTGTCCTGGCAGCCACCGTGCCAGAGGGGGGGGACAATGGGGGACAGCGCAGCCGGTGACACACTCATGCCCAGCCAGAACAAGAAGGGGCAGCCCACACCAAAAGAGGGAGTGGATGCCACCATCATCCCATCCCATCCCATCCCATCCCATCCCATCCCATCCCATCCCATCCCATCCCACTCCCCCACCGCAGGAACGGGTGTAGCTGTGTCCACCCGCTGCATTTTGGGTTTCCCAGGCCCCCTCCCTGCTGCCAGCCCACTCACCCGGTGAGGAGAAGCCCCCTTTGCGTGGGCTCCTGGGCCAGGTTCTTTCCCCCATCAATGGGCCAGACCTGGAGGGAGGGATGCAGAGGGGATGGAGGAAGGGATGAAGGCCCTGGAAGGGGCTCAGCAGGACCCCTGCCCACCATCCCCATCACTGACCACAGAAGATTGCCGGGGGCTCTGCTGCTCGCCCACACTGACGATCCTCTCCCAGAGCTTGAGGGGCACGTTGGAGACATGGCAGGAGCAGGTGATGGCAGAGGAGTGGAGAGGTGCCAGGTACGGGGCGGGGATGGTGGGCCAGCCCGGCGTCTGCAGGTCGATGGCCACCAGCTCCTCCTCCACCAGCACCACGAGCGCTCGGGGGTTCTCAAAGCCTGGCGAGGGGGGAGATGGCTGCAGCACGTGGAGACCCCCGCACCATCACCCGCTCCCCGGGGTGGCCCTGGCAGGACGTACCTCCCTCGGGCACCTCTGCGCCCTGCACGGTGAAGAAGTCAATGACACGGGAGGTGAAGTCCAGCGTGGCCAGGGTCTGGCCCTGCAGCACGCTGACACAGTGCCTGTCACCGTAGCTGGCTCGTGGCATCCCCCCACTGAAGATGATGAAGGGGTTCCTGCGTGGGATGAAGCAGCTGCCATCAGAGCCTGGACCCCCCCAAGTGCCCCCTGTGCCCATGTCCAGCCCACCCACCTACCCAGACTCGCAGGTTCGCCAGACGATTTTGCTGATGGCTTTGCAAGGGAACGGCCCTGAAACAAAGACACCGACGCTGCGGTTGCAGCATTGGGATGGGGGAGGGGGGATCAGCTCCCAACCCCAGCGCCCCCCCAGACCCCCACCCTGTACCGTAGGGGATGGTGGACATGACGGGCTGCTGGGTCCTCTGGCCGGCGCCGCTCACTGCCCACACCATGTACCCGCCGTCGCTGTGGGAGCTGACGATGCTCTTCCCGCTCTGCTCCCAGGCCAGGCTCTCCAGCTGCTGCGTGGGGGGCACACGGGGGGCTCAGCACTGGGATGGGGACACACACACACACACAGGGCCACAGCCCCAGCAGCCCCACGCCAGCCCCGGTACCTGGTTCCCCAGGAAGAGATGCTGGACAACGCGAGCGCTCTGCTCCCACAGGACCAGCAGCCCCCGGCTGTACCCGATGAGGAGCTGGCTGCCGTTGCGTGGGTGCTCCTGGATGGATTCCACGGGCCCCAGCGCCTTCCCGCAGCGGTAGTCATCGGGGACACTGCGGGGGGGGACATGCGCAGGGGGTCAGAGCAGGGCTGGGGGTGCTGGGGACAAGGCATGGGGCCTGCAGGGCTGCTCACCTCTGCAGGATCTCGTCCGCGAAGAGCGTTTTGTCCTCCAGCAGCGTCAGGGTGGGCAGGGTGACAAAGTACACGGCACCGCCCTCAGTGCCCAGGCAGACCATGGCACCAGCAGCCATCGGCAGGACCACCGTGACCCGTGTGATGCCAGGGGAGCAGCTGGGGGGGGGACAGGGGCTGCCTCAGCGCTGTGTCGGGTCTGGGGGAGCATCACAGAGACCCCAGACCTCCCCTGCTCCATCCCTACATTCCCATCTCCGTGAGTGCAGGAGGACAAGGACACAGGGACAGCCTCAGCGCCGACAGCAATTAGAGCCATTAATCAACCCCGGGCCCTGCCAGCACCATAAGAAGTCCAGCGCTGTTCCCTGCACCCAGCATCCCAGCTGGGATCAGAGGAGCATCCCAGTGGGGAAAACACCGTCACAGAGAGGACCTTGGCCGCCATCCCCCCCTCTGAGCTGACTGGCTGCTCCCACGCGCCGTTCCCAGCTGGCAGCGGCATCGCTGCGGCCGCAGCCCCGCGGGGGAGCGGCTCCGACCCCCACTCTGGGCAAGTACTTAGCGCTGCCGGACCCTGGGCGTCCCGGGAGGCCGAAGCTGCGGGTCTCCTCCAGGTGGGAGCAGCCCTCCTTCTGGCACACCTCCCACAGGTGCAGCGTGTTGTCGTCCAGCAGCGAGAGGAGCCAGCCCTGGCGATGGGGGGATGACAGCGGGGTGTGTGAGGTGCTGGGGGGCTGCTGCCAGGTTTTCCCCCCCGCCAGGGACACCCACGTACCTGGCCGGGAAGGAAGTGCAGCTGGGTGACAGTGGCCGTCTCCTTGTGCAGGCCTGTCAGCTCCACACCCGGTGCGCCATATCTGGGGGGGGCCGTCAAAGAAATAACGAGGGCAGAGCCCACCCCCCCTTCCCCAGCAAACATCTGGACCCTCCGAATTCCCTCAGGTGACAGTTCTGACTGCAAACACCCGGGAGAGCCAGGGCAGAGCATCCCCGGCTGCACCCCGTGCCAGAGCTGGCCTTGGCACCACCATCCCCATCCGGGATCCACCAAGCAGGACACTCTGAACCAGCCTGGGATCTCCCAAGCACCTCCAGCTGGGACAGTGCAGCTCAGGCTGGGATCCACCTTGCAGCGGGATGTCCCAGCTCAGGCTGCGGCCAGCACGCACGGCTGGGCTGGGGGTGCGAGAGGCGCCGGGAGCCCCGGCACGCACCGGCACCGGGGTGGGGCTCGGCATGCGCCCGCACAGCCTCACTCGCCCGACTGGTCCCGGCTCCCTCGGCGACGCCGCTCGGCAGGAAGCGCGGCAGGACCCAGCACCGCACCGAGCACCCCGGCCTGGCATCCCCAGCACCCCCAGACCCGGCCAGCTGCTCCCCGCAGCCCGGTGGCACCAGCGCACTGCGCAGCCACATCTGGGCATGCTGAGGGGGGGTCCTTGTCCCTGGTCATCTTCTGGCGCCCTCGGCACAGGGAAGCAGCCCGGCGGAGCTGTCTGGCAGTGCCGGGCACAGCTGAGCCGGCAGGCCCGGCTGACACCCGCGGAGTTTGGGGGAGTGCAGGCAGCAGGGCACGGGAAGGGAAAAGGGAGCACGCAGAGGGCTCTCGGTGCTACATGGATGGGGGTGTGCCACCCACCCTTGCTCATTCTTGGTTTTTCCCCACGCAAAATTGTGTCACAAGCTGAGAGCCCTCAGGGCGGGTGGCTCGGGCACACCAGTGTCACCAGCATGTGGGATGGGGTTCCGAGCCCAGGGACCCCCAGCTGCCCCAGGAGACCCCCAGGTGCTGGCTGCCCCTCCGTGCCGGGCTGTCTTCAACCAGAGACACCCAGCCCGGCCGGGGAGCACCCAGGGGTGCCCCCCACTAACCAGTAACGCCAGTCAGGCCAGCTCCGGCTGCTGCCTTCCCCGGCACCGCCAACCTCCAGAAGCATCTTTTTGGAGGCAGCCGGAGCGGGAGCGCGGCCGCACAGGCACGGGGTACCACGCTGGGTACCACCCCAAAACCATCCCCGCAGAGGATGCTCAGGGCACCGCCGCCCCCCGCAACCGCATCCCCGCAGTGCCGAGGGGGGGGACTCAGCTGGGACCGGCACGGCGGGCCGGGAGGGCCAGTGGGGCGGCCGGCGACGTCGCGGCCGGGCTGGCACCCGNCGGGACCGGGCTCCGAGCCCACCGCAGCCGCTCTCCCCGGCGCTGGGCCGGCCAGAGCCCCCGCTGCCCCCCCCGAGGGCTGCGTGGATGAGGCCAGGATGGACAGGAGCCCCCCCGCCCCGGGGTAAGTGGGGTAACAGCAGGAAGGACCCCCACTTGGGGGGATGCCCCCCCCGGGACGGCCGAGCCCCTTTTCCCCGCCGGCGTTTTGGGCGAGGTGGGGGTTTCCTCCAGCCGCCCCCTCGCCGCCCGGCCCAGCTGCAGCACAGCTGGACGGAGGGATGGACGGCAGCCGAGTGGGGGCTGCCGGATGGGCCAGAAGCAGCGCGGCCACGTCTCCAAGCGTTCTGCGGGATGGGGACAGCCAGAGGAGTGAGTGCGGGAAGGTCCGGGAGGTCCTTACCTCCTGCTCATGTGGGAGGAAAAGGATACAGCTTGACGGCTCCCGCCTTGGTGCCGATGGCCATCACACGCAGGACGGGGTCGTAGGCCAGGGCGCTGGGCTGGCTGGGGAAGCCGTGCTCCACCGTCTGCCACGGGGACAGGCGGGTCAGAGCGGGACCCCCCACCTCTGACACCCCCAAACCTTCCACAGCCCCCCTCACCCCCACAGCTCCCGTCCCGCGCCAGCCTGAGCATCACCCCTGCGACAGGGCATCCCGAAGATGCTGCTTTGTCCCCCAGTGCCACCAAGGAGGGCCCTGGGGAGGGGGAACGTCACTCCTCACCCAACTGCCACCCAGCACCCCAAAACCCAGCCCAACAGCCACACCACGGGCCGGGGGGGCTCTGAGCTTGAGCAAGCTGTCCC
>WBMY01015487.1:157489-173701 GCA_013397315.1 Donacobius atricapilla | reverse complement strand
CCCCAAATGAGGGGGGCAAGTGGGAAAACTTGGTGCGAGGAGGGGGGCAAGCGCTGATCTCTCATGTCCCTCCAGGTCCCCCCAGAGACAAATTTTTGGGGTGCCAGGGAACCCCAAGCCCAGGGGATCATCACCACAGCCCTTCCTGCTGACACAGGGGGTCCAGCCCCCCCCGTACCCCTCCCCTGCGGAGACTGGGGTGAGGGGCTGAGCCCCACATGGGGGATGCAGCCAGAGATGCTCCAAGGCCAGACAGGGTGTGGGACCACGGGTCACCCCAAAACGCCCGTGAGCGAGGCCTCAGGGAACCCATGGACCGGGGGAGTGCGGGAACCAGGGCGCTCCAGGGAACCCCCCCCAAGAGGGGCTGGCGACAGGGATGTCGCGCTGGTGAGGGGGTCGCATCCTCTCCCGGAGTGTCCCCCCTGCACCGCACGGAGAGGAGCGCAACCCCCAGGGCGCATCCCGCACCCGGGGCTGCCGGTACCCACCCCCGGGGGTGCATCCTCCCGGAGCGGTCCAGCAGCCTGTCCCGGGGTCCCGCCACCGCCACCGCCGCCCCGGGAACGGGGAGGTCCCGGTGCGCCGCTCCCGCGGGGGTTCAGCCGGTCCCGGGGGGCGGTGCCCCGCACGCTGCTCGCCTCCCCGCGGGCAGCATCCCNAATCACCGCGCGGCAACGCGCGCCGCGCGCCGCGGCCCCGCCCACGCGCGCTGCGCCTGCGCCGCCGCGGGTGCCGATGGGAAGTGTAGTCCCCCCAACTCGACGCCCTCTGCGCTGGATTTGTTTGTGTTGTTTTTAAAATCCCCTTCTTTCGGTGTTTTTCCTCCCCGTGGGCATGGTGAGGGACGGCGAGGACACCCCAAGCCTGGTCATGGTGGTCTCAAAGCCCCCACAAACATGGGGTGTCGCGGATTTAGGGTCTCATCATGTGCCCCACAGCCATGGGGTGCATCAACATGGCGGCGCCCCGGCTCCTAGGCCTGGAGCATCCTGCCGGCTCCCAGAATCAGCATTCGAGCCTCATTCCCGGCTGGCGAGTCATTATTCCCGCCAGGGCACCGGGAATATTCTCCCCACTCCCCCCACGGCATCATCCCAAGGTGGGACGGGGAGCAGCCTGCCCTGCGCCCGGTTTTGGGGTGAGTCACCCCGGGCAGGGCACGGCTTCCCCTCCCTGCTGACTAACCCGGGCCCTGGGGAGATGCGGCACTGGGGTGACGCAGGGTTTTGGGGCGGAAAACAGCCCGGGGGCGAGCGGGGCACGATGCCCCGGTGATGGGCTGTGGGCTGGATGGAGGGGCCTGAAGCGCAGGCACAGCCCCGGGGACGGAGGGTGGGGAGGCTGGCGCCAGACGGGGTCTGCTCTGAGGAGAAAAGGAGGAAGAACGAAAACAGAGGGGAAAAACAGAAAGAAAGGGGTAGTGAAAGGGGGAAGAGAGAGAGAGGAGAGGCAGAGGAAGGGAATAAGGCGAGGTGAGGTGAGGAAGAGGAGAAACAGGAGGAAGAAGAGAGGAGATGGACAGGAGGATGAGGATAGGAGAAGGGAGAAGAGCAGCAAAGAAAGAAGAGAGCAGGAAGAAGCGAGACCAGCAGACTCCATCCCTGGCACCTCACACCAATCCCACCACATCCCTCTTGCAGGAGGGAGGCACAAGGAAGGTGAGGGGCTCAGCATGAGGCTGAAGCACAGGGTGCTGCCAGGAGGAGCAGGAAGGCAGAGATCCCTGTCCCTGCTTTCTAGGACATCACAGGAAGCACAGCCACCACGTTTGGCCACCCTGTCCCCAGGGAGCTGGTGACTCCCTTTATTTAGAACCAGTTCCCTGCTCCCAACCACTTCGTTCCTGCCAGGGGAAATCGAGGCACATCCCGGCCCCCCAATACTACCACACAGCCAGGCCGAGTGATGCTTTCTGCTTTTATTCAATTAATGCAGCAATCTATACAAGAAAAAAAAAATAATCATAATGAAACCATGAAATTCCAAACCCTGACAGTGAAGAACCAAATTCTTCCTAAGAATCACCTGGAATTAAAAGATTCCCCCACATCAGACTGTACATAAAATAATCTCTGCCCCATTTACAGCGTTTCACACAGTACTTCTCGTATCTCAAACTTCAGAACTGTACAACTTTGTTACAAACCACGCTTTTTCCTAGGAAAAGCTTACAGAAAAAAATATTGCCACTTTCTTTTTATTTTTTTTAATTTTTATTTTTATTGGTAACAAAAAAATTTAGAATCTCTTAAAAAACAAAAATTAAAGTCAGCCAGAACTTCTAAGTGTGGGCAGGGGAAGGAGCAGAGACATTTCTCAGTCAAATGTTTCTCCTCCCAACAGGGAAAGGGAACACTTTTGGCAGGTAAAAGACTCTTTGCTGCTGGTGGGGGTCTAGACCCCAGCCCCCTCAAGCCCTCCTTAAAGCCTATCAGCTGTTTTAATGGATAATAATTTTTAAATTATCCATGAGCTTGGATAATTCCACCACCGACCCTTCATGAGATACGGTAACAGTAACAAACCCCAATTCCTCCTGTTCTTTTGCAAAAAAAGCAGGGATGAACCCCACCAAAGCAGGGATGAACCCCACCTTCCTCCCCCTTCCTTAGGAAAGACAGTTCTCCTGGCCTGGGCTGTGGGCACACGGATTGTCACGCTGGATGTAGCTCCCAGTTTGGGGCTGAGCATGGACACGCTGTGGGTGGATGGAGAGGTTGGACCCCACACAGCCAGATGAGACACACGACAAAGCCAACGGGGTCGGGGCTGTGCGTGAGCCCAGCCTGGGGGGAAGATGGGAGAAGTTTTGCCTCCGAACTGGAGCTCACCCCACTCCCTGCCCAGCACCAGCCCCATGCCACCAGCCTGGCCTGATGCCTGTGTGCAGCCCAACAGAGAAAACCAGGAATTCCGAGCCACAGTTTCAACCAGACGGGTTACAGGAAGGATCCAGACCTCTGGATCCGTGTGAAAAATGTCTTCTAGTTTCGAATCCAGGTTTCACTCCGATGTTGTTCAGTGCAAAAGAGTTAAAAAACCATGTTATCTACACATATACATCCGTGTCTATAGAAAATGTCTGTACAAGTGGGAAGATGGCCCTGCCTGCACGCTGGGGACTCCTCTCCTGAGGGATGCTGCGAGTTCTGCCCGCTTGCATCCTGCTCCCTCTCTCCAAGGTGTCAAGCCCCAACCAGTCGGGTTAAAAACCAAGGGCAGATCGTGGCTGGAGAGGAGCTCCTCCTGTCCCCCCAGCCACAGCTGCCAGCTCTGACCCTCTGCATGGATGGGAAGAGGGAAGGAGGGGAAAGCTCCTGAGCAGGACATGCAGGAATACCACAACAAGCTGGGAAAGGAGACTTGCACAAGTACAGACCGCACAAGGATGGGATGAGGTGATGGCTGGGACCAGGCTAGAGGTAAGACCTCAGGATGTCCAGAGACAGAGCCAGCACCTCATCCCACGAAGTCCTGCTCTGGGAAGCAGCTGTGGAAAGGCCAGCTGCTCCAGCTTCATTCTGAACTGACAGCAGGGTAGAGTATCCATATTTGAGAGGCGGGGATAAACTTGGGAGCCAGGAGGGGAGAGGGGAGAGCCAAGACCTCTGGGCAGTGACCTCTGTCCCCATCTGCACCCACAGCAGAGCCCAGCACCGCAGTGGGCACAGGGCATGGCCAGGATGGATCCAGAAAGACAAAGCCATCAGGAGGAGAAGGGATCTCTGCTCCCTGCGTGTGTTTCGCCATCAGGGGAATGCCAAGCTTTCCAAAACAGGGGCTTTGTAGCCAAGAGCTGGCTTGGATTCGTAGCAGAAAGCTGGGAGGGTGAGAACATCGCTTCAAATGCTTCATGTGGTCTGAAAATGGCATTGTCAAGGTTTCACAAGCAGCAGAAGCACGAACTTTTGGATCTCTGGACTGACAAGACATGCTCCTTCAGGGGATGTGCCTCAGCACGGAGCCAGTGGGGGCTCTCACCAAGAAAACCAATGGCTAGTCAGAGACAGGCACTGGCGACCTCACCGACACCCCCACAGGCCAGCACTGTGCTGAAGGTGATGGCAACGTCCTCTGAGCTCTTGTGACAAGATCCAGCCTGAGCAGAACCCCAACACCAGGTGAAAATCAGACAGCGGGACCCAGATGTCAGCAAATGTCCTCTATCAGCACTGCAGGGAACAACACCTGGGTGGTTGTTTTAGACCAAGAGCCCCCCAAGACAGCAGCAAACAGGTTTCAAAATATATTACATCTTTTTATTGCCAAGCGTGCAGACCATGAAGTGTGTGGGGGACACGACACTAAGAAAAACTACAATTGGAAGGGAGGGCAAAGCAGTAAAAATTTAAAAATAAGACTACTCCTTACAACTGCCAACACTTGGGTTCAAAGAATCAACTGGAGGAAGTTTTCCTTAAAAGTACAGCTCTAAATATGGCATTGGGCCCCAAACTTTGCAAACACCAAGGCTTTGGTCTGGGCTAACGCAAACCAGGTGGGAGAAGACGATGATGGCAGATGCCCTAACACAACTCCACAGGGCTGAATGCCTGATTCTTCTCAGCATTTCCTGTAGCAACCAGAAAACTCCCTAGCCCAGGAACAGAGGCAGGAATAAGCCAGCAGAAAGCAGGAAACTTCAGTGCTGGATGCACTCAACTGAGGCCAAACTCAACCCCTGCAGTATCCCTGCTCCCAGAGCCAGCCTCGGAGGGGACAGAGCCGCTCAGCCCCGCCAGGGCCACAGCAGCTCCTGTTCCTGCTCTGTGAGAGTGCAGCCAGTCCCTCGGGATGGGATACTGTGCTGGGAACGCTGCACGACTCAGCTCTCTCCACCTGGAAGGGGCAGAGGAGAAGGGCTCTTCTCAGGAGTCCCAAGGCACAAGCCCTCACAAGCACAGCGTCTCCTACTCCTCTCTGCTATCCCCAGCTCTGGGAAGCAGCACGTGCTCAGTGTGATCCCTCACTTGGCAGCCCTGAGATTCCAATATGGATCTCAGGACAGTGCTGGGCCACGTTTCCTCCCTCCTCAGCCCCAGCACGCCCCTAGTCAGACCAGCACTGAGAAACCAGAGCTCTAGTACATTCTTCTCGGAGAGGGCAGCGCAGGGACACAGGGCTGCGAGCCCACGCTGGCTTGGGAAAAGGGTCTGGAAAGGAAACCTACGTCATTTAAAACACTAAAGTGCAACAAAAATGTCCTAAACCCTTTGAAATCGATCGCAGCAAGAGGGGTCTGCAAAGCTTCAAACTTCCAGTTACTGCAGGGCACCCTTAAAACAGACCCGAAAACCACCAGGTAAGAAAAGACCAAGGAGCCCTTTGGTGAAACAAGGAATACAAACCCACCATGGAATTTCAGCTCCTGGGGTCAAACATCATATTTAGAACATTTGGAAAGGAAAAGTGTTAAAGCAAAAAAAAAAAAAAATCCAAAAATCAAAACAAAAATACAATTCTTGAATCTTGCGCAATGAAACAGTTAAACTTTTTGGTGTTTTCAAAAGAAATCCCAACAGACAACCTGGCATAGCCTTATCTGCTTCCTAAGGGAGAGATGCCCGCTTGACCCATGACTCAGGACACCATGTGCACTGGACATGTTCCATCCTCACGTATGTCTCAGCATTCCTCCATTCATAAAACCAAATCCTTCCTGTTTACTCTTCAGCCTGAAAGGAAAAACCAAAACTGAAGCTAGATGGAAGATAGCCAGAGGGAGGAGAAAGTTTTCACAGACTGGAGGCCAATCTCATCAGCTCCACGAGCCTGGGAAGTGCAATCCTCAGTGCCGCCTCATTTTAACTTTCCTGGCGGGGCTGCCGTCCTCCTCCTCCTCATCACAGTCCTCCGTGTACTCGTAAGACCTTCGCCAATAGTTCTCGGAGCTGAAGTGGCTCCGTCTCCTATGTTTTGGTAAGAGGACCGAGCGCCTGTTCTCCTCCTTATCCATTTCTAGAATCCGTGGCCTGTGGAGAGGGAGAAAAGAGGAGTCAGAGCACACCACGACGGGATCCAGGCCTTGCTCCTGGACGCTACCTGCGGGTTACTCGCCGTGACAGCTCTGCCTTTTTCCCCACTGCTTTCCCAGCACCCGGTACTTGGCAGAGCAGGAACAGATCACCAAGCTGCACCTCCCAAGGGGAGCTGAGAACTTGGCTATGATGGGACAGTTCTTTTCCTTCCCAAGGCAAGCTTTAGCCTTTACCTCCACCAGGGACACTTCCAGTGACCTCTTTTTTTTACTTGCAGCTTGTGGCCCCAAGAAAAATCCCTTGGGCAGAGGGGTCTGTCTTTACTGCAGCAGAATTTAGTGCACAGAGCTGAGCTCCTTATGGTGCGGGATCACACCACAGCTCCCAGATCCTTTGTCCTCTCAAATATTAGCACAGTGCAATTGTTATTTCTGCAGAGCTGCCTCTGAGGACTGGGTTGGTGGGCTGCACACACCACTTACTTTATCCGAGTGGTTCCTGAGAGACCCCACTACGATATCCATGAGAATTACCTGTTTTAATGGAATCTCTGAGGCCAGAGAAAGAGAAAAACATGTTTTTCACACCCATCTGCTGCAGGAGCCTATGCAAGCCATCCCCCACAGCCTGATAAGGTCACATCAGGCTGAAAAACAGCTCTGACGGATGTGCACATTTGTCCCGCATGATCGCTCCTCTAATCGGACACCGGCCCTCTGCGTGCTCCCAGGGAAGCTGCATCTGCAGCCCAGCTTCAGAGCTCCATCCACCTTCCCAGCCTGCAGCCAGGTGAATGAACACTGCTCACAAACCAACCATCCCCACCCTTCTCCCTCCAGGACAGGTTCCAACAGGGCTGGGACCGCACGGCAGCCAAGCCCTGCGACCAAGTCAACTTTGGGGTTGTACCCATTGTGCAGAGAATGCCATCTGGATCCGCAGGAAGCTTTGGAATTGGAATATGCAGGACAGCTGGCAGACTGGCTATCACTCACAGCCATCAGCGTGCTCACACCAAGGCGTTTAAGGGAAGCCTCGCTGCAGAGCTCAAGCTCGTCTGAAAGCTCAGCAAGGAGCTTCCCTGAAGGTCAGGCTTAAGCATCCACAGTCTGGTTTCTCACACAAAAATACACACACGCAGCTCTGGAATCAAAACAGGCCTGAGAAGCTTTGCAAGAAGTCCTTAACCTTTCCCAGATAGCAAACCCTCACGCTCCCTCCCAGGACTGCTTTCATAATATAGTTCAACGCAGCTGCACAGGTTGCTTGGCAATAGAGGTCAAAAATGATTAGCTGCAGGGAAACTATTGTTCTGAATGACTGCATTATCAAAAGCCAGCCAAATCTATTGCTTCTTCATTATGCCACTCACAGGATAAACAATGTAAGCTGCTTACAGCCAGAGCTCAGCCTCCACAAGTCTGGGAGGAACATATGAAGTGCTCATTCTGATAAAACAGATCTGGGCATTGCAAAAAACACCTGGCAGGTGCAAATCAGAATGGTTTTAAATATGTTCTGAGGCGGGATGATCCTACCTGTGGGCAGCATCAGGATCTGCTTTGCGATGGGACCGCTTTGGTTTCAGGATCTGGTCCCGGTTGCTTCCCGACAGACGGTCAGAGTGATAACCTGGTGGCAACACAGAGCTACTCAGGGATTTTGTTTCCAATCGAGGTGCATCTAGTCTTGTTCTGCAAATATTTAAAGAGAAAAGAATTTGCAAGGAGTTTCTCCAGGATGACCAGTGTTGCAGCAGAACCCTCCACCCCGACCACACAGACTGGGAGGAGAGGCAGGAATACCACACTCCACAGCACAACAAGCTGCAGCTTTGTGGTACTAGAAGTTTCACAGAATCACAGAATGGTTTGAGTTGGAAGGGACCTTGAAGATCACCTCATTTCCAGCCCCCTGCCATAGGCAGGAACACCTTCCACTGTCCCAGGCTGCTCCAAGCCCTGTCCACCCTGGCCTTGGACACTTCCAAGGATGGAGCAGCCAGAACTTCTCTGGGCAACCTGTGTCAGGGCCTCCTCACCCTCACTGGGAAGGATTTTTTTCCTTAATTTAAACATACTCTCTCTGTCAGTTTGAAGCCATTCCCCTTTATCCTGCCTTGGCTTAGGGACACACAGTCACAAGGTGAGGCAAAAGGTGCCAGGCTCACTGCAACCCCAGCTCTGGGGTGAGGAGCAGAGGTGTGCTGGAGCAGCTGTGAAATCCCATGAAATCACTTGGCAATAACTCACAGCTCCAGTTAAGCCACCTGGGTGGGAGATGCCCTGCAAAAGCATCATCACCTGCAACAGCAATAACTGCTTCCACCTGGAAACTCCCTCCTGCCCACGGATCTCCCGGGGTCAGGTGCTCCTCAGCTTGACTAAGAGGTGCAAAGAGTTGAAGTACGAGTCAGGAGAAGGTGTAGCAAACAGAAGCTGCGCCACATTCCTTCCAGCAGCTCTGCACACATCCGAGCTATGCTGGAGAGCAAGCACAGCTCACCCCAAAGGAGAACTGTCACAGGACTGTAGTCATGCACAGGTGGAGCAGGCTGCAAAAAGGAAGGGGGAGAACCACTACTTGCTCTCCAGTGCTGAACTTTCGCTCCTGAGGGAGGTTTCCACAGGAGAATCCCAATCTAAACTTCCATTAGGAAGCACATCCAGTTGCCAAGCTTCTCTCTGCCATCAGGGAGAGCCTCTTCGGCTAATCAGGGTGATGCCAGTCTAGCACAGGCAAAGCTGGGCATGGCAGCTGAGTTTGCCCAGCATGCCAGAAACAAGGAACACTTCCACAGGCAGGTGCCAGGCTGGAGCCTGTGCTAGTCCACGGTGTCATCCTGAGTTGTTCTCAGCCCCAGGGCTGGACCCAGGCCAGCCTGAACACCAAAGGCCTTGCAGATCCTGCCCATGACAAGTGAGGTGGTTTAAACACCTCTCAAATACAACAGCAACTGGGGGCTGCAATTCAAACAAACCAACCCCCACTACACTGCAAGGGAACACCAGCCATGCTCCCTCTGGCCAGGTACAAGGAGAGGTGACACTAAAATGGAGAACAATGTACCTACCTAACTTAAACAAAGAAACTCTATCTTATAAGAGTGAAAGCAGAATGGCAGCAAAAGCCTCTAAAACTGCTTTCAAAACCCAGTTCAATAGGTCTCATTTCTATAACCACCTCCCACGTTACCTCTCCCAGCATCTCATAAATTGAGAGCACCGTTCCTCCCCTCCCCTGGCTCAAAGCACTTCCAAACCCCGCTGGCTCCCAGCAGCCCTGTGATCCAACACACAGGAAACACTGAGTACTGAAGTGTTTATGACCTGCTTGGTAACCACACTGCTCTGGAGAATCCTGCACAACACCACTGCTCCTCCAGCTCCCACAGCTTCCTTCTCCGACTGCTGTCAGCAAAAACACGCTCGCAGCAGAGGCAAGAGCAGAGCCAGGCTCAAACCTCTGGGACCCAGCGGGCTCCGGCAGAATTCAAAGCCAAATATCCCAGCTCCAACCGGGATGATCCAACCGATCTGATCAGGAAAGCTCAGGGCTGATCCTCACCATGAAAAAAAGAGGAAGAGGAGCTTTATGAGGCCACTGGCTGCTGCCGAGCCTCTGGTGCTCACAGGCCACCAGCGGAAGTGGCTGCTTTCCTGGTTGCATAACAGCCTGTTCCAGGCAGAGTCGCACGATGCCGGGGATGGGGAACGATCCCGGGGATGGGGAACGATCCCGGGGATGGGGAACGGCATTTGTGCCATCCACGGCGCGCAGGGACACGCAGGGGACACGGGGAGGTGGCTGCCCTCGCCGGGGATAAGCAGCAATTAATGAGCTCCATTTGGCAGCAATCACGGCGCAGCCTTTGGCAAACACTGCCAGGGATTCGCCACGGCTGCAGAGATTACGTAGAAATAATTACCAGGGGGGGTTTATGGTTTGTTTGAGAGAAAGATCCCGGTGTGGTTTCGCCTGGCCTTTCTGTTGGGTCAGCCCCTCATTGATGGGCAGAGATACTGCCGCTCTGACATGAAGCAAGTCGGGCCCCAAAAATCAGGGTGGGTGAGCAAACAAAGCCAGCAGAGCTCTGTCCTTTCACCAGGAATGCCCCAGGTCAGCTGGGTACAACCAGCCAGGGGGGCCTCACTGCTCCTCACAGGACTTCAAGAGGGGCTTATAAAAAGCACAGATCGCAATTTTTTTAGAGTGGAGATGGTCATAAGACAAGAGGGAAGATTTAGATTAGATATTGGAAAGAAATCCTTTACTCAGAGAGCAGTGAAGCACTGGCACAGGTTGCCCAGAGAAGCACAGGTTGGACAGGGCTCTGAGCAACCTGGTCTAGTGGAAGGCGTCCTTGCCCATGGCAGGGGTTGCAACAAGGTGAGGTTTAAGGTCCCTTCTTGCCCAGATGCACTTTGAGGGCAGCCAGGCTTGACTGAAACAATCCAATGCCCTCAGCTTACCAAGGCTGCAGAAAGCAAGAGGCAGAGCCAGTTTAAACAGGCACCTTCGATACCTGCACCAGTTTGGGCAGCTTTAGCTTATTTATCTGACTCTTGTCTTTGCCAGGGAACTGCTCCACAACCTAGGACAGGCAGCTTCTCTTTCCCAAAGTCCAACCAAAGCAGCTACAAGACTTGGAGATGCCTCCTTGCCAGCGCTTGTGCTGCTTTTCCCTGGCTGCTCCAACACCATGAACACAACAGCTGTAAGTTCTTATCAGAGCCTCTTGCCCCAAACCTCACATGGCCACATCCAGCTGTGGGGTGGTTTGGCTACAGCCTGCCTTTCATCCCTCTTTATCTCCTGCCACATCTCATCCTGCCTCCCTGGGTCTGGGCTGATTTTGCCTGGCTAACGCCTCAGGGCTGCTGTTTTTGCTGCCTTCATTCCATGGGTTTCTCTAACCAGATGTCCAACTCCACTCCATTGGCTTAGTGCCATATCCTCATAATGTTGCCAGACTTGTTTTGAAACCAACCAAGCCATCCAAAAGCTCATCCAGTCTGAATCCAGACCGCTTGCCTGTGAGCCTTATGCCAGCCTGGGCCACAACCACAGCCCTGCCACCAATGCCCACGGGTTTTGGCTGGTTTACAGGGCTCAAGGTTGTGTATTTTCATCTACAAAGATGCTTCTTGACAGCAGAATTACTGCTAAGACCTTCCAAGGCACAGTCAGCAGGGGTCAATGTGTGGCAGTCACATTTTTCAGTCTCCTAGTAGAGGGAACTGAGGAGAGAGGACATTTCTAGGCAGAAAAGAAGGTTCTACCGAGGGACTACGTGGTGGGGTTAGTTTACTTGGTTTCCATTTTTTTAACAGCTTTAGGAACAAGCACTGATTGATGAAACGCCATCAAGAGTGCTCTTCTAGAACAGGAAGCCCCCTTCTAAAACAGCTTATGGATCTTGGCTTCCCAATACAGACTCAAAGTACAAGGTCTGTAATGAGCACTGAACCCTCTACGTGTTTCCCTCCAAAGCCAGCGTCTTCCTCTCTCCACACGAAAGAAAAGCCACAATATCAAGAAAACTTTCTCTGCTTCATAGAACATTCCTCATCACAAACATCAGCTTCTAAAGACCATCCAGGTAACTCACACATGTGAGTATCACACCACCAGACTCCTGAACACACAACCCAAAACAAGAGAGTTTGATATCCTAAATGTTTGGAGCTGGGCAGCCAAGGGAAGCCAGTCTGGGCACCAGCAGGGCTTGCAACCCCAGACATTAGCATGAAGTGCTGCTGCACAGAGCCAAGAAGAGATTAACCCTCCAGGAACAGCTTCCAGCAGCTTCCACTGCCAGGTAGGGCAAGACACGAGCGAGCGTCAGAGTGACACCTAATCAAGGTGTAAGATCGAGCCAGCAAATTAACAAGCAAGGCGGTTTTCAAGCGTTTAAGCATCATGACACCACAACCACGTTTATCTTGCTGTCTGGAGGGCTCCAACACTTACTTTCGGAGGATGATGACAGCTCTCCTCTCCTTGATGTCCTGTGGTCGAATGCAGTGTGTGATTTCATCGGCCGCATACCCACTGACAACAGAAACAAAAAGCCACCGTCAGGGAAATGCCAGGCAGAAGCAGAAAGCAGTTTCCAGCCTCAACAGCTCAGTTTGGCCATTATTTCCTAACCTCCATCAGGAATTCCTCCTGCAAACGCCACCCCCAGGCACACAGGAGCTAGATTTACAGGAATGAACAAACATTGGGACAGTCAGGGGGTTTTAGGGGGTTTCATGACTCAGTTTTTCAGCATACCCCAGAGGAAACTGCCACCTGCTCCAGCACTGTGAAATAAAACATGTAGAAATGTAGAACTGTAGATTCAGACAATTAATTTAAGAAAAAATTAGAAAGCAACAGGGGAAAAAATGAGCACATTCCTCCAAAGCATCATCTCAAACATGTCTATGAGAAAAGCCATCTCTCACAGCTCAGATGTGCAGCACACCCAGACCCAAACATGTAACAGATCAAAGAGGTCTTTTAGTCACAGAGCTGAGCCTCTCAGCTCCTTTCCCTGAGCACAGACACCTCATCACCCTCCCCATCACATGGCACAACTTCAGCCACCACAAGGACATCACCAGGCCTAACCCAGTACTCACAGGGTAACCTACCAATTCAGACCTGCAAACCAAGCTGCACTCCTCTAAAACCTCCCTGTAACAGGGCGAAACAGCTCCCTGGGCTGAGGAAAAGCCCGGGCTCAAGCAGTAGCTGTTGTCAGCAGGAGTGTTTCACTGTGTGACATGACTCCAGATATTCCACATTTTCAGCAGGCTGGAGAAAAGCCACTGCCAAGGACAGCCCCAGCTTCACACAACACACTGGAGCATTTCCTCCTGGCTGCTTCTGTTTTCAGCTGGGCTCCTGTGCCCAGCACAGCACAGGTGAAACCACGGTGGGTCCCTGGAGAGCGGCCACAGCTGCTCTGACACACAAACCAGGCTGGGAGCACATCCTGTCACTCCAAGGGTGCGAGCCAGCAGATCCCAGCGGTGGGGCCTGCCCTCTACCTGCCGTTTGGAGAGTGTCAGCTCACTGAGTCTTCCGCAGTCCAGTATGGGAAAAGAGAAGCTAAACATCTTCAGAGCTTCCTGAAACACCCAGTAAGGGCAGGAACACCTTGGAAGGCACTTGGGCAAAGGCTGCTTAAGTCTGCACACCCATCCTGAAGCAGAAATCACCAGGCCCAATGTCCTCATAAGGCTTTTCTGACTGCTGGCACGCCAGGGTCAGGGGCTGGCAGTTTATTCAGGACAGCCTGAGCAGGGAACAGAGCTCACACACGCAAGTCTTCTCCAGGGACAGGACCAGGTTTCCTTGATCTGGTTAGATAACCCACCCACTCACCCAGAAACACCTCCTCACACACAGATTTACTGCTCTGCCAGGAGAGCTACAAGTCTAAGACTTGACCAGTTAAAGCAAGGGTGGTGTCCATGCCCACCGTGCTCCAGGCATTGCAGAACACGACAGCGTTATGCCAAGGGGCTAATGATGATGCTCTATTATGTTTCTGGAATCTCTGTGTCAAGCTCCAGTGAATTCATGACTATCACCCACGTTAACATTCAACTCAGCATCCTCAGCAGCAGCACCCTGAACACCAGGGAAAGGTCTGCTCCCAGACCCACACCCTCCATCACGAGATATCAACCTGGACACTCCTTTTCACTCCCTCCCCAGGCAATAAGACCCTTTCCAGATCACTTCCAGAGTGACACCAGGAAGTTTGTGGCGCCAGATGCACACAGGCAGCATCAAACAACAGCCCCACCACTCCGGTCTGAGGCCCTAAGGGGGACACACCAGTCTGCCCCAGTGTCAAACCGGTGTGGAAAAACTCTGTATGCACTATATCATATATAATGATGCTGTGTCTCTGCACAGGCAGAGAAATGAAAGAAAAGCATTATTTGGTTGTGTCATACTTGTACCAGCATGAACTTCTCACACACAGCCCAGCCTTGCACGCCCTGAGGATGGGTGAAGGGGCAGACCCTGAAGAAAAACCCCCATAATGATATCAAGGGTCTACCCACGGATTTCCTGCCCAGAGAAAAAACCCAAAGCAACTTGGAAAGGAAAATCATACCATGAGAACACTCCAGTGTGACATCTCTATCCCAGAGCTTTTTCCAGAAGAAAAACTTTCCACAGGGAAGTGCTGATGTTTTCCATACACTACCCCAAAAGCAAACCCCCAACCTAACCTGTCAAACCTTACACCCCCAACTCTTCCCTGAGTCTCTTTCTCCACCCTGAAGAGCCGCTGCCGAGCCAGAACTGATCCACACAAGATAAAAGTGGATATTTTTGTGCAAACATCACCAGAAAGGAAGCCTTGAAGTTCTCAGACTCCAACAAGAAAAGCTTGAACAAATCTCTGCCTCATCACCACTGGCACACGTGGAACTTCCTCTGCACCAACAGCCTGTTCTGAGGGATCAGGCTATTTTGGAGCAGACAGCTGCAGAGAGATTCCTCCAGCTGGGAAGGAAGGAGGTTCATCCTCCAGCGACTCTGACCTGCTCTGATTATGCTTCCATCAGGCACGCCTCGAGACAACAGGAGGGACACACATCACAGCGTTCCCCTGGCATTACAAACAGCCAGGAGACGACCTGCAGCACTCTCCAGCTGCGGGAGGGAAGCCCATATGGCACAGGTTCCCGGAACTTGGGAAATGTTACCTGTGCCTTTCACTCCTCCAGCTGCAGCTGCACTCTTTCCAACGCTCAGACAACATACCTGGCACCTTCAGTGCTGAGATTTGCTTCCTACGACAGCAGCTGCAGGGCAGGGATCCACCTGGAATGCCCCATCCCAGCTGGCTCCACACACCCCCTGCTCCCTCCCTTTTTCCCAGTCCAAGCATTCTCAAAGCACGCGTTCCCCCGATGAAAAGGCGAATTCCTCCATCTCCCCCACACGGCTTCTATCGATTCGTGCTCAGCGAATTATTGTTAAAACAAGAAAAACCCACAAACATGGCGAGGTCAGCAGCCCCTCCCCAGGGAGCTGGTGGGTCACAGGACTGGGATCCAGCAGCACACACTGAGCTGATGCTTCCTCCTGGCCTGGCTGCCAAACCTGCAGGAGCACCTGCTTCCCAGCGCTGAGGGAGAAGAGGGGACTGGAGGAGGTCATCTTCTAGATTTCATAACCTACAAGAGCAAATCTTCCCTGCAGATGTAAAAGGAGGGAAGAAAGGGCCGTGCTGGAAGAGGGAGGGGCTCAGAAGTAGGTCCTAAGTGGCTCAACCTTTGCCTTCTGGCAGAGGGGCACAGTCCAGCCACGTGAATCTTGTTCCACCTCACCTGTCATTTGAGGTCTGAACATTTTCCAAGGAGTCTGAGGCAGGTTCAGTGTTGGCAAACACCACATCCTGCTTCAGGGCAAGCAAACAAAGTCAAGGGAGGGAAATGGAGAAAGCTCCTCTGCAAAATCCCTACTGGGTCGGCAGCTATGAAATCAGGAGCAGGAATGGGACAGGGACAATCTGGGGCCGGCCTGAGAGCGCTGTGGGGTCAAAGAGAGGGAACTGACAGCTTCCTTTAGATCCTCAGGACTTCCACACATCCCCCAAACACACACGGCTTCCCCAGAAAGGCTGCACGCCAGGAGCAGCCACTGACCCAGCAGGATTTGAATCCCAGACATTACAGGCATGCCACCTCTATCTGCGCCCGTTCCCCATCTCCAGGGCAACTGCCTCCAGCAGCTGTTTACCCAGAGGAGAAAACGCCAAGTTTGGGGAGTGGAGTTAGTCATGACCAAGGGCTGGATTTGGTGACACACCCCTGAGCTCGGTCTGCACTTCTCCTGCTGCTCCTGATCGCTGGGGTGAGCTGGGAGACAAGGAGATCTGCTGTGAGGCAAGGAATTGATTCCAGCCAGGATCCTATCAACACAAAACTTCGGCAGAATCTCTCTTAAGTGAGTGTAAAGTACGTGCTAACTGCTGTACCAAATTTGAAATAATCCCTGTTTTAAAGTCTGTTATTTGCTGGAAGGCAGAACATCGGACCGTGATCAAGTTGCAGTGCGTGGGTAGGAAAGTAGCCCTTGGATTTGGACGGAAATGATATCTAAGATATCTTCATTTGGTCTGTAGGATTGCTTCAGCCACATTAACAAACTGATTACAGCACGTAAGTGACACTGGCCAACAACCCAAACACCCCTGGGAGACACCTCACTC
>WBMY01015487.1:131686-151726 GCA_013397315.1 Donacobius atricapilla | reverse complement strand
GCGTGGGGCTTGGCGGTGCTGGGATGGGGAGTCAGACACGGAGATGGGTGGGGGAAACTGAGGCACCGGGATGGGGAAAGAGGCATTGGGATGGATGAGGGAAACTGAGGCACGGGACTAGGAAACACACGGTGATTTTTGGGGAATCAGACGCAGAGGGCGGCACCTCCCCTGCAGCAGCGAGCGCAACACAAAAGCAGGGACACCGAGTCATGCCGGACTGCCGGGAGTGTATAAAGCCCCAGAACAACAGTGGGTTGGTGACAGGGGGACAGCAGCCGCTGGCCAAGCTGGGGACACCCCATGGTCACTGCACCCCCTGTCCCGCATGCCAGGGGCCCGGGGTGCCGAGGCCATGGCAGGCTCAGAGCAGGGTGATCTCGCTGGGCGGCAGCGTCAGCCTCTTCTCCCGGGCACCCAGCAGCCTCTCCATGTGCGCAGCCACCACGCGGCACAGCTCCAGGCCCTGGAGAGGGACACCCCGGTGGTCAGTGGCCGTGCCGCCACTGTGAGAGCCCCGGCAGGGCCCCCGCGATGTCCCCAAGTGTCCCCGACCTGCTCCAGCTGCAGCTGGGTGATGCCCTGAGCCAGGAGGTCTCCCAGTGTGATCTCCACGTAGGGAGAGCTGGACCCGGCTGTCGGCCGCTGCGTCCGCGTGGACTGGATCTCGTTCAGCGAGAACTTGGCGATGGGTTCCTGGGAGGGGGACAGGGGGGTGGCCAGAGCGCCCTGGGACCCCTCCAAGGGGACCCCAGCTTGGACAGGGCTCGGAGCAAACTGGTCTAGCAGAAGGTGTCCCTGCCTATGGCAAGGGGGTGGAACTGGATGAGCTTTAAGGTTTGCTCCAACGCAAGCCAATCCATGATTCCACGTGTCCCGCACGGCCCCACACCTACGTGGGTCTCCTTGCTGAGGAAGTTGAGGCCGTTCTGGTTGACGGCCAGGATACAGGGCGAAACGATGGCGTTGTTGCTGCAGCTCTGGATGTAGAAGAAGGACGAGCCGAACATGGGGTAGGCGCTCAGCAGCCCTGCAGGGCAGAGGAGGGGGTCTCAGTGCCCACTGCCACCTCCATCTGCCCAGTCCTCAGGGTGGCCTGCACCCAGGAGCAGTCAAAGGAAATGGGTGTCCCAAGTGGGGCCTGGAAGCAGCCTGTCCTGTCCCGCCAACCCATCCTGCCCTCCACGTGCAGCGCCCCAGGCTCTGTGCAGGGACAAGGGCTGCCTGTCCTAGCAGCATCCCATCCCCACCATCATCACCCTCCAGGCAGCATCGCATCCCCAGCAGGACTGCGTCTCCAGCAGCATTACATCCTCATTAGCACTATGTCCTCATTAGCACTGCATCCTCTCCCTGTGAGTGTCACCTCCCCGTGCCCGTCGCTGTCCCCTCACCCAGGAACTGTGCCCTGGCCTGGTGGGCGCTGAGTGCCTGGGCTTGCTGCACGTGCTGGGTCACCATCTGCAGCCAGGACTGGGGCTTCAGCAGGCGGAAGAGCTGCGGAGGGACGTAGTCCTGCATCTCCCGCCTGTGGGGAGCCCGAGGTCAGAGCCAGCGCTGGCCAGTGGGTCCCAAATCCCACAGGACACGTGTTTCCCCCCCTCCAGGTGCCCTGTCCCCTGGCGTACGCTGTGGGGAGGTGGTGGCGGTCCTTGGCCCGGTGCTGGAGGGCGGCCAGCTTGGCCACGTGTGGGAAGTGCTGCTCCCCCGGCCTCGCCGGCGGCAGGACGGTGAACAGCCCCTTGAGGTAGTCAGGGAGCACCTGGTGGGGGGGGACAGAACACAGGGACACGGCTTGGGGACAGGGCACGCTCCGAGGGAGACAGGGAGGTGGCCCTGGGGGAGGCTGATGGGGTGGCCCGACCTGGTTGTAGTGGACGGTGACGTAGAGCTCGTTGTCAAACTTGAGGGGCTGGCTCCAGACCACGCGGCGGCACCAGAAGGTGTAGCTGCTGTCCCGGAGCTCCGTCTCGGCAGCCACGTCCAGGACGTATTCCCGGCAGGTCAGTGGCCGGACGCTCTGCCCTGTGCCACCCAGGAGTCAGGCCACCACACCACCTTGCATGGCTGTCCCATCCTGTCTTGTCCTGTCCCATCTTGTCGCATCCCTGCTGGTTCCTCACCTCTGTCGGTCACCACGAAGAGGATGTATTCCTCCAAAGCCTCTGGATTCTGCAGCCCCATCTCACAGCACAGCTCCTCGATCACATCCAGAGCCACCTGGGCACAGGGACAGGTGGCTGGGACACTGCCACCTCCCCCTGTTGTGCTCTGGGCCACCAGCTTGTTCTGCACTGAGGCTCATCCCAGTGATGATCTGCTTTTCCCGGAGGATGAAGTCCCACAGCAGGGACAGCCAAAGGGTGCAGCCCGCCCCCCCCCACAACCGCACGCTCTGGGTGCCCACAACTGAGGTCCCACCATAATCTTGGGGTGCACTGAGCCTCCTCCTGTCCCTTCCGGCTCACCGAGCACGTCTTGATCTTGAGGTGCCTCTCGATGCCGCCGGGCAGGAGGAAGAGCTGGCGCTTGGCGCTGCGTCCGGCCTGCACGGGAGGACACGTTGGGGTGCAGGGGGGCCCTTCACACAGCAAGAACCCACAGGACACCCCAAATCCTGCAGCGGTTCCTAAGGAACCATCCCATTGGGATCATCCTGTCTCTTGCCCATCCTGTCCAGCTGAACCATCATGCCCCCACTCCATGTCCACTGGGGGCCCCTGAAGGCTCAGGGTACCCCCAAAGTGGTGAAGAGCAGTCCCTAAGAAGGGCTGTGCTCTCTTGGGAAGACCCTCAACAAGGATCAGCTCAGTTCCAGGATGGTGCCTGAGGGAGATCCCAAGCCCTTGGGGGGAACCTGAGCCCCTGTGAGTACCCAGAACTTCTGGGGGGATCTCAAGCTGACACCAGTCCTGTTCCACCCCACAGGCACCCACGAGCCCCTGGCCTCACCACCATGGCCTTGAGCTCCATGCTGCTGGGGAAGAGGCTGCGGCCACCGAACTGCAGGGTTTTCCTCAGGTTCTGCTCGCAGGCTTTGGCGATGCCTGGCAGGAACAGGGACTGGGATGAAGGATGGGGCTGAGCTCTCTTAGAGCTCCTCCTGAGCTCTGTGACACCAGGCGTGTCCTTTCCCACTGCACACCCAGCACCCCGGGGTGTGCACGGCCACTACCATGGAAAGGCAGCTCCGGGTGCCTGCTAGCATCCTGCAGGAAGGCCAGGAAAAAGGGCTGGAGCACCTCAGAGCACTTGTAATAGGCAGCGAGGATGTAGAGCAGCCTCCAGCCCCTCTGGCAGCTGTCCCTGTGGGAACAGCCAGGGCTGATCCCCTAAGCAGGGTGACCACAGTGGCACCCATGACCTTGGGGGGCAGCACAACCCTCTGCAAGGATGAGGGCCCCGGGTCTCCCTCCAGGCTGGAGCAGCTCAGCCTGGCCAGGGATACAAGTGTCCCAGTGCCAGCCTCTGCTGGCCCACATGGGCGTAGGGACTCACGGCTTGGAGCTGGTGTTGTTGGTGATCTGCTTGATGATCTGGCAGTACACCTCATCCCGCAGGACCTCGTGCTCTGCACACAGCTGGAGGACAGGCACAGCTGCCACCGCTCTGCCACCCCCTGCCCAGGCCACCCCCAGGACTCACTGCCCCAGTGACGGATTTACCTTGAGGATGGTGCAGACGACATCCAGCTCTGTCTGCCCCCGCAGGGGGTGGTCACCCATGAACTTCATCACAGCTGGGGACAAAAAAGCCACACAGTGACACAACTCAGCATGTCCCTTCCCCAGGGTGGGCACATCCTGGGCACATGGAGCAGTGGGACCAGAACTAAACGCCCCTAGGACACCCTCTCTGCCCATCGCGGTCCAGCCCCACCCTCCTCCAAGGACAGGGCTGGCGATGGCTGAGGGACAGAGGGACAGGACACTCGTGCCCCTGCCTACCTTGGAAAGCCTCAGCAGCCAGTTTGTTGAGGCCACCATCCACAAATTCAATGAGTGACTCCTGAATAGGAACCTGGAGCGAGGGGAGGGCCAGCTCTGGGACCCTGCTGGGACCTCAAAGGGACCTGCAGGTGACAGCAGGACAAGGGCACCCCAGGACTCCACTTCCCCATACCTTGGTGAACGTCAGCATCTCCAGCACGCTTGGCACCTTCATCCCACGGGAGTCCCTGGCAGGGGCACAAGGGAGCAGGTGGGCACAGGTGTCCACACCATTGCATGTCCCCGTCCCACCGCCGGACACTCACGTGGTCCCACGTCGTGCTGCACGGAAATGCCGCTGGGCAAAGGCCAGCATGGGGCAGGCCCCGGTGGCATCCCTGAGCTGCTCAACATCATCTCCCTCTGGACCCTCCACAAAGGTGGCACTGGCTGGGGACACCTGCAGAGCAGGGCAGTGGGCACAGCCAGCACCAGGCACAGCCAGCACCAGGGGACAGCCCCAGGCCAGGACTCACCTCGGTTTTCCGGTCCAGCTCCTGGGCAGCAGCAGTGGAGGCCACAGCCACGGCCACGGCCCCTGAAGCTGCCACCCTGCCCTGCTTGTCCCTGGGCTCCTCTTTCCTCTTGGCAGGCAAATGGACGAAGTCGGGCGCCGCGACGGGCTGGACGTACTCGGCAGGGAAGAGCCCTGACCTGCCATGGATGGCCCCAAACTTCCACCCTGTGCCAGACAGATGGCGGGGATGGCCCCGGGCTGGCAGCCGTGGGGTCACCCCTAAAATTCTCTGCCTGCTCCCTCCTGCCTCTGTACCCCCAGCCCTTTTCAGGGATCTGGCCATGGAAGCAGCTGCAGTTTGGCATCACTCAAGGGAAGGTACAGACCAGGGGCCACGAAGCCTAAGGGACATGCGTGGCACCAGGGTGGGACCTGCAGGGGAGCGTCTCCCTGCATCAGGTCAGTGACAAAAAGATCCCAAACCATCCTGCTGAGGGGCGACAGAGGCAGAACCCTGCTCCGTGCTCCTGACCCAGGAGGGGACACAGCTCAGGGCACACCAGGGACACACACAGGGACAGGGTGGCACCCACCAAAATCCTGGGTGCCTGTCTTCAGCTCCTCCAGGTACATCACCTTCTTGCGGACCACGCAGCCATAGTAGCAGTCTGCAGGGACACCGTGGGGACATGGGGTGTCACAGGACGCAAGGCAAGTGCACAGCCACCTCCAGGGCAGGGCAAGCCATCAGTCTGCTGCCCCATCAAAGGCATTTTGGCACGGGGTGCTTTAGGGGTCCCTCACCTCTCTCAGGGTGTTCCCTGAGTGACTGCAGGTGGATGATGTCCCCTTTGTGGAAGCTGAGCTGGCCCTCGTCCTCTGGGCTGTAGTTCCTCACAGCCACCACATACTGGGAGTCCTAAGCACAGGGGGTCTGGCACAGCCCATGCACACAGGGACACCACACCCCGCCCAGCACAGGGACTTCAAGCACCCACAGCCTCAGGACCATTCCCCCAAATCCAGCCATGGTCCCATTCGCAGGTTGCCCTCCTCTGCCCACCCCAGCCCCCCAAATGCAGGCACACGGGCAGGGTCTGACCCCCAGGACAAACCCACCCTGGCCCCAGAGCATCCCCCACCTTCCTGAGCTCTGTGATGAAGTGATCGACCATGACCTTGACCTGGGGGGCTTTGGGGGAGAAGAGGATGAGCTTCTCGCTGCGCAGGTTGAACTCCAGCATGTTCCTGGACGGCGTGGTCACGAAGAGCACGTCGGGGTAACTGAGGCAGGGCGAGGGGAGGCTGAAACATCTGGCATCTGCGGCACCCACAGTACCCACCCCACCCTGGCCACCCCTACCTGTAGGCCCGCAGCACCCGCAGCTGCTCCCCGGAGACGTTGGTGCCCTTCACCACCCGCAGCAGCTTGATGCCAGTGTGGGACACGGCCAGGATCTGCACGCCTGTCCCCACGCTGCCCTGGGGGCCAGGACAGCACCTCAGCCGGGGGCACGGTGACACAGTGCCCCCCATGCTGACCTGCCCCACAGCTGCACCCTCACCGTGGCAGGGAAGAGGCGGGAGAAATACACCTCGCAGCCGTCCCGGGCTGCAGCAATGATCTCCCTCTTGACATTCTCGGTGGCCACGGGGCTGAAGGAGTCCAGCTTGTTTTCCGCTGTGGGGAAGGGGAAATGCCTCCTGTGAGCACCCCCTGCCTGGAGAGGATGTGGACAGAGTTCCCAGCAAAAGCAGGGATGCTCATGCCTTCCCACGCCTGGCAGGACTGTGTTGCAGAGACAGATATGTGCCTGACACAACTTGTGATGTTGTGGAGCACTGAATTACAGAGAGGTCGTTGCTTTTGGAGGCAAAACTACCCAGGGTCAAGCACAGCCAGTCCTGGCTTGGAGGTACCCAGGAGATGAGGACAGGTACAAGAGGGGCCGGGCGTGAGCCCCCAGGCAGGGAGCAGCAGGACACAGGGTTACCAAAGAGGGATTTCAAGCGGAGCCGCTCCTCCTGGCTGATCCGGATGCAGGTGTCAGACAGCACATCATTGAAGATCTGGGAAAGGGGGTGAGGAGCAATGGGGTGGTGTGGGGAGGGGGAAAAAGCCCCCCAGCCCCAGCTTGCAACAGCCGCAGCTCCTCCATGGCAGCTGAGCAGGAGAAGGCAGCATGGCCACAGTGGGATGAGTAAATCATCACCCCACTGGGGAATGCCCCATCTCCCAGGGGACCCCGGAGGGCTGCGGGGCCAGCTCGGTGCCTCACCTGCCGGAAGATGAGGTCAAGCAGCAGTGGGTTGTTGATGCTGTCCTTGGGGTAGAAAACCTGCCAGGAGAGAGACCAGGGCTTGGTGTAAACCCCTTTATCCCGGTAGGACTTTGGCACTGACCTGTCCCCAAGTGTCCCCATAATCTGTACCTCCTTCCTGATGAATATTTTCCAGGGCACGTTGTGGTAGGTGTAGAAGTCCTCACTGCAGCTGCGGTGCAGCTGGGTCTGGACCTGCTGCGCCTCGGATGGGAGCTCCCGTGAGACCAAGACTGCAAAGGGACAGAAAGCTGTGCAGTCCCCAGGAGGAACCACCAACAGCTGCCTCCACCTGGGGAAACTGAGGCACGGGGAGCAGCTCTCTGGCTGAGCCAGACACAGCAATTATCCCACCGGGCATCAGCCGTGCCACTGGGAGGGCAAAGTGCCTCACTCCACCATGGCTCCCCCAGTGCCACAGCTCTGCCCGGCAATACCTGGGGGCCGTGTGGCTGCAGGACGTCCTGTGGGTGCTCGCAGCTGGTACCTGGCACTTGGCACCGGCTTCACCGCAGCCACCACCTCCTTGGGCCCCTGCGAGGCGCAGAGGGGCTGTGGTCAGTGCCCGTGACACCCCCAGCCTGGTGAGAGGGACACGGGGCCGGCCACATCCCTACCACAGCTGATGGCACCCGGGCTGCTGAGAGCTGCTCCCTCAGGATCTGCATGGCTTCCTCGTGGGGGTCCAGCTTCTTCCCAAAGAGCTTGCTGCCGAGACAGCATCCCACATCACCTGGACCCCAGCATCAGCTGCAGCCCAGCATTCCCTGCACCTGACACCACCCGCAGCCCCATCACTCGCTGCACCCTGTCATTCCCTACACCCCGGCAGTCCCTACACCCCATCATTCCCTACACCCCAGCATCAGGACCAGCACATGCACCCCCAGGCAGGAGAAGCCCGAGGCTTGGCTGGGCACGCAGGGAGGTACCTGTGGGGCTGGGAGCTGCGCGGGGCCGGCTGGCACTGCCGGATGATGTTGCGGATGTCGTGCGTGGGCCGCGGGAAGTGCTCCGAGTTGAGCCGGGAATGCCGCACTGGCTCTCCCGGCCACCGCCGGCCCACGGCTGCTGCGGGGCCAAGCGCACGGCTCAGGGGCCCTGGCTCAGTGCCACGAGCCCCTGTGGCCGCCACATCGCTCCAGGACCCCTTACCGGCTTTCTGTGAGTAGGGTCGGGGCTGGGGGACATGGGCTGGCGTCCCCTCTGCTGCTCTGCCCTACCAGGGACACGATGCTATCAACACCTGACGCCTCCAGCTGCTCCCATCCCCAGGAGCTGCCCCAGAGAGGTGCCCTGAAGCAGAGAAGGGGCTCGAGCCCTCCCGACCCCGTGGCACTGACCGAGGGTCTGGGCAGCTGGTTGACATCTGCTCGGCGCTGTGGGGACGGGTCAGGCTCTGTGTCTGTGACAGCAAAGAGGAGAGCTAAGTCAGAGCAGGGATGTTCCCCACACCAGGGGAGCAGACAGGGAAACTGAGGCAGGGAGCTGTGTGGGGATGTGGGAGTGCTCAAGGCACTCACCCCTCGGCTGCCGCGTCTCCGCAGCCGCGGGAGGTTCGCTCCGGGTGGCATCAGTGCCACTGTTCCCCCCTCCCACGCCACCTCCTCCCTTCAGCCTCTGCGAGAGGATGGACGGCTTCTCCAGCTCCTGGAGGACAGGTGTCAGGGCGCAGTGGCCAAGCCACCTGCACCCCAAAATGCATCGGGCGGGTGGACACCCCTCTCACCCCATTGCCGTAGGAGAGCACGGGGTCAAAGAGACTGTCCAGGTACCGGTCCAGACCCTTCTGGCTGCGGGGCTCCCCAGATTCCCCATCTGTGAGGGGACAAGGCAGGAGCCACTGGCACGGCAGGGCTTTGTCACAGCTCTGGGGGACAGGAGCTGGGGGGAACGATGCCCTACCGTGGGGGTGATACGCCTCTATGGAGGGCAGTGTGGGGGCTTTCACAGCTGGGGGAGGAGGCACTTCATCCAAATCAAATCCGTGTCCCAGCACCCTGCAGAGAGGGAGGATGGCACTCACTCAGCACCCACTGGGTGCCAGGTTTCCCCTCAAGAGCCCACCCATCCCTACCAGCACCCATCCAGCCCGGTGCCAGGGTTCCCCCCCTCAGCCCCACAGCGGGGCACCCATCCCTGCCCGGGTACCTACGGCCGGCTGTCCCTGCTGCGGCTCTCGGCCCCATCCCATGCGATGAGGAAGCAGGATTTCTGTCTGGGGAAGCCCCGCAGCAGCTCGAGGTCGGAGACAAGGTCCAGGACATAGTCGTGTCCAGCCAGCTCAGCCCACTGGGCACCCGCCTTCATAGCCACGGACCAGCCCCGCCAGCCCTCCGCCAGCCCTCTGCCAACAGCCAGATGCCAGGGATGGGCACAGGCTCCAGAGGGACACCCTGTCCATGAGCTGGGCATTCGGGTTCCCAGATCCAGGTGACCCCGTGACCCGCTGGGTGGGTGGGTGCCAAGCCAGCACCTACCTGTGCTTCAGGACATCCCCTGCCAGATCCTCGCCCGTGCTCCAGGAGTGGATGGGGCAGGAGAATTGGTCACCTGGGGAGGGACGGGTGGTGAGGGGGTGCCACCAGTCCCCCCTGCCCGTGAGGGTGGTCACCCTGGGACCGACCCTGGCTGGCACCACGCCCCAGTGCCCGCTGCCCGCACCGTTGAAGCAGTGCAGGTCCAGGGCCATGCTGGCCTGCTGCCGGTTCGCCGTCCACTCCAGCAGCGAGGGTGGGAAGGTGCGGGCGGCCGCGGCGCCCAGCTGGGAGTGGGCCATGGCGTGCATCAGCTTGCGCTGGCACACCGGCTTGTAGCCAGCGAAGGCGTAGTCAGACACAAACCTGTGGGGAAGGGAGGATGCTGCAGGAGGGACATGGGCAGGATCAGGTGTGCCAGGAGACCACAGAGGGATTAAGAGCATCCCTGGAGGGATCTTGGCAGCATCCTGGGCACATGTGCCAGGCTGGCCCGAGGCATCTTGGAGGGATCTCAGAGCATCTCTAGTGGGACTTGGCCAGTATCCCTGGGCACATGTGCCAGGCTGGCCCTGCGGAACCTCGAGGGACGCGGGCACATATGCCAGCTTGGCCAGAGGGATCCTGAAGGGATCTCAGAGCATTGCCAACAGGACCAGGCCCAAGCAATCGTGGAGGAACCAGTTAGGGCCTAGACAGCATCCTCAGCCATAGGTAATAGGAGAGCCCTGAAAAGCCCCAGCAGTGTTCCTAGGCATGAGCACCAGTCTATTCCTGAGGGTCCTGGCCATCCCCACTGCCCATCCCAGAGCCCATCCCCGGCTCACTTGAGCAGGTACTTGTCGAAGGCGGCGGACGGGGGGAAGGCGCTGAGGCAGGTGGCCAGCAGCAGCCAGCCCCGCTCCTCGTTGTTGACGTTGGTGTTCCGCCAGACCTGGTTGGCAGCTTGTGCCAGGAGCTCGTCCCGCAGCCCCGGCACTGACAGCCCCTTCTGCACGATGTAGTTGCCGAAGAGGGTCTCCTGCAGGCCGCCCAGCCCCGGGTCCCCCATGAACCGCAGGATCTGCCACAGGGACAGCCGGGTCCTCCCTCTGACCCTGGGCACAGAGCGGGCAGGGCACTGCGCTGATGGACCCTGTGCCATCCCACCTACCAGCTGGAAGAGGCTGAGAGCCTCGTGGCACAGCTCCTCATCCAGCCGGGTGAGGGGGGCTTTCAGCGGGGCTGTCAGCATCCCAAACGCCGGTTCCTGCGGTGACACCCGCACCCATGGCTACCAGGGGACAGCCTCAGGCCACGAGGGGCTGGCCCCGCGGTGCTGAGCATGGGTGTTGGTGCTGGCTGGAGCCTGTGGGGCTGCCAAAGGGCGGGGGTGAAGGATGGGGCCAGCAGCCTCCTGGGAGTGGGGCAGGGAGGGGCTCAGGCTGTGCTGGCAGCAGCAGTGGTGAGGCCCTGGCACACATTGCCCAGAGAAGCTGTGGCTGCCCCATCCTTAGAAACGTTCAAGGCCGGGTTGGGCAGGGCTTGGAGCAACCTGGTCCAGTGGAAGGTGCCCCTGCCCACGGCAGGGGGTGGAACGGGATGGTCTGTAAGTCCCTCCCCACCCAAACCATTCTGTGGTTCTACGCCAACACCTTGGCGAGGCCGAGAGCCTTATCCAGCCCCGGTGCTGTCATTCAGGATACCGGGAACTGGGAAACACAGGGCAAAAACAGGGATGAGGAAGAGGAACGGGGCAAAGTGGCCGCGGGTGGGGCCGGGGTCCCGGGAGCAAAGCGACCTGGTCTCCCGCCCCAGCGTTCCGGATCCGCCCCGCGTCGGGCGTCCAGGAGGGCTCAGCGGGTCTCTCTCCGATAACCTCAGCGGGGTCCCCCCGGCCTCTGGAGACGACAGGAACCCACGGGGAGGGAGGGAGGTGGCAGCCAGCTCCCCACAGCACCGCAGCCACCCCGGATCCAGCCTCTCTTGCTACCCGTGGTGTCCCCAGAGTGGTGGGAGCCGGGGCAGAGCCCGGGGAGCCACCACGGGCACCCTGAACCTCACTGCTCCGCCATGAGCGGGGTGCCAGGGACTCCCCGAAAGCTGTCAGCCCGTGGGGAAAAGCTCCCCGCTGCCGGGCCGCGGCGCCCACCTTACCTGGAAGTGGCCCCGCACGTACTTGGCCATGGGGTAGTCGTTGATGTCGAGCGGCAGGGTGAGCTGGGGCTCGGGCTGCAGCGCCGGCGGCGGCACCAGCACCACGCAGCCGGCGTTCACCTCCCGAGCGGCTGCGGCACAGCGGGAAGCTACGGCACGGCCCTCGGGGGGGGGAACGAGGGGCTGGGAGCGATGCCCGTGCGGGACTGCCTCACCTGCAGCGGCCTCCAGCAGCCCCATCAGCTCGGCCGGGATCTCCAGGTGGGTGACATCCACCACCTCCCTCCGCGTCAGCTCCTGCCGCCGCAGCACGGGGATGCATCGCTCGCCGTGCTGGTCCCTGCCCCAGCACGCACGGGGGCCGAGGCCGGGGGTGCGGGGCTGGGCAGGGATGGGGGCACGGCAGCACGGGCTGCACACGCGTCAGATGTGTGCTCCCACCAGTGCCGCACAGCTTTACCTGCTTCATCCTCTCCTGCTCCTCCTCGGCCCGCCGGCGAGCGTCCTCCTTCCTCTGCAAAGCAGAGCAGCCATGCTGGGTCCCACGGCAGGAAGGGAGACCTCCCCACATCCCAGCACCCTGGGCTGCCATTGACCCCTCCCCAACATCAGCAGGGTTTTTACCCCGAAAAGGCGCTGCCCATACCAGATGGGACACGGAGGAGATGGTGGGGTGGTGTGGGCTCAATATTTCTGAGCCAAGGAGAATTTTAGCTTGCTAATTGCTAGCTTTTTTCCCAAGTTCCTTTTCTTTTCAAAACATCTCTCTCCATTTCTCAAAACAGGTTCAGCAAACAGTGTTCCCTTTCCCATAACAACTGTCCCCAGGGGTTGTTTCCTATTCCTGAACCAATAGAGAGCAGTGTCAGTGCCATGGAGCAATAACAGACCTTTTTACACAGCGTGTTCTAAAAGAAACTGTTGGGATTGTAAATAAAGCCTTCTTTCTCTGCTGACAACTCTGTGGAGTCAATCTATTCCGTATCCTACCATGACATCTGGAACTAAAACTCTCCCGGGCTCAAAAATATTGAGCCCACAGGGTGGCATGTGGAGGGGCTCGCGGTCTGGAGACGCCACTGTGCCCTCTCCAGACCCACCACTGAACACGCAGCAGGGTGGCAGCAGGTCCCCTGAACCCCCTGCGATGTGACAGGCCCCACCTCACCTTGAGGTACCTCCGGCGGTTCACGTAGATGTGCACCAGCGACCTGAACTTGATGAGCGTGTGCCGCATGCGCCGGTACCGCTGCCTGCGGGAGGGCACCCGTCACCCTCTGCCACCCACCAGTGCCCACCCGCCACCCCCAGGGACCCCCACCTGGCCAGGTATCCCCTCGCCCGGCTCTGCAGGAGGATGATCTTGCGGCGGAGGGAGCGGAAGCGCCGCTTGATGAAGAAGGTGCGAGCGTAGCGCTGGAGCGTGAGCGCGGCCAGGTGATGGGCGCGGGCTCGCTTGCTCTCCAGCGCCTGGTACAGCTGCTCCTTCAGGAAGAGCTGGGAGCAGGGGTGAGGCCGTGAGCTCCCCACCTTCCCCAGGGTATCACCGGAACCAAGCCCCCTCCCGGGACGGTACCTTGGTGACACCGACATAGTACATGCTGGGGTTAACGGGGCAGAGGCTCCTCAGCATCTCCACGCAGTTGGCTCCGTTGGGAATGACATTGGACCACATATCAACGAGGCAGCGGTACCTGGGTGAGCCCATGACACTGTCACCACACAGAACCCCGCTGGGACACCAGCACAGACCCTCCCTGCGGTGACAAACACTGCGCCTGGAGATGCAGCTTCTCCCGGAGCTGTGCATTAACACGAGGGGTTCCCAGCTCCCACTGCAGGGGAACCCTGGCCCAAATGCTGCCCCCAAAACACCCACAATCTCTGTGGTCTCGCCTCGCTGGGATGGCAGCGCCCAAGCTGCAGCCCCCAGGCACCTGTCGATGAAGACGAGGAAGGGGATGCGGATGGGGAAGCCCTCCTTGCGGATGCGGATGGTCTCCAGGATCCCCGAGTACCGCAGCTGCGTCCGGACCACGTCGGCCTCGAAGAGCCCCGGCTCCTGGGGTGGGGATGGGGAGAAGCATCAGCAACTGCGTGGGCAAAGCCTCACCTACCGTGTGCCCACGGCACTCCCAGTGCCAGCGGGGCAGCTAGCACAGGCAGGAGAGCCCCGGCTCTCACCTTCTTGTTGTTGGGTTTGATGCAGCGCACAAAGAAGGGGTTGCACCTGTGACAGAGAGACCCTGTCGGCCACAGGGAACAGGGGACAAAGCCAGCCCAGCCACCTCGGGCTCAGGTCCAGCTCCCAGCAGCCCAGTGGACGGCCTGGCTGCCCACCCTGCCCGCACTGACCTCTCCATCTTCTCCACCAGCTCCAGGAGCGACTGCTGGAACCGTGCAGCCACGGTAGGAGCCTTGTACCGCCGTGTCCTGGTGCTGCTCCTCCTGATGAGGCTCCTCTGCCGGGCCATCACCTGGGCGTGGCCGAAGAAGAGGTTGGCCACCACCTTGGGGACACAGAAAAGGTCAGAGACGAGGAAGGTGGCTGGGATAGTGCAGCTCTCCCACATCCTCTTCACAGCCTGGCCACTCCTTTTTTGCCCAGCCCTGAGCAAGTTGCATCTCCTAATTGTGGCTGGATTGCCTGGATAGGGATGGGGATGAGGATATGGACAATACAAAGCACAGGAGCAGCCCATGTGCCTGTTTGACCCCCAAAATGTTTGAGAGGTCGAAGCCCAGAGGATCCCAGGGGTGGAGCCAGAGGCATCCTCTGTTTCTGGTCCCCCTGGGCGTCACTGGCCATGGGGACATGCTTGGGGACATGGAAAGGGATGTATGGAGGAGGGTTATTGATGCCCAGTGTCACTGCAGAGCCCGCGCCATGCAGGGCCCTACCTTGGTCCTGCTGCTGATGAACAGGTCCAGCACATCCTGACGGACCTGGTCATAGTTTTTATCCAAAAACTTGTGAACCTGGCAAACAGCAAAACCCCATGGTGAGGAGCCTGGCAGGACAACAGGGTGAGGCAAGGAGCTCTAGGACCCCAGCCAGACCCCCAGAGATGCATTTCTCTCCTTGGAGCAGGACCAACCTCCTCTTTAACCTGCCTTAACACCCCTGCTGGACATCCCAATGTCACTCACCTGGTAGGTCACCTTCCCTGCGTAGTGCTTGATGGTGAACTCGGGCAGCGGCATCTTCGGTTTTGTGTACAGCGGGTTTGTCCCGTGGTGGTAGTGACACTTCTGCAGGAACGTGTGGTCAGTGGCCTGGAGGGGACACAGGAGTGACACACGGCTCGGGAGATTCAGCAGCAGGTTGGAACTAGGTGATCTCCAAGGTCCTTTCCAACCCAAACCATTCTGTGATTCCATGATGTTTCCATGATTCTTTTGGCTTATCCAGCCTGGAGGAACCCGGGGGGTTTCCCAGGTTGTCCAGGACAGCCCAGGAGAAGAGCAGCTCCAGGCCACGGTGATTCCCTAGCCACAGTGACCTCATCCCTGGGCAGCCCCTCACCTGGGGGAAGCAGCTCTGGTCATCCAGGATCCGGAGGATGCCGTAGGGTTTTTGGGAGATGAGGTCAATGCAGGGCTGGTTGTCGCTGAAGGGAATCTCCTTCCACTCGATCTGCTCCCGGATATACTCCTCCTGCAGGGTGGGCACCGGGTCAGCCCTGTGCCCCCAGCCCCACAGCAGTGCCCAGCACCGGGGCAGAGCCCAGCACTGCCCACCTGCTCCTCCTGGAACACAATCCTGTTGAAGAAGAACTGCAGATACTCGTTGGCGTAGTTGATGCACAGCTGCTCAAAGCTGTTGAAGTTGAGGTCCTGCGAGAAGAAAGATCCATGGAGCCTGGGAGGGTGGAGCTGGGACTGAGCCAGGAGGGAGGTGGGATGAGTCCTGCTCACCTCGAAGCCGTAGATGTCCAGGATGGCGATGGAGAGGGCCTCCTGCCGCGGGTACACCAGCTTGTTGATGCGGTCCGTGAGCCAGCCAAAGAGCAGGGAGTAGAGAGTCTTGGCAATGGCATCCCTGGGGAGGGGAGAGATGAGCAGAGTGCTGGAGCTCCAAAATGGTACCAGTGTACTCCGCTGCCACGGCCAGCACCTGCCACAGCATCAGTCTGAACCACCGCAGAGTCTAATCCACACTGGGGAACCCGATCATCCCCTTTCCCAGCTGGCATTTCACTTCCCACGCCATCCCCGGGGGTCAGACCCATCCCCACTCTCCTGCAGTGCAGCCCCCCTTCCCTCTACCTGGCATCCACAGCGCTTTCAACGGTCAGAGGGGTAAAAATCTTCTCCCGCTGCGTTTCCTGGTTGGGAAATGGCAGAATGGGGTTTCAGCAACCTCAGCTGTGGTCCCCAGGGGCCTGAGACCCCCTCCCAGCCTGTGCCCCCCTGCACTCACCGTCACCTTGAAGGTGATGGCTTTCTGCAGGCCCTCGGGGGACACCTGCAGCAGCTCAGCCACCGTCCGGATCTCTGTGGCACTCACCACCGTGGCGACCTCCTGGCAGTCGGTCTGCAGGACACAGCGACGCCGTGGGGTGTGGTGATCCCCCGTGTGCCCCGTCCCAAACCGTGCCCAAGGAGCACAGCTGGGCTCCCCACGGGGTACCTCGTATTTCTCGAAGTAGACATTGCCCAGGTGGAGGACGGAGGAGAGGATGCGGAAGATGCTGTTCTGCTCATCCACGCTGAAGTTCAGCACCTCCATGGTGTTGAGCAGCCGGCGGAAATCCTCAGCGTCATCCTTGCCAGGAATCTCACAGTTCCCACCCTGGCAGAGCCCCCTCAGTCCATCAGTGAGTCCCGGGGGGAGCGGGTCAGCACCCAGCATGGGGGGGGTCACCCTGCCCTGAACATTCCTCTTCATTCACACACTGAGGACTCAGGAACCCACCAGCACCCTGAGGTTGGGCAGCCCCGCAAAAATCAGGCCATGAGGGGGGCTGGGGAGGGGACACACTACCTGGTTCAGGTAGTAGTAGGTCTCGGCGCCCTGCAGGCAGTACCGCTGCCGCTGCTGGGACGGCAGCCCTGCCAGCATCTCGTAGAAGATGTGGTAGTTGCGCTCTGTCTTGGCCTGGAGAGCAAAGGACAGAGGTGGGGAGAGGGTGGCAGAGGGGGCAGAGTCGGGGGGAAGAGCCCAGGACCCCCCTCACCACACACCTGGAAGACCACGCGGGACTTCTCCAGCAGGTACTGCGAGGTTATGGCACCGCAGATCAAGCCGCTGCAGGGGTTAGAGTGGGCACCCGGCTGGCAACCTCAGCGCGGGCAGGAGCAGGGCCCCCAACGCACCCACCCATGCCCTAATGCCCCCCAACAAACTGGGGGGTCAGTGCTGCTCCCCAGATGCCCCCCACCAGGGATGGGTGGGCAGGGAGAGGTGTCTGCACCTGGCTCGAGCGCTGCGCCCCGGGGTGACATCGGGCACGCCCCTGTCGGGATCAGTGGGGCCGAGAGAGGATGGGATGGGATATGAGGATAGGGATGGGGACTGGGAATGGTCAAGGTGCCAGCCAGATCACAGCGTCCCTGCCCCTACCCTAAGAACAGCCACCTGTCCTCAGGTGTTCCAACACCAGGTTTGTCCCAAAAACATCCCCGTGTGTCCTCCCAGAGCCAAGGGACAAGGAGCTGGGTTGGGCTGGACACCCCTGGGACAGCAGGGGACACAGGGTGGGAGCAGCCACACACACGTTTCTCAGCATTACTTACTCCTCCAGAAAGATTTCCACAAATTTCCCAAACCTGCTGGAATTGTCATTCCTCACGGTTTTGGCGTTGCCGAAGGATTCCAGCAAAGGGGTCGCCTCCAGGATCTGTAGTGGTGATGGGGGGAGCTGAGGGGTCAGCCTGGGCACCCGACACACCACGGGACGTCCCCAAGGCCAGGGTACCCCCTCTGTCACCCTGCCACCCTCCCTGCCACCCCGTGCTCCATGCAGACACCTGTGGGTGCCCAAATTTGAGGCGTGCACCACAACCAGATTAATGAGGATGTGAGAGAGCACAAAGCCTCCATCTCTGTGCATCCACTGATTTCCTGCTGTCCCTCCTGCCTTTCCCCTGCAGCTGGGGGGGGGCAAGATGCCACCACAATTCTCTGTCCCCCTGAACCATCCCAGCCCGAGTGTCCCCTCAGTACCTCAATCTGCCGTGGTCCAGGTGGAAGCATTGGGACAAGGAGAGAGCAGCAGAGCCGTGAGGAGGGATGGAGGAGAGCGCTGGGAGGTGGGAGAAGAGGATGGGGACGTGGGGACCCAGGGGTGTCCCCGGGGCAGCACCCTACCTGTGGGGCAGCGCTGCGTTTCTGGCTGACGGCTGCCAGGTAGCTCAGGATCAGCTTGGTGGCTTCGGTCTTCCCTGAGCCGCTCTCCCCACTGAAACACAGAGTGGGGGCATGGCTGGGGCCACCACCGGTCAAGCAAGGTGTGCCCACCCCAAACCTCCACCCCCAGGGCCAAGCCAGGCTGGTGGCAGTGACCCAACAATTAGGGAGGTGTTGATTAGGGGGCACCCCAGGGGGAGGTGCACGGGCACAGCACCTGATGACGATACACTGGTTGTGTTTGGCATCCATCACTTTGGAGTAGGCGACGTTTGCGATGGCAAAGAGGTGCCTGGGGTGGGGAGAAGCGGGGTGGGGGGGGTGTGGTGCCACGCTGGCACAGCACAGGGACCCCCAAAGTGCCCCGAGCACCCCATGCACGGACACAGCCGCTCCAGTCTGAGGGTTCTCCAGGGCCTGCTGCAGCACCCAAGGGAGGGGGATGGAGGGCGGGAGTGACCCCATCCCCACAGGGCGTTTGGGGACGGCCTGGTACTCACGGCGGGTTTTCTCCCAGGGCTCTGCCTTCGTACTGCTGCACCTGCTCCTTCCCATAGATGTTGTAGAGCCGGTACGGGTTCACCGACACCAGGATGCTGCCGATGTAGGTCTGCCAGAGAGAGAGGTGTGGGGCCGCGAGCCCTCGCAGGGTGATGACTCCCCAAAGACCCCACGCCTACAGCCCCTGGGGGATGCTGCATCCCCCTAAGCTTACGTAGATGAGCTGGCGCTCAAACCGCGTCCGGATGTTGCTCAGCACTGCAGCCTCCTGCAGGTCCCTGGCATGGAGCAGAGGCTGAATTAGGGGGTGGCAGAGGGACAAGGGAGTGTCTGCTGTCCCCAGAGTGTCCTCAGCCTCTCCAGGCCCAGCAGGCTGAAGCAGAGCCCATGCTGGCATGAGATGGGGTGGGATAGCAGGGTCAGGGGTACGAGGTTCTGGGCTGCGGCCCCATTGTCCCCCACAGCACTGGGTCGTGGTGGAGGGGACAGGGACACTCACTCCAGCTGGGTCATGTCCTCCAGCCCGTCCTCCTCCTGTGGCTCCTGGTACCGCACGATGGGCAGGCTGCACAGCGACTGCATCTGCACGGGGCAACCACCCCGTCATGGCAGGGATGTGCCAACACCTCCGATGTCCCACCCAGTCACCACCACCACAAAACACCGTCTGTGACCCCAAACCAGGGGGCACGCAGTCAGCGATGGCAGGAACCCCAAGAAAACACCCCACAGCCCCAAAACCAGTCCCCCAGCAAGACCACTGTGTGCCAGGTGAGAGCAGCAGTGCTGGAACACAGAAACATGAGGCCACCAAGGCCACACTGGGGCTGATCCCACGGAAAGCTGGTCCTGAGAATCCCGGTCCCGCTCGCCGTGGGCATCACCCTCGGTGGAGGTGATGGGAGGGGGCTGAGGCTGCTCCCCCCGGCCGTGTGCTGGGGTGACGCAGGACAGGCGTCCCACGGGAGCCCGCGCTGGCGCCCGGCCAGGGGGTGGGCAGGAAAGCGGACACCCCTCCGGGTCACCGTGCCACCTGTCCCCGCCGGATCGGGTCTCTGCATTTCCATACGCCAGAATCAAGTGTCCCCCGAGGGGCCGCTCGTGGGGGGGGGGCCACACAACAGGTGACGGCCCCCTCTCCCAGTCTGCTCCCCGCGGGAGGACCCCCGCCAGCAGCCGGACCACGCACACCCATTTACCCCCGCACACCACCCTGCAAACCCCTGCGTGCCCGGGAGAGCCCCCAGGCGCCTTAAGTCGCCACCCTGCCGCGGGTCCCGCCGGCTGCCAGCTTGCCCCCGGCTCCATCCCCCCGAGGGGGGCTCCCCGCGGGCGTTACCTTGCTGCGCCAGGGCTGCTTAGTGCCCAGGTACCCGTCTGCCCAGGGGTGCCTGTCCCGCCAGCCGCCCGCCGGCGGGCGCTGGCACAGGTATCGGGCGATATCGGCTCCCCACTGGCCCGCCCACCGCCGGCCGCGCTGGGTGGGCTGCTGTGGCCGGCCCTGCTCGGCTGTCCAGGCGTCGGGCATCTCCTGCACCCGCACGACGTGCTGCTTGGACCAGTGCTGCTTGTACATGCGGGACGCGCGCCGGAAGGAGCCCAACCTCTGCACCTGCGGCGTCACCACCGCGTAGCGCCCCGCGCCCTCCTCCGCGGCCGCGCCGTCCGCCTCGATGGGCTCCGCCGGCCCCGGGGGACGAGCGCCGTGGCGGGGGGCGGCCGGAGAGCCGGGGGCTCGGCCCTGGGGTGGAGGGAAAGCGGCGCGACGGGGCGGGGAAGGGCTCCGGTTGCCGCGGGGGTTGGAGGG
>WBMY01015487.1:113246-131216 GCA_013397315.1 Donacobius atricapilla | reverse complement strand
GAGGGATCGCTGGAGGAACTGCCCCAGGGGGCTCCCGCAGGCCCGCGCTGCCGAAACCCGGCGTGCCGGGGATGCCGTGGGACCGGGGGCTGCCGGAGGCGGCGGCGGCTCGTACTCGTCGTAGTCGTCCTCGTCCCGGGCGGCGGGCAGGTGCGGGGACGGCGGGAGGGGAACGTCCAGGCGGTCCCTGCCGAAAAGCTTGACCTGGGGCCGGGGGAAGAGCCTGAATTTCCTGTTGAGGGAGAGCTTGGAGGAGAGCGTCTCCCGCATGCCCCGGAGCGAGGAGGCGCTCAGGATGGAAAAGGGATACTCCTTCTCCTCTTCCTCCTCTTCTTCCCATTCCTCGGGCTCCTCGCCCTCAGCGATCTCCTCCAGGCCCAGGGCGTAGGGGTTGCAGGAGGATTGGGCGTGCGGCACCCACCCGCCCTCGCTGTACTGGATGCGATGCTCGGGGTACTCACCCCCCGCGTATCCCCCATCAAAGGGCTCCCCAAAGTCCTCGTAGGGGTCCCCCCTGTAGCCGAAGGGCCCCGCTGCCTCCTCACCGTACTCTGGGTCGCTGCTGTACGGGTCATAGAGGCCGAGGGGAGACCCATCGCCAAACGGTCCCTCATCCTCGAGCTCTGAGTAGCCGTAGGGGTGCCCTGGCTGGTCACCGTCCTCCCAAAATCTCCCGTAGGAGTCATACTCCTCCTCTGTCTCATAGCCAGGGTAGTCGGAATAGGGGGTCGGCGCCTCATCCTCGAAGCCGTACCCTGCTGGGTAGGCTGGGCTCTGCATGTAGCCTTCCTCCTCCTCGGAGTAGTTGTGCGGGGGGCCATAGGCTCCGTCCTCCTCCTCGCTGTAGCCATGCCACGGGCCATAGGCTCCATCCTCCTCGGCGTAGCCGTGGTGGGGGCCGTACCCTCCATCTTCCTCCTTGGGGTGACTGCGCCAGGGCCCGAAGGCGCCATCTTCCTTCCTGGCACCGCCACGGCGGGAGCCGTAGGCTCCATCCTCCTTGCCGTAGCCTCTCCGGNCCGCCTCACCATGCTGCCCTGCCGCGGAGTGCCGGGCGCCGGCTGCCCGGCAGCGCCAGGGATCCGCTTCATGTTGGCCCGGTGCCTGAGGATCTCGTCTTCCGCGGGGAACGGCAGCTTCTTGGCACCGATACGGGACAGCCAGGCCGTGTCAGTGGCCCGGCTGCCTCCCACCAGCCGCCCGCGCCGGGAGAGCACCTTCCTGGCCAGCCAGCCCGTGGCGGCGGCTGCCTTGCTCAGCACCTGTGCCCGGGGCTTGAATTTCCTCTCCGGGCGCCGACGGAAGAGCGATGTGCCGTCCTCGGGGTCCTGCCCGCCCCGCCGCAGCAGCAGGAAGGATGGCTTCGATTGTGCCTCCTTCTTGGCCTCCTTCTTGGCCTCCTCCTTCCTCTTCTTGCTCACCTGCTTGAAGCGCATCATCAGGTTGGAGGTGGACTTGAGCACGGCTTTGTTCTTCTTCTTCTTCCTCTTCTTGGTGCTGTGCTTATGCAGCCCCCAGAAGAAGCGGGATGTGTTCTTGAACTGCCCCTTCTTGGGCCGACGCAACCCCAGGTTCTTGAAGCCCAGGAAGAGCTTCGAGGTGCTGCGGAGGCTCCGCTTTGCCCGGGCCTTCGGAGGTGCTGCCGCCTCCTCCTCGGCTGGGCTGGCTTCCACAGATTCTTTGGGCTGGCCCTTGGCCTCTGCACCCTTGGCTCCTTTCTTCTTCTTGTCGGTTGCCAGCCCTATCCCCAGTTTGGAGGTGCCCTTCACGTTCTTCTTGGCTGTTGCAGCATTGCTCTCACTCTCCTCTTCCTCTGTCTCTTGCTGCACCTTTTTCCCACGGCCCAGTTTCTTTGCCACTCCTGCCTTGGGCAGCCCCTTCTTCTCCTTCCCCTTCCCCTTCTTGGACTCCTCTGCAGCCACGTCCTCCTCATCTTTCTCCTTTTCCTCCTCCTTTTCCTCCTTTTCTTCCTTTTCCTCCTTTTTCTCCTCCACCACCTCCGTCTCCTCGCTCTCCTCTGCCTTCAGCAGCTCCGTATCCGAGGCATCCTCGGACTCGCTGGGATCCTCCTTCTTGCCCTTCTTGCCATCCTTCCCTTTCCCTTTGCCCGCCTTCCCTTTGGGCTCCCCCTTCTTGCCGACCATCCCGGCAGCGGCGGCCGCTCATGCTCCGGCCCCGGCGGGGCCCCGCGGGAGGATGCCCGGTGCCGGCAGGCTCCTGCTCCCGGCCCAGCGGCCGGCTCCGGGCCCCGGCTGGCGATTTACCTGTGCCCGGGCTTGGCGAGGCACATGCCCGTGCGTGGCTGCCCCGCTTGGCATGGCGCTGCGGCGCTGGGAGCCGGAGCCGGAGCCGGGGCAGCCCGGCCGAGCCGCTCCTGCCTCCCGCGCACCCCGCGAGTCGGCAGCGCCGTGCCGGAGGCTGGGATGCGGCTGTAACCCAAACCGCAGGGCTCGCGGCGGCATAAATAATGTAAGGGATGCGCCACGCCAGCCCCGAGACTTTTCCGAAGGAGCAGGGAAGGGCCCCTGCTGCTGGGATTATCCCGCCACGGGGACGCTGCAGTGGCAGCGCCAAAACGGGACCCTGCCAGCTCCCCACGCCTCGGGGGTCCCTCTGCCCCCACCCTGGGGAATCAGCCTCTTCCCGCAGTCTGCATGGAGACGAATGGAGCCCTTCAGGGATCCGTGAGGCCAAACGGCGGCGCCAAGAGAGAGCTGACAATTCTGCAGAGCTCAAGGCAGCAGTGGGAGCACACCCAAGGGGAGCAATGCGAGGGGAGGGACCCAACGCCAGACGAAATTCCACAGCCCTGCTGGGAAGCACTGAGGAGCCCAGAGCCCGCAGGGACACTCCTCACGCCATGCCAGGTGGCAGGTACGTGCCGGGTGCCACACGTGCCCACACGCAGCAGGCGAGAGGGGCTGCATGTGCCACACGTGTGACAATGCCAGCAGCGTGTTTGTGCGCACACGAGCCCAGGCGCGGAGTGACCACATCAAATGTTAATGCCAGGCCTGGATTCCTGCGGCTGCAGCTCATCAAAGTTTAAGCAGCAGCGGTGGGAGCTCGCTGTCCCACATGGATCACCTGCAGGCAGCAGTGGGGCAGGTGTGGGCAGGGGCAGCACCCCCTTACAGGGGATGAGTCTGGGGAGACAGAAGCATCCAGCTGTGCAGCAGCTGGCAGAACCAAAGAACCAGCAGCAGCTGCTGGACTGAACCCATTGGTCTTCCCCAGGATCGGGAGAGCCCAAGGCTGGCACATCCTGGCACTGTGTTCTCCCCAGCCTTGTCCCTCCCTGCCACATCTACAGCAGATGGGCATCCACCATGATCCATGGCTTAATTTCTGCGATAGACACATCCTGGTCTGCACAGGTGGAGGCAGCTCAGGAGAGCAGGGTGGGCAGAGAGGCAGAGTGGGATGAGAGGCACCTGGTAGGCATCAGAAACACAGGATCAGCAGGAGCCCTACCTGCACTGTCCCAGTCCGTGCACAGGTCTGCCATGGCCACTGAGCCGTTTGGGCCTGACAGAGCCTGCCCTGCCAGGGGCACAGGTGCCTGCCACACCCCACAACCCCTCCCCTCCTCCTGGCCTGGGCACACAGAGCCTGGACACCACGATGTGGCAGGGAACCACCTCGGACACGGACACAGCCCTTGTCTCTCTTCGGGCAGAGAGCCAAGGGGTACCAGCCTGGTGGAAAGCTGGCGCAGGTCACCCCCTGCATCCCACCACTTGTGCACTCCCCACTGCCCTCCACGGTCCCCACCTCTGTCCCACCCCAGGCAGTGCTCTCGGTGCCCTGGGCGCTGGCACAGCTCCTGTGTTGTTGCCATGGCTGTGCCGTGGTGCCTCCCTGCCCCTCCCTGAGAGGGGAAGGGAGAGAGAGGGGGGCTTCACCCCACACAGGTGCTGCCTCCATGCTCCCAGCCTCCATGCCAGACTCCAAAAACCACCTCCCCAAGGTCTTCATCCTGGGCGCAGGGTTCACCTGCCTTTGGAATGGTAGAGTTGGCCAAGAGGACTTTGTGCCCAGGTGCAGGGGGATGGAAGCGAATGCAGGGGGTCAGAGGGGCACCCACACTTGGTGGCTGTTTCCAGGGTGTCCGGGCACAGCTGCATCCAGCAGCAGCACACAGGAGGGACCCTGAGTGCAAAACCTGGCAGTGAGGGGTCTCTGCGGTACCGAGGCTCTGGTAGAAGGGACCCAGAACATCCTTTGGTCAGGTCAGTCCTGAGTGTCTCCAGCCACGTGGGTGAGGCAGGGAAAACCCCCTCACCCCAGGGCCAGGGCCCGGGGCAGCCCCGGTGCCACTGCCGCAGCCTGCGGCTGTGCCACGGCTGGGTGCAGGGAGGGCATGGAGACTTTGGCCTCAGGGGTTCACCCGCCCCAGCCCGGCGGGACGCGCGGCTGCCCAGGACGGTACCTTTGGAGTGCCGGCATCGGCGGGCAGAGCTCCAGAGGCAGCAGCTCCACGTCTCCAGGCAGGTCTGCGGTCACCAGCCGGCCCCGGGTCCGCTTTCAGCCTGTTTCCAGTTACAGCCGGAGCAGGGCTCCGTGCCACCACAGCACACCACGCCGGCCCCGGCGCTGCCGTGCCTCCCGGGAGCTCCGTGCTCCGGCAGCACGGGGCCAGCCCGGGCACCGCCTGGCCGCCGCAGCGCCTCTCACCACATCCCCTTCCCCGTCTTCAGTGCTGCATCATTGCATATCCACTTTCAAACACCTGCGAGCAGGTGAGGAAGCCCAGCCACAGCTCCAGGGATGCTGGGAGCACAGGGATTAGCTGGACCCTTCCAGCAATGTGACAATAGCACAGCCCTCCAAGCCCCTGAGGCACGGTGGGATCTTTCCTTGCTCCCCCAAGCACCCATCACTGCCCTGACCTGGCTAATTTCCACCCCCTCCAGTTCCTGTCTCCAAAATGGAAATGGGGACCCAGCACATGAGCAATACATGGCAATCCCTGCCTGCCAGCTGCTGCCTGCTCCCCACGAGGGAGGTGTTACGGGAGGAGATAGGCCAGAGCAGATGCTGGAACCACAGACCAGCTGGGCACGATGCTGGCGTGCACCCAGGAATACGCTGGCCAGCAGTCCTGGAGCCAGGTCACAGCCCTGGGCCATTGCTTCAGTTCCAAAGCCAAGCCCAGGAGCTTTCCTGAGGCAAAACAGCCCCGAGGTAAAAGGAGTGTGGGGAAGGGGTGGTAGGAAACGTGGGGGAGTGGATTCCAGGGAAGGAGGGAGAGTTCAGGGGAGGCCGCTCTGCTCTGGAGGGCAGTGGGAATGTGGGGCTGTGGAGGAGGTAGGAAGGCAGAAGGTGAGATGAGGGAGGATAAAGACAGCAAGCAGACAGGTAGGGACGGGCGGAGGTGAGGGAACACCACACACCTTGACCAGGAGAACCAGAACAGCAGCGTTTGCTTAAAAACCACTGTCGCACACCAAGGTCCCTTCCCAGCAAAGCTACTGCAGCACCTGCGAGCCCAAGGGAGCTGCCACCCACCTGGGGCACCCACAGCCACTCACCTGGGGTAGCCACTCACCCTGCACGGCGCGGGGCTGGCTCGGTGCTCTGCCAGCACCGCGCTCCGGCCCCGCTCCCCGCGGGGACATCGCCGCTGCGCCGAGGGACCCGATGCATATTTGATGACTGCTATTATTCTCATCTCCACTCGTGAGCAGAGGGATGGGAGCTGATCTTCCCTCAGAGCTGGGGCGCAGCAGGGAGGGAGTGGCTGGAGGGGTGTGAGCCCCCCTCCTCCCGTGGTCCCTGTCCCTTGCACCCCTGGTGACACAGCTGGACTGTCCTGCTGGATGTAGATGAGCCACAGCGTGGCCCAGATGTGAACAGCTGGAAAATGGCCCTGACCCATTCTAGCCCCCAAACCAATGGAAGTTTAGAAGAAATCACAGAACATGGGAGTGAAGAACAAATGCGCCTCCTCAAACCCCTCTCCAGAGGTGGGCTGGGACCAACCGGCTGCAGAGGTTCTGGCAGGGATCTAGACACCCATTATCCCCAAAATACCAGAGCACCCTCTCCTCCCTGGCCAGGCAGGACACTCCACCTGCCTTCACAACACTCCACTCTCCCCATTCCAGCATTGGGCTCCTGCCTCCCACCGGTCTGGGGACCATTCTGCAGAGCTGGAGCCTGTGGCTCTGCCAAATGCAGGGGCAGAGAGAGCATCCTGCTGCAGCACCCGAGCCGGGAAAAACCTCCGCCTCCTTCTCCTCCAAGCAGGCAGTCCCAGCCGTAATGCGGTGGGTATTTATTATGCTGATTCCTCAGAACGCGAGGGCTTAACTGCAAATTACAATCAATAGCCCCAATCCCCTCGGGGCAGGTTCATCATTTAGCAGGCGCAACCAGAGGAATTCAAAACTATTTGCCAGCCATAAATCCTCCTCTCCGCAGCCTCCCCAGCCGGCTCCGCGCCACTCGCGCTGCCTGGTCGGGGTGACCCTTGTCAGCATTTGAGACAATTAAGCTGTCACTGCGGATCGTGACTCTTATATACGGCCCTGAGCAGCACTTTGAGATGTCACCGTGATGGGGTGAGGGGAGCTGGGTGAGGGGAGATGGTTGAGGCGCGCCCGCCGCAGCAACCATCCCTCATTGAATTAAATGAATGTATTTGGAGGCAGAGTCACTCTTTATTACCTTGCAAACGATTCCTGACTAAATTAAATTATAAGAGGAGCGTTCAGCCAATCAAACCTGCTTGATTGCCTGGAACAGGCACTTTAAACAGAGCACGCCTCGAGCTGGTTGCGGCTCTAGATGGAGGACGGCTGATGGGCTGTGGGGAAGCTGATCCGCCCTGCTCCACACCTGGAGGGCTGCAGGGCTGTGCTCAGGTAGGGGAATGGCCCCAGGGATGGGGCAGGATGAGCACAGCCCCCCGGGAACAGCGGGAATGAGCCTGGAGGCAGCTGGAAGAGCAAGGGAAGGGCAGGAGCACAGAGCAGCAGCAGGGCTGCTGAGGGCAGCTTTCTCTGAGCATCATCCAGCCAAGCTTTCCTCCCACAGCAGAGAAATGCAGGCTGCTGCTCTTTGGGGGCAAAGCCACAGCTCCTGCCTGCACCCACCCTCCTGGAGAGCCCTTCTCCCATCAGAGGAGACTGATGACACTTCCCTTCAGCAGCTCCCCAGTGAGGGGCTCTGGTCAATGCATAAAATCCATTGGTTTGGACTGGAAGGGAGCTCAAAAGCTCATCTGGTTCCACTCCCTGCCATGGACAGGGACGCCTCCACTATCCCAGGCTGCTCCAAGCCTTGGCCTGGGACATTTCCAGGGATGAGGCAGCCCCAGCTCCTCTGAGCAGCCCGTGCCAGGGTCTCACCACCCTCACAGGGAAGAATTTCCTCCTAACACCTCATCTGTATCTTCCCTTTCAGTTTAAAACCATTCCCACTTTTCCTGCCAGTGCGTGCCCTTGTGGAAAGTCCCTCTCCACCTTTTTTACAAGCCCCTTTAAATACCTAAGTGCTGCAAATTCCATAAACCCCGGGAGGCTCTGGTACAACCCTAATGCTGCAGATTTCCCCCTTGCCCTTTGGATCTTGTCTTTTCAGAGATCTCTTGGAGGCAAACTCACTCCGGCACGAACTGCAACGTTTGCTGCTTTTAACATAAATGCAGAACAATTAGGGAAGCTCCTGGAAGAAGGAATACTGCAATTAAATGATGCATTTTCAAATGCCGTTATAAACTTGCTGCCAAAAAAGCTGCTCTCTCTGAAAAAAGGAGTTGGCTTCTTCTAGCTTAACTATTTTTACTTCATCCCCATTCCAATTTTAATCATGTATCTGTTCATTTTGATCAGGATAAAATGCCCATTTTCTTAAATGAAGCTAATTAGGCAGAGGGGGTTTTAACCATGATATGCCAAAATCAATTTGAAACGCACACTGAGGTAGCACCAGCTATTCAAGGACAGGTTTTAGCAGGTAACACTGTGCATTTCAGCACCCCTCTGGCTCCCAGCACTACCTGGGCTGAGGATGAAGCCTTGTCAGCAGTTCTGGTTGCCCGGCTCCGTGCCAAGGCTTGGCAGGCTGCAGGATTTGGATGGAAAAGTCAGAAACTCGGGGACAAAACGAAACCAAAATTAGTCTTTGTGAGGGCAACTCTGCCTGTGTGACCTTCATGGGAAATGGGAAGGGTGAGTTAATGTGCTGGAACAGCATCCCACCCAGCTCACACTGGGAAGGGCCAGCTTTCCACTGCCAGACAGGGATAATGTGGATAATTTGGAGTTTGTTCTCCACTCCCTGCCTCCATGGTCAGGATTTCCTCTGCACTCCAGCTGTGAACAAAGCCAGGAGCAGGGAAGGGAACTTACGGAGTTCAAAGTCACCTTCTTAGCTTGGGCACAGTGTATAGTACCTATTTATCTCCCACCACCAGTCTCTTGCAGCCACTTCACCTTCTATTGCCCCCTGCATCTCTTGCAACAGCATCCAGGATTCCTCAGGTGGCCAAAGGTAAAAAAAGAGGGTTAGGAAACACACCAAGCCATCTACCCACCGTTCACGTGAAATAACAACTTTTTATTTTCTCAAATAAAATAATCCTTCCATTTCTGCTCGATCAGGTTGTGAGGGATGGGGAGGAGCAGGGAGGAACCCTGCTCAGACAGGAGTCACACCTGTCCTCACAGTTCTGCATCCACGCCAGACCAAACCCTTTTCCAACGAAAGAAAATAAAAGCTATTGGCAGCTCTTGATCCCAGAAGGCAAGAGCTGTCCTCTATCAGGCACTCTGAATTGTTTAGCAACATTATTCAATGGAAAAGCATGATTACAAAAATCCCAGATTTCTGATGAACAATATCCAGACAAGCAATGTTTAGCAGGGCTGGGGTAAAATTCATGGCATGGGGTGGTACCATAAGCTCCAAAGAGCTGTGACTGGAAGTTAGGGGCGTGCTTGATGAGACCTCCACCTTGCGGACTAAAAGGCAGGACAACTCCTGCCCAACAAAGGAGGAAGCTCCCAAGGCAGCTCCTCAATGAGTGAGATGCCAGAAGTGACTCCTCACCTCCGACTACAGCTCTTGGATCATACCCCACTGCAGACTGGCCAGGCTAATTAACCATTACCAGTTTAATTTTTCATCTCTCAGTACCAGTTGGACCAGGGTGTCTTAAAAACCCCACTGCAAGGCTATGGAGAGGCACAGAGTGCCAGGTTTTAATGTTAATTGAGGTGGGACCATTAAAAATTGGGGCTGTCTCAGCTGCAGAGACGTGTCCAGTGAGCAGGGGAGGGAGAACTCTGATTCTGTTTCAGATCAATGCTTAAATTACGTGAATGGATAAGCAGCAAAGCATCAGCGATGTTCTCTCAGCCCAAAGCACAGGGCCAGATTTTTTCACACAAACTCGAACACTTCCCTCTGGGAATGCACATGGATTCATGTGCAAACCCTACAAGGGGGCAGGACACTGCTGGCTGTGGAACTGTGTCCTAGAAAAACTGTCTCCTTTTAAAGTTTTAAGAAACATCACTTGGCCTGAAATGCTGCGAGACGGAAACCCACCTTCCCCATCCCCACCTGCAAGCACAGTAGCCTCATTTTCTGCCTTTCTCCAAGAGAAGGAGCTTCACAGAAGCTTTCTTGGCTCTGGAACACATCTTCCTTTTTCTTTCTTTTCTTTTCTTTTTTTTTTCCCTTTTTTTTGGTGTGTTTTGTTTTGTTTTTACATGGTCAGTTCCAATTGCAGTGTTTAAAGACAAGGCCAGGCACCAGCAGTTACTTCTTTACGATCTGAATGACATCTTCATGCTCCATCATGTGGGTTAAGCCCACTCTTTGAGGGCTGTACTTTGTGCTTGTCCCCTTTGAAGCAAAAAATGGGGAGAAGGGTTAGAAGGCCAGTCAGAGACACCTGAAGACAGAGATTCCAGCTGCTGGCTAACACTTACCCACACCAAGGCATATTTGAACTGGCTGGCTAATGATCTGTGAATCCGATGGCACTGCAAGACAGGCAGGCAGAAGTTGAAGTATTTACATGACACCGCTTTGCAAACAACTTTTTCAGTACCCAGGAATTAAAAGAAACTCAAGTCTATGCCAGAATTTACAATAAGGACTTTAGGAGCCACTTAACAGCCCCTGAAACCATACAGAACAGACATAGGAATCACCAGCCCACACAAAGCCTCATTCCATTGCTTCCATGTGCTTTTTCACTGGGCTGCATTAAATAATTACTGTTTAAAGCTTTTATAGCAGCTGTGAAAGAAACCTGAGGCAGATAAAATTGGTAAAAGCAACAAAAGGAGAAGCCCAGCCAAACACTGACATGTCCTGAGCTTTATGAAGCACAAATCACAGCAGGTCCAGGAGGAACTGCCCTCTGCACACAGGGAAATGTAAAAGATGCAGAAAAATTACCACATGTTCCACAGAGGCCCCTTTCCGTAGAATTATGGCATCTGTAAAGTCTGGTCTCTCTGTGGAGAAGCAGAAGAGGGGGAAAAAGCATTGGATTTCCACCAAGTGTGTTCTAAAACGCTGACACCATCTCACATCACCTTGTGCTTACTACTCCCAAATCCCTCCTTCCTGCTCTCAGACAGAACAGGGATCCAGTACCTGAAAGCATCAAATCAGCCCTCCACTACCCACAAGTGCAATTACCCACTCCACAGAGTCAGCAGCTTCCTCACAACCCACCTCATCTAACCCCATCCCAAGCCCTTGACTTAAAGAGAAACAAAACCACCCAAGTCAAAACACACCTGCTCAAGGAAAACCAAAATCCCCAAGATTTCTGAGCTTAACAAGCTCAGAAAATTCCTTGATCTCCTCACATCCACCCAAGTTCAGCTGCTCACAACAAAACAGGGCAAGTTATAGATGTGTCTTCATCATTGGGAGAAGCTGCAAGTGGGTTATAAAGCGAAAGGAGCTTCAAAAGCACCTACAAAGGCATGGGAATCACCAAATTTCTTGCAGCAAGAACAGGAAACTTCTGGATTGTGATGGGCTGAACAGTTCATCACAGTGTGCATAACAAGGAAGAAAAGCTGTGAACTTGCACACTTTATTCCCTTATATCATGCAAACACTTATGAAAATTCAGCTCTTGTAAAATACAACAGGAAGTCCATGGTGGGACCCACACATGGCAGGATCAGACAGAGCAGGAAGCATTTCCCAAGAGCTGAAAGATGATTAGGGAGGGTGTAATTCCAGCATTTCCAAGGCACCAGCCCTGCTGGCAGCCTGCCTTCCATAAGCAGCAGCACCATTTGTGCCTTTCAAACCTCCTGTTCAGCTCGTGGTCACTTACGTCCCCGTTTCTTGGTGTAGATGCAGGTGAGTGCCAGGTATTCCCAGAGCTTTTCCAGCAAGTAGTCCAGGTTCAGCTTCATGCCACAGCTGCAAAACACCAGGATCATGTTTACTGCTGTTGTAGGGATCCAGAGGGTGAAATGTCTTTATTAAAGTGCTGGAGAATGAGGGGGAAGTCTTTAACGAGGCAAGAAAAGGAAAAACACAAGGTAAAATGACCTTAAATTGAAGGAGGGGAGGGTTAGATTAGATATTAGGAAGAAGAAATTCCTTACTAAAGGGGTGGAGAAGTACTGGAACAGGTTGCATAGAGAGTCTCTGGCTGCTCCATCCCTGGAATTGTTCAAGGCCAGGTTGGATGGGGCCTGGAGCAAACTGATCTAGTGGAAAGTGTCCCTGCCCATGGCAGAGAGTGGAATGAGATGAGCTTTAGGGTCCCTCTCAACCCAAACCATTCCATGATTCCAGAAGGGTGAACAGCTTTGAAGCAGCAAAGCCCCAACAGATCTATCAGCTCTTCTAGAGAAACAGATTGGCTCTGTCCAGCAGACAGCACGGGGAAGCCAGGCTGCCTGCCTCTCCAGGGGAAGGAAATCAGGGAAAAGCTGCACAGCAGCTCTGCTTCTCACCCCTGCAGCCCCGGGAGAAGCTGGAGAAAGGGCTGTGAAATGAACCCCACACCAGGCAGACCAGCAGAAAAGGCAACGTGACAGCTCCTACCTGATGACAACACTGTGGGGCCTCCGAGCAAGACGATCCACCTCCTCCATGGATATCTGGTCAATCTTGTTATAAACCTAAACCAAGGGGAGAACAACACAGCCCTTAGAAAGGCAATTCAACAACAAGTAGAAATAACAAGGTAGCTCTAGCATGTGAAAAAGAGACGTGGATCCTCTCAGAAGATACGCCGAGACTCTCAGTAAAACAAACTATTAAAATTCAGAAGCCTGAATATAATTTTTGGCCTTTTAAAATTCTCCCTTTGGGATGACTTGGAACATGTTCTCTGGTGTCTTTGATTTCATACAGACCCAGTGGCTACAAACTGAGCCCTAAAGGGACCTCTGGCACACAAGGGACCAGACGTGACAAGTTAAGCACAGAGCTGGCAGCAGGGGAGTTTGGAGGCTCTGCACGTGGGAGCAAAGCCGCAGCACCAGGATTGGAAACTCTGCTGCTCCAGGGCAGCACCAGCCACAAGAGGGCCCAGGGAACACACACAGCACGGCTGCACATCCAAAGCCTCATAAAAAGCTCCCTCTTGAGCTGTTTTCCACCTCCTAAACCCCAAATCATTACTGTTTTAGGAGCCAGGAACAAGGGCATGGTGTAACAGGACAAGGGGGAATGGCTTTAAATTGAGCGAGCAGGGTTAGATGGGATATTGGGAAAAAATTCTTCCCTGTGAGGGCAGGGAGGCCCTGGCACAGGTTGCCCAGAGAAGCTGTGGCTGCTCCGGTATCCCTGGAAGGGTCCAAGGCCAGGCTGGATGGGGTTTGGAGCAGCCTGGGATAATGGAAGGTGTCCCTGCCCATGGCAGGGGTGGAATGAGAGGAGCTTGAAGGTCTTTTCCCACCCAAACTGTTCCACAATTCTGTGAAGTTCCAACGCTTCCTCTGGCACAGAAAAGAGGTGCTGGGTGTGAGAGAAGCCAGGCTGCCCAGGATACTCACATAGAGGCAAGGCATGTAGACCCTGTTTCCTACAATCACATCAATGAACTCATCAGGGGAACAATCCTCTCTGAACAGGACCTCAGCGTTGAAGATTTCTGAGGTGGACACTGTCAAGGCCCAAATCCCAACACACCACACGGTGTGACAGCCTGTTGACAAGCAGCCAGCACCAAAGTGACACCAAGGCTGTCCCACAGCAGGAAGCACTTGAACCATGGGCTGCTGCTGGCTTAAGGGTCTCCCATTTTAGGAAAGGATACTGTATTCGTGGAGGATGAGCTGAACCAGCTTCTCAGAGCACTGAGTCAACGTGACAGTGGAGTTGAAGGAGATGCCTCCACCCTTCTTGGGCTGCAGGAGGCAAAAAAGGAATGTAACAACATTCTGCAAAACCCACAGCCCCCTCAGCTTGTCCAGCACGGGGGGCAGCATGGAGTGAGCTCAGCTTTGAGCAGGCAGGCAGACAAGCTGTGCCTCCAGGAGCTCAGGAAGCCTCACCTTGAAGTAGATATTTGGTTTGCTTTTGTTCAGCCGGATTCCTACAGACTCCAGTTCTTTCTCCAGCAAGGCCCTGCAGGGACACAGCACCTGTGAGGCTGAGTATGGCCAGGTGACACCCACACCTTTCCCTTTTCAACTCTTGTGTTGATAAAGACCTGCCACAAGCTCTCATTACAGCCTAAACCCCCCTCAATGAAGGTGAGAGTCTGTGGTGCAAATCCAGGTTGACATTCCCATCTCTGACAGCCACGCTGTAGGAATGACCCCTCAGCTCAGCACCCACTCCAGTCAGCAGGATGCTCCTCATGGAATCCAACCCCCATCTCGTGCTCCATAATCGAATTCCCCATTCGCCAGGTGCTCTCCACAATGCCTCAGGGAGCTGGCACGTTTTCTGGGAAGCTCAGAGCCCGGCTCACCCCTCGTGCCCAGCACACTCTCACCTCTGCACCTCACCCTTGGTGGCATCCAGCATCATGATGACGACGTCTGCTGTCCTGGCCACAGCGATCACCTGCCGGCCTCTGCCCTTCCCTGGGGAGGAGACACGAGGTGAATGCACATCAACAAGAGGAACCAGCTGAGTTCTGTGCCAGATGGGGACTCCTGCCTCGTGCAGCAGGTTGAAAGCAAGGAAAAAGATCCTGCAGTGCTGTTCTGGCTGCAGTCAGGCTGCTGCGAGCCCTGGCAGCAGCTGCAGGCAGCACAGAGAGCTCAGCAGAGAGGAGATCAGTGCCAGGAGGTGCCTCAGGAAACGCAGGCACTGTTCTGGTGACCCAAGGGAATGGCTGGAGCTGTGTCAGGGAGGGTTAGGTTGGATATTGGGAAAAGGTTGTTCCCCCAGAGGGTGGTCGAGCATTGCCCAGGCTCCCCAGGGAATGGGCACAGCCCCAAGGCTGCCAGAGCTCCAGGAGCGTTTGGATAACACCAGTCACAGGGCGGGATTGTTGGGGTGTCCTGTGCAGGGCCAGGAGTTGGACTGGATGATCCCTGCGGGTCCCTTCCCAGATGTTCCATGACTCCCTGATTTCCTAAGCTATTTTCAGACACAACCAGCCAAAGAAGACAATGACAACACAAAGAGACAAAGCCAACATCTCTTCCCAGAATCGGGAGTCATGGGAGGACTGGCAGGAACTCAGGGAATTACTCAAACAAGGTTAGTGTTTAGCTGTAATTCCCCCTCCGCCTCTCCAGCATCTTTCCATAGATTTCCTCAGTACCAGAAAACAGATGAGGCATTTAACACCCAGGCAAGGAGGTGAGAAGTGACTGGCTTGCTTTGGCTCCCACCTCCAGAAAAGCATCTCTGTGCTACTTATAGACCTTTCCGTGGGCTCAGGGATAGGAATCGTGCCTCACATGGGATCAAGGACTCAAAAATTTGGGAAGACAATGTAGGAACTCTTGGCCCAGGAAACCTGTGTGTATCTGAGACACCCAGGGACACTGCTGAAGGCAAATCCCTCCTGTACATGAACACAGACATGAGCCAACCTTGAGCTGCTCCTTCAATGATTCCAGGCAGATCCAGCAGCTGAATATTGGCTCCTTTGTACTGAAATAGAAGAATGGAAAGTTGAAAGCTTTTTGCAGGGCACCTGAGCTGCCCCAAAAGCCCCAAACACGTGCTTGGGGTCTACATCCTGTGGAGAGTGGACCTGGATGGAACTGGCAGGCCAGGGGGACTCTGCACAAAGTTCATGGCTCTGTCCTGAGGCAAATTCCAGAGCCATGGGCTGTGTTCAGCAGCTCACACAGCTGTACATTAGATCCTGACTCCCTAAAGCATCCCATGAATGCAGCTGGACAAAGCACCAGGAAATCAGCACAGCATCATGTATTGCCAAGCTGGGGGAATGGAAAGGAAGAACAACCCTTATTTTCTTGGTCTAATGAGAAAACTCAGTAATGAGCAAATGCCACATCTCTTACTGTGACAGATCAAACTATCAGGCGTGCTGCAGGTCTTACAGCATCAGGAAAAAAACCCAGGAGACTCTCACTCCTAGGATTTGCAGGGCATTGGCTCTCCAGCTGCTGCAGCTCACAGCTGTGCTTGAATGTGATACATTAAAGTCCTTTCCCCATCAATACAGTTACTTTCGTTATTTAACCCCCCTTTCCATCCTGACCCAGGTTTCCTCATTACTCTTGGACACTTTTCAGTTTGATGCCCTTTATCACTTGTTTTACTGATAGATGCTGAGGTCACCACTAATAAAACCCCTCAAGAACAGGAGTAGCTGCATTTTCTTTTGAAAGTGATCACAGCACAGATTGCCTCTGTAAAGCTTCATTAAAAACAAATCTGCCAAGATTTGCGGCCAGCTGGTCACTGGCACTGACAATGGTTACACCAAATTCAGTTGAGAATTGTTGTATTGCTCTGGTCAATCGAAGAGTAGCACAAAAATCCTGATCAGGAAGGCGATCCTGAAGAGTTCAGGGAAGTGCTACATCAGCACTCAAAAATTTAAAGCAAAAATCAGCTTTGGAGACCTCTGGATGTCTCTGCGCCTTAGTGGCAGCACAAGTGGTGCTCAGTGGCTGATACAGACCCACATTTACACAGCTGGGGGAGAATCCTACTTACTTCTATGACTCCTGGGATGCAGGTCAGCGTGGTGAACTCATACGACGCGGCTTCGCTGGCAGTCGAGGTCATTAAACTCAGAAACGTGGACTGAAATGCAAGAGATCAGCATCACCAGGCAGGAAAATGAAAAGGTTCAGCAAAACCAGCAACACCAAAGCGCTCCTCAGGCTGTGGAAGTTGTGTTGTGGCTGTTCCAGGCACAGGGACTGAGGTGGTGACGCTGTCACGGAACTGAAGGAAATCCTGCATGCCCCTCTTTCCTCAGCAGGGCTGGGGCTGGGCAAGAACAAATTTCAGGCTGTTCCCAAAGGGCAGAGCACACAAAATGAAGGAGTGTTCCCTCATCTCCAACCCTCAGCTAGATCACAGAATCACGGAACAGTTTGGGTCGGAAGCAAGCTCAAAGCTCATTTCATTCCAGCCCTGCCATGGGCAGGGACACACCTTCCACTATCCCAGGGTGCTCCAAGCCCTGTCCAACCCACCCTTGGACACTTCCAGGGATCCAGGAGCAGCCACAGCTTCTCTGGGCCCCTGTGCCAGGGCCTCCCCACCCTCACAGGGAAGAATTCCTTCCACACAGTTCACCTAAATTTCTCCTCATTCAGTGTGAACCCATTCCCCCTTTTCCTGCCACTTCAATTCCTGACAAAGAATCCCTTTCCAGCTTCCCTGTAGCCTTTTCAGGTGCTGTGAGGTCTCCACACAACCTTCTCCTCCCCAGCCCCAGCTCTCTCAGTCTGTCTCCACAGGGGAGGTTGCTCCAGTCCTCTCTCCAACCTCGTGGCCTCTTCATCCAACTCTTCCATGTCCTTCTCACGCTGGAGACACCAGAACTGCGCGCAGGACTCCACGAGATGAGCTTTAAGGCGCCTCCCAATCCAACCCAACCCATTCCACGGCCCTGTGATCCCAACCCTGCTCTGCAGCCACTGCAAACCACTCCAGCCTGGAGACACAGTGAGCACAGCCCCTCACTGACCTTCCCCACAGAAGGAAAACCGATCAGCGCCACCCGGGCATCTCCTGATTTCATCACATCGAAGCCCTCGCCCTTGGCAGCCGGGGATTTGGAGGGTTCCAGCAGCTGAGCTCTGTATTTTGCAAGCTTTGCCTTCAGCAGGCCCAGGTGGTACTCGGTGGCTGCAATGACACAAACCCAACAGCTGGTTGGCAGAAAGTTGCTGGTGATTCCCTTCTGGGAATGAGAACCTTCCTAAAAGGAAACACTCATGGATCTTGGTCAACATCTTAGCCCCTGCCAGGCACAGAGCTGCCCCCAGCTGTTCCATCACCTTTTGGAACCCTGGGCATTGAGAGCAAACCTTCCAGGGAGCTGCACAAAGTCGGAGTGGAGGGAAATAGCCAAAAAATTCCCGAGTTAAAGGAGCACGGCAGAGGGAGAACAGGTGCAGGAATGAAGGGGTGAAGGGAGACAGTTCAGGAGAGAGAGATCACAGGGGAGCAGCCCCTCTTGGAAACAGCCAAATGACCAGATTATTTTCCCCTCCTCTTGTCAACTTTTAAAGATACATTTAACTCAGAGCTCACATGTGTGAAAGTACTTTACTGCCTTATTCTTAGCAAAACACTTGAATTTACACCTGAACCAGAATAAAAGCAAAGTAGTTGTCTCACTTTGTAACGGGTAAGGGCATGAAACCAGGACCTTTACAGGTTTATTTCTGTTATTTACCACAGCCTACAGCCCCAGCAGCAGCTCTGGCAGAGCCCACTCAAACACCAGGAGCCTCCTGTGCCAGCAGGACTTGGAAAGTCCTCCCCTCCCAGCTCCGGGGGGTTGCGGCTACAGCACAGGGCAGGAAAGAGGGCGGCCCCCACCCTCCCCAGGGCCCCTCACACACACCC
>WBMY01015487.1:79830-113238 GCA_013397315.1 Donacobius atricapilla | reverse complement strand
GGGAGGCGACCCCGCCTAGGGGCGAGAGCTGCGGGGACAGGAGGCTACGGAGGGACCGGCGCAAAGAGAGAGGTCTCAGAAAGCAGGGGAGGTGTTAAGGGGAGCCCCCCCACCTCCTCCTGATTAAGGCTGGATCCTGCAAGGACCGGGGAGGCGGGGATCGGGCTCTTTTCCCAGGCAACCAGCGACAGGACACGAGGAAACAGCCTCAAGGGGGCCAGGGGAGGTGCAGGTTGGGCATCAGGAGGAATTTCTTCTTGGAAAGACTGATTAGATATTGGAGCAGGCCGCCCAGGGAGGCTGGTGGAGTCCCCATCCCTGGAGATGGTCAGTGGCACTGGACGTGACACACAGTGCCACCAAGTGAAAAGGTGGGGATCAGTGACAGGCTGGACTCGATGCTCTCAGGGGTCTTTTCCAGCTTTAATGATTCTGAGAGCTTGTGAATTAAGGCCATCGGAAGCTGCTGATATTCCCGGAGAAGCCCTCAAGGAAGGAGATGAATCACAGCAATCGCCTGGAACCAGGAATGCTGTGGTGGACAAACACACACGGACACACACCCCTTCAACAGAGTTCATGTTTAATTTGGATGTTGATCGCTCCACAAAACTCCTCCTCGCCCCCCCCACGGACACGCTCTGCTCCCACAGAGACAGCTTGCTGCAGCCAGAGTGGTTCAAGACACACCACGCCCTCTCCCGAGCCCAAACATTCCCATTTCTCACCTCTGCCCCCCAAATCCTCCCCTGGGCCGCTCTCTCTCACCACACCACGACGTACAGAACATCTTCCCTCAACTCAAACAGGTCAAAGAAAAGGAAAAACCAAAGCAGAGGCCTTTGAGGAGGGAAAAACCACACACCAGTAGCCCCTGCAAAACTCTCGGCTCCACAACCTGCCCTGCACCTGCCACACATCACATCCAGACAGTTCTGGATCTAAGCTGAAATTCCCCTCAGGATGGTGGGAAGAAGGCAGGCACAGAGTAGGATGCTCTTTCCACACCCTTCTCACAACATAGCAAGTCTTAAAAAAAACCCCAACTTCATTGTTTTAGGGATAGTTACATGTGTTCGACTCCCCCAGGACCATCCTAACGCAGCTTCTGCCAATGAACAGGGTTAATTCAACTAAACCATACCAGAAATCCAAGTGTCTCAGTGGCACTGACAGCCCTGGGGAGCACAGGGACACCGGTGCCACCACCAGCATTGCACAGACAGCTCCAGAGGGCTGGGAAGAGCCACTGGAGCTGCGTCCCTGCCCTCACACAGCACCTGGGAAGAAAGTTTCACCCCTACACTTGGTCAAAGTGGAGCAGCACCACTGATTTCACCTCTAAAACATCCGGACGTCTCCCAGCACCATCCATAAGAAAACCCCTCTCCTCAAAAGGGGCTGAGTTTCTCCGAGAGGAGCAAAATAAAACAGGAACACGCTTCCCAACTGCTCTGCTCACAGCCCCAAATCGCCTCAGCGCTGTCCCTGCAAATCCTCCAGCAACAGCCAAGGCACCAGCACACACTCCCTGGGAAGGGCCAGGTCTCTCCCTTCTCCCCCAGGCATCTCTCTCCACGTGTGCTGGGGAGAAGGATTGATCCACGGAGAACAGCACGCGTGAGGCGGCCGAATTCCGCATCATCTCCTGAGACCGGCCTGGCCACTCGTCCAAGCACTCAAAATCCCAATTGGAATAGAGGAAAGGGGCTCTCCAGGCCCTGAATCCTTCCTCCTTAAGGCTTAAACAAGTGCTAACTGCTGCCAAAAAGGAAGTTAGTTAAAAAGAAGCAAAACCCAAAGTACCTCGCCTCGGCATGCAGAGGCTTCAGTTCTCACTCCCGGGTGGAAAATTCATCCTCAGCACCAGCTGTGCCACACGTCTGCTTGGAGGAAGCTGGGCTTTAAAACAACCAGAAAAAAGGCAAACTAAACTCTCACAAAGCCCCACAGGTGGGGCTGACAAGGTAAAAACACAGCTGAGGCCAAGTTTTAAAGTGTCTTTAAAAAACCAACCCACACGCGTACACACACACACACTTTGGCACAGGAGCCTTAAGTTATGTCACTTGGAACATTCAGAGTCAGAGGGAGCTACTGGGAAGGGTTGCTTTTTAAACTTTTTTTCTTGTTTTTCCCTGTAAAAAGGTGTCAAGCAGTGGTGGCGAAGCATGAAGGGGGAGTACAAACTCTGAGCCAGGGCGACGCTGCTCAGCGCTTGCGCTCCGGTCACGTTCCCAAAGCTTAGCTGGATACACGGATATAAAAACACAGACATTCCTGGTTTTCAATGTGAAAACAGTAATATGGATTCCAGTACTTGTGCATTTGCCATAGGGTCCTTTGGAAAAGGAACCATAAAAATATTTTTTTTTTTAATAAAAGTCTTTTTTTTTTTTAACTTTTTTTGACTTTTTTTTTTTTTACCCTCAACTTAAGTAAAGAGCAAATGTACACCTACAAGCAGAGTTCAGATCCACTTTACTGAGAGCCTGGAAGTCCGTACATGAAATTAATTCCCAGTGGCATATCCAGACACCGGAACAGCTCCCAGCTCCAAAGGGCTGGCGTTCCTGAAAGATCTGCAGCTCCAGCTAACCTTGTTAGCCAGCAAGGCCTCATTCCAGCCTCACCTCAGCCAACACTCCCCAACAGACTCCACAGCTGAGCCTCATACCCAGGACATGGCTCTGGGAGCATCAGAGCTGGAAATCCGGGCAAGCAACCTGAATCCTGGTGATTTCAACCCACTTCAGGATATAACGAGGAAAATATAAGCCTTGAGCTTACATTTCCTTTTAACTCAGAGGCCAGAGCACTGATTCCAGCTACTGAGAAACAGCTTCCAGAGGAGAGCCGGGAGGAACTTCAGTGACAGAGAAACGAGCTGTGCAACAAGAAAGTGCATTAAAGTAGCTTAAAACCAGAGTAAAGATCAAATGGCCACTCGACAGGAGGGAGAATCAAGCTCCAGCAGCTCCTCAGGCTGGGTGAGTTAACATCCAGGCTCTCTCTCTCTCTCTCTGGAGTCCAAGGGGCAGGAGAGAAGCGTGCATTCCCGTGCTCCCACAGGGACACAGTTCTGCTGGCAGGCCATGCTCTCCTGCCCGTTTTGCTTCCGGGCGCTATCAGATCTGGACAGCTGTCATCGGAACTCGTAGATAGGAGCACTGTGCTCGGGAACGTGCGTTAAATTCAACGACTGATACCTGGCAGAGAAGAAAGAGAGGGTTACATGGAGCTCCTGCTCAGCAGCCACAGAGCAGATGCTGTGCTGGCTGCTCTTCTCTCCCCCTTTACAGTCCCAGAGTGTTCAGGCACCCAACACCCACTTCCCACAGTGCCAAAATCCTGACAGGACTCAATATTGTTCTGTGGGCTCAATATTTCTGAGCCTGAATTTTAGCTTGCTAACTATTGCTAGCTCCTTTGCCAAGGGAAAGATACAAACAGTTTCTTTTTTCAGTGTTCCCTTTCCCACAACAACTGTCCCAGGGGTTGTTTCCTATTCCTGAACCAATGGAGAGAAGTGTCAGTCCCATGGACCAATAATAGACCTTTTTACACAGCGTGTTCTAAAAGAAACTGTTGGAATTGTAAATAAAGCCTTCTTTCTCTTCTGACAACTCCATGGAGTCAATCTATTTCGTGTCCTACCGTGACATTGTTCCTCCTCACCCTACAACTCCCTGACAGGAGGGCGCAGCCAGGTGGGGTCCGGCTCTTTTCCTACACAGCTAATGATAGGACAAGGGGAAACAGCCTCAAGTTGTGCCAGGAGAGGTTCAGGTTGGATATGAGGCAAAAATTCCTCACTGAAAGAGTGGTTTAGACCTGGAATGGCCTGCCCAAGAAAGTGATGGAATTACCATCCCTGGAAGTGTTCAGAAATCAGACAGACATTACATTTAGGGTTTAATGGGAATGGCGGTATTTCGTCAAAGGCTGGACTCGATTTTGGAGGTTTTTTCCAACCTTAATGATCCTGTAATTCCTACTCTGGTCCCTCTGAGCCCCCTGCAGCGAGGCAGCGTTCCAGGTGGGCTGACTGTGGTGGTTTTCGGGGCTCCCTTTGAAGTTCAACAACTTTCAAGTTCAAACAGAGTTTGCTACAAGTGCAAATTACACTCGAGCCTTTCAAAGCTCAGCTTGAGGGAATGCATCTGAAAGCCTTCTGGTTCCTTCCCTCCCTGTCAGAGCTTCCAGCCATCCACCTGCTGCTCATGACAATGATCCAAGGGAAAAGAGCTCTCCACAGCTACTTGTCTCCAACAAAAACCCCACCAATTAGCTTTGACTGTTCTCTTGTCTTAACAGCAACACCCCAAGGACCTCGGAGTACAAAGCACTGGCCTGACAAGATTTCTGCCTGAAGGGAGCAACAGCCAAGCTGTTCCTTGGGAGAGAGAACTGAGCTCCCTGACAGCACTTCTCCAGATCCTGTATCATCTTCCCTCCTCCACCCTGGCAGCCAAAATCTCCTCCCCTTCTCCATAAGGGCAGCACTTTATACCACACCAAAGGACTGCAGCAGCCTGCTCAGGCCAGTCATGGCCCACACCCCTCCCTTCTGCCCCAAGGTCCAACCACCAGCCTGAATCTCCTGCCTGGACACTCCCAAGGTTGTGGACAAGCAGGAGAGGAGTCACAGCTTGGTTTAAGTCCTCAGGAGACAGGAAGCTTCCTTACCATTCTGAACTCCTATGGTAGTAATAGCCCTCTATAGATGCTGCTGACTTCTGGAAGCAGATGTAATAGAAACCAGCAAAGGAAGCACCACTGATGTCCTTGATGGTGTGATCTGGGACCAGGAACTGCTCCTGCATGCAAAACACAAGGTGCATTTTAAAACGTTGGTCAAACGCAGCCCCACCCCACCCCAATCTGCCCTCCCAAAGCAAATATTGGCACCCACTAACATGAAGACATTCCTGGCTAAGCACTCCCTGCACTCTCAGCAGGCCAGAGCAGAGACCAGAGTGCCCCTTCCCCATCTGCCACTGCAAGCACCTCACAGGGAAGTAGATAACTGAGAACAGATGAGTTTTAGGAGTGCAGAAAATCAGTTTCAGCTCTACACCTGTCCCCAGCAAACCAGAAGCCAACTGCAAAACTGTTGTTTTGGGTGTCAGAGGCTGAGAATGAAGAGAAGGCTCCAGGAGTTCTCACTGCAGCCTTTCAGCACTAATGGGAGCTTATGGGAAAGCTGGAGAGGGACTTTGCACAATGGTTCCCCACTGCCAGAGGGCAGGGTTAGATGGGATATTGGGAAGAAATTCCTCCCTGTGAGGGTGGGGAGGCCCTGGCACATGTGCCCAGAAAAGCTGTGGCTGCCTCATCCCTGGAAGTGTCCAAGGTCAGGCCGGACAGGGCTTGGAGCAACCTGGGATAATGGGAGGTGTCCCTGCCCTTGGCAGGAGGGTGGAACAAGAGGAGCTTGAAGGTTCCTTCCAATCCAAACCAGTCTGTGGTGACTCTGTGATGATCCCAGCTGAAGAACAGAGCTGCAGACTGGCCAGTCTGCATCAAACACAGGCCCCACACAGGGACTGGATCCAATTCTCTCATCCTCTGGAGCATCACCAAACAAGATTTTCCTGTTGTGTTTTTAGCCATGACTGCAGCCCTTAAGGACACAATTAGCTGGCTAGACACAAGTCACACTGGAACTTGCAAGAACAGTGGGGTTTGGGGTTGGCAGGGTGAGATCTTTCATTAAACCATCACAGATGGAAAAGCTCTCAGACACCTCAAGTCTCTGCAGTGCCTTGCAAGCAGCTCATCAGAGCAGGAGCTAGGCAGGGTTTACCTTCCATCTCATGAAAACGTAGTCCCCATTTTTTAGATCTTCATAATCAAAGTCATCAGAGTTAAATGTTTTTGCATACTGGTAAAAAGCCTGGAACTTTCCCTGAAACCAAAAAAAAAGAAAAGAACAAAAAAAGTATGCTTACTCCACGAATAGAACTTCTAGTACCAGCTGCTGTTTAGGCGGGAAATCCACTGACACTCACAGCAATATCCAGCCTGGCTGGAGAAGCTCCTGTGCTTCCAGAGGAAGATATTTTGACAGAAATGTAACAAACATCAAAGCTTGGCAAACAAGAGCCAAGTTAAAGGTAGGGACCTCATCAGGTGGCTGCTGTGGCCTCAACACACAACAGCAGGTACACCCTGGCCTGAGCAGGGACACAGGTACCAAGTGCCCTACCTGTGCTAGTGGGATCCCTTTCCCCTTCTCCATTCCATTTTGCAGTAAGTCTCCAAAAATAAGGAATGCATTCTCTTAGGGAGTCAAGAGATGGGGATTGTGCCTGCTCCCTTCCAACCCTGTGGCCAACAAGTGGAAAACAAAACATCCCCTGCCTCATCACAGACCACAGCCTGCTGAAGAGCCCTCTATTTGCAAAGATTCCAGTGGGGGAAAGAGGGAGACAGCCAGAAAGGAGAGGTCTCCAGGCCTTTCTGCCAGCTCTTTCATGGGCACACACTGCACCTCTCCTCCAAACCAGCAGCCCAGGCCCACCCTCTGCCCCAGATTTATTTACCCAGTGTTTACGGTCCACGTCTTCGTCGGCGTCCCACTTGCGTGTTAGGAACGGGTGTTTCTTACTGATTATCTCGCCTTCAAAGAACGTGGTGAGGGTTGGGTACTCCTGGCAGAGGGGAGACAAAGGTGAGGTCACAACTGTCACCTACAGACACAAATCCGAGAGCAGACAAAGCTGCATGCACTCAGCAAAAAGCATCTCCCAGAGAGAGCTCCGGGAAATCTGAGGCCGCTGCTCCCACCCCTCGTCCTGCCCCACACCTCTCCAAGGCTGACTCTTCCACACCCACAGCCTCCCTGCTCTTATTCCAGCCTTTCTCTGCCTCCCTCCTCCCTTTCTGAAGGTAGGAGCCGTGTCAGAGCTGGCCTGTGGGGAAGGATTTGGACATGAGTCTGATAATGAGCAGCTGAGGGGGCTGGAGTGGCTCAGGCTGGGAAAAAGGACCCTCACTCTCCAAACTCCCTGACAGGAGGGAGCAGCCAGGTGGGGGTCGGGCTCTGCTCCAGGGATCAAGGGACAGGACAAGAAGAAATGGCCTCAAATTGCAGCAAGGGAGGTTTAGATCGGGTATTAGGAACAATTTAAAAGAGCAGTTAAAAACTGGAACAGGTTGCCCAGGGAAGTGGTGGACTTGGCTGTGTCCTGGGTCAGTGGTTAGACTCAATGATTTTTAGAGGGCTTTTCCAACTTTAAATGATTCCCTGAAGCTCCCAGCTGGATGGTCACCTGTGACATTTACAGCCAGCACCATTCCCCAGCCTACACCCTGTGATCAAATCTCCAACATGCTCTGTCTCTCCCCTTCTTATTTCTGGCAGCAGCTTCTCCCACCGCACCAGGAAAAAAAAAAAGCCTTTACACAGACCCTTTTTGTGTTGCTTTGCAGTTAACACTCACCTCTGTAAGGCCTTTAATCTTCAAGTATCCACAGAGATAGGAGTTTTCCATATCCACATGCTGGAAAAGAGTGCAAAGTCCAACCATAAAAATAGGCATGAAGGTGCATGCTTGATCCAAAGCAGTTTCTAGCCTTTCCAAGGATAACTCCAGCTCCAGCTGGTACACACTGCCCAGCTCACTGCCCAATATTCACACAATATTCATCCCTCTTCCATGATGGGAACCACCTGGAAAGATCATTTGCAGGTGCCCAGCTCACCTCTGGCAGCCTGCACATCCCAGGCCTGCTCCCAAGGCAACACCCTCTGCCCAGAATCCTCCAGCAGGAAGCAAATCCCCTTTCCAGCTGGAAGAGATCTGACTCACAGTGTTCTCCAAGAAAAAGCATCCCTGGAAGAATCACCCACCTCCCCCCAGCATTTTGCAGGAGGTTTTTCTCCTAAATCGAAAGCTTTTAAGCCACCTGTATTTTGAGTTATCAGGTTGCACCTCTCTGCCCCTGCTGTGCAGAAACTAGGCAAGGATTTGCCTGCTCCCTTAAAAGCAGGGATTTTCCAAGCTTTTCCCTGACATCTCCAGATCCGCTTTCAAAACACGCAGCGAGTTATTCAGGGAAGTGCAAACCTCCGCCGTGAGAAGATGGATCTTCTCCACCTGTGATCAAAGGACGGCAACGTTTCCCTGTACTCAGCACAGGGACAGCAGGCAGCCCCCTCTCCTCAGCTGACACAAGCAAAACAGCCACGTTTTTGGCACAAAAGCAGCGGTTTTAAGCACAAAAGCAGCGTTTTTAAGCACAAAACCACTGCCAGCCCCTGCGAGATGGCAGCGTGCAGTGGAGCTGAGCAGCCATGGGATGTCCCCACCACAACAAATCCCACCAGGAACGTGGAGAATTGAACATAAAAATACCCCGCCGGCTTGGAATCATCACAGAATCACTGAGGTTGGAAAAGATCTATGAGATCATCCAGCCCATCCTGTGACTGATTCACCACCTTGCCAACCAGACCACAGCACTGAGTGCCACGTCCAGTCCTTCCTTAAACACCTCCAGGGATGGTGACTCCACCACCTCCCTAGGCAGCCCGTTCCAATGCTTAATGGCCTTTTCTGCTTAGAAATTTCTCCTAATATAAAGGGACAGGGTGATGCGGGTGCTGTCTCAAAGGGCCGGCAGGGCGGGAACGGCCACCGCGGCCTGAGGCAAGCNGGGCCTCCCGGCAGCGCCTCCGCACGCTCCCATTGGCCCCCGCGCGCGTGCCTGAGGGGAGCCCTCTGACTCTGATTGGCTGCTGGCGCGGCGCCGGGCGTTGATTGGCTGCGCTGCCGCCGGGCGCTGCTGGGAAATGTAGGTTTCTTAAGCCAGGCGGCGTGGATTGGTTGCGGCCGCCGGCAAGATGGCGGCGCCCAGGGAGCGGCGCTGAGCGCGGTCGGGACGGGGTTGCCATGTCGTCTGTCGCGATGTGGCGCGGCTGTCGCCGGCTGTGGTGGGCCCACTCTCCGCCCGCTCGGCTCCCCCGACCGCCTCCTGCCCCTGCCGGGAGCTGCCCGGTGGGACCATGCGGGCGCCGGTCCTATGCCCCGCCGGCAGGTGAGGGAGCACCGGCGCGGCTCCAGCCCCGTTCGGGGAAGGGGATCCTTCCCTGGAGACCCTCATCCCGGGGGCACCCAGGGCAGCGCTGGCATCGGCGCGGCCTCGCGGGCACCGCGCTCCCCACGGCCGTTGAGCTCCCCCCGTGCCCTTTTCCTGGCATTAATGTGCGTTTGGAGAGGGCAGGGTTCACTGGCAGCGCGGCCGAGCCCTGCTGAGCAAGTGTGTTACACTTGCTTCTGTGTTCTGTGGGGTTTGAGAGATTTTGAGGGAATGAGACTCAGACGAGGGGGCTCAGGTATGTCCTGGTCCACGTATCCCATCCAAAGACTTTGCTGGAATCGTGTGGGTTTGAGAACAGTAAAATCAATCTCATTTTGTCGGAGGTGAGGCTGCAGAGTCGTGGTGACTCATGGCAAGGTTTTGGGAGCCACTGATGAGCCTCGGGGCTCCTCTGGGGTACACACACTTACCTGTTTTCAGAACTGTGCTTGAGGCACTCTCTGAGGCCCCTAAGCTTGCAGGTCGCCGAGCCTGAGCAAATCCTTCCATTTCCCCGCGGGAATATGGTTTTCTTAGCCTGGAATAGCAGACCTGCAGCCTGACCTGCTTGCCGTGTCCTTCACAAGACAGATTTATGGGTTTGTGATTTACAACCTGGTTGCTGTTGTCAAGGGAATGGCTCATGGGTTCTTCTTGGCTTGTGGGGGGGATGTGAGCCTTTGGAATGCATGTAATCCTGCTCTCATGTGTTAGGAGTGCTGGTAGCAAAGGATGCTGCTCCTAAAATGAGACCTGAAGTTTCCTCAGGCTCACCTTGTTGGTGGGACAGGTATATTCCTGAGCTGGACTGGCATGTTTGGGCTGCAGGGAGGAGTGTCCTTCAGAGATTAATTTGTCCAGCGTGACTGCAGTTGTAGAATCTGGAAAGGTTGACCCTGAAGCAAAATTCCTGAGGAGTGGTGGGACAGGTCTGCTTGGGAACCCAGCCCTGCCACACTCTGAGGCAGGTGAGTCCCCAGCCTGGCAGGAGTGTAGATGGTTCTCTTTGTTCCCTGGCTGTGCACAGCAGCACTGTGGTTGTCTCCAGTTTCCTGGTGCTTCCCTGCGGAGTGGAACTCACAGCTTGGAAACTGTGGATGAAGGGCTGGATTTTTATGGCTAGGCCACCTCAACAAAACTAAAGCTCTGTCTATTCTGAGCTGTGATGGGGAGCCAGGGAAGGGGCTGAGCATTCTCTCTTTGCTCTCTGAGTGTTCTCTTTGCCCTCTATTTCTGTCCCCAGAGAGGAAGAGGTTCTACCAGAATGTGAGCATCTCGCAAGGGGAAGGTGAGTACGGCTGCTGGGATGGGATGGAGAGGCTGATCCTTGGGAGAGGCGTCAGCACCCCACACCGTGTTGGCATGGCACCTGCAGCCCAGGCTGTGCCAGTGGCATGTTTGTCACCAGCTGCTGAGCCCCCTCCTCATCTACAGCAAAGCTGCATGGTAGGAAGCAGCTTCCAAGACCAAATGTATCCGAGTGATGGTGGGAAACCTGAGTATTCCTTGTTCCCATCAGCTCCAGCTCTGAGCCTGCTCCTGCTGTGGGGTTGTCTGTTGTTCCTTAGTGCCTGCTCCTGTTTGATTCCCCAGGATTTCTACTCTGATTCCCCAGGAGGCTTTGAAATAAACCTGGACCACCGAAAGCTGAAAACGCCCCAGGCCAAGCTCTTCACGGTGCCCAGCGAGGCCTTGGCCATTGCAGTGGCAACGGAGTGGGATTCCCAGAAAGACACCATCAAGTTCTACACGATGCACCTGGTGAGCACGGCAGGGTGGAGTGCTGAGACCTCCAAATGCAGAATGTGGAGGCAGCAGATTGTCCTGCTCCTACTGGGGACTTTCTGTAGGCTGGCTGGGTGCCTGTCTAGAGGGAATCTGTGTCACTTGAGAAGGGGCTGGACAGTGTTATTGGGAATAGTGAGGGGCAGGAGGACACAGTGAGTTCTGGAGCAGTCCATGGCCCTTCTTCCTTGCTGCTTAATGGGCTGTTTCCAGAGATTCTGAAAGATTTGAGAAGATATCTATTACATGAGCCATTTTGTGGCCTTGCACCCCTCAGCTGTTCATCCGCCACAAATCCCTCTGCTGCTTCTTGGCATTGTACCGTGGAGGCTGCTGCTTTTTCAAGGCTGGAATAACAGCAGTTTCAACTGCCTTTATCCCCAGACCACTCTGTGCAACACAGCGCTGGACAATCCCACGCAGCGAAACAAAACACAGCTGATCCGAGCAGCTGTGAAGTTCCTGGAGACAGACACAGTCTGGTACGAGATGGGGGCCCAGCTGGATTTTGGAAAGAGGGTTGGGTGAAGTGAGGGAAGACATCTGCTCTCCCCAGTCATGGCACGGCTCTGATCTGTGCTGGTTTTTGCCCGAGGGTTTGAATTAGTTTAGATCAGTCCTGCACGTGCAAGCCCGGTTGGAGTCTGTGCACCCAAAGAAGGAGCATTGGATTTGGTCCTCGGTTGAATTCTGTTTGGACACCTCCATGCTGGGCAAGGGTGAGAGCAGCAGGAAATGGAGATCTTGGAGAAAATAAAAAAACTTTGAAAGGCCTGTGGGGATCTGTCAGCCCGTCCTTGGTATTCCTGTGCCAGCACAGATAGCTCAGACTACTTGTACCAGTCCCAAAATGCCTTCATTCCTTAAAGTCCCTGTGAGCTGTAGGATCGAGCCTGTTCATGCCCAGGCTCCTGTCCCAGCCTCCACTGGCAGCTGCACAGTTCCTATGGAGAGAGAGGAACAGGTTTCCCCCACCTGCCCTGGTGGCTTTGGTCAGACTGGCAGGGCAGGGAATGCTGAGCTGAGCCACTGGGCAAGGAGAAGCAGGAGTGGCCCCACACAGAGTTGCAGTGGGGTTTGTACCCTCCTCTAACTACTAAACCTCACTTCAGTCTGTGCTTGGGGCTACCTGCAGTTTTCATTTTCATTTCATTTCAGCAGCTGGTTCACTGCTCTGTTTTGTAGTAAGATAGAATTGTCCTTCTGGAATAAGAAAAAGCACTGAATTTGGGGAAGAGCTGGGGGATTGTTCCCTGTCTCTGCTGCCCGGGTGGACAGCAGGTCCCTGCTCCACTTGCTGTTGGTGGGTTGGTGTCCTTTCCCAGAGGTGTGTCCCAGCCTGGGAGTGACCATCCAGTGTGTTTTTGTTCTGTGATGTCCCAGCTATCGTGTGGAGGAGCCTCCAGCCTTGGCAGAACTACAGAAGAATGAATGGGACCCTGTGGTCACCTGGGTTGAGAAAAGGTGAGAGCTCAAAGAGTTCCTGGATGCTTGAGGCCCTGCCTTGCTGAGCCCAGGAACTCTGGTGCTTATGACTGCCAGGGCCACAAGCTCCATGAGCCCTGGGCCTTTCCCCTGGGCTTTGCTGAGGGTTTGGGTGACCATTCCAGGTACAACGTGACAATTGGCTCCTCGACCAGTATCCTGGGGCCAAACATTCCAGCCAGCACCAAGGAGACCTTCGTCAGCCATTTGGCATCCTACAACATGTGGGCCCTGCAAGGTGAGCAGGGCTGGGCTGGGAGCTCTGTGCTCAGGCTGGGCCAGTGAGGAGGTGGTTCCTTTCCACAGGGCAGGAGAGGGACTGTAATGTTTTTCTTCTCCTGCTCCAAGTGTGGAGGTTTATATTTTAAATCTGCAGGCCAGGCCCTGACCTGCTTTTGTCACAGGCAGAGATTCTCTTCAGTGCCACTGGTGTTCAGGATCTGACTGTGCTGTCCTATGAGCTGCTTGCTCTACCTTAGCACAAATAACTTCTTTAATGCCAAACCTTCTAATGATTTAATCCCTAGCTTTGTTGTTACCAGGAAAAGAAATCAGGCTTAGTACTCCAAAGTGCCCACACTGTGCACTGTCCTCACTTTTTCATTCTTATATCCCACTTAATCTTGCCTGAATCATCTGAATGACACCGAGAGATAAAGAAACGAAGGGAGGTTTGCTTTGCTCCAGACCTGAATGAGCAGCAGGCAGTGAAACCCACAAAAGACACAGAATGCTCAAGCCTGGATGGATATCTCTTCCCTTTGCACTGGGAAGGATTGTGGCAGAATAAAAGGAGGTGGTGTCCAGGGCATGGCCTTTGTCACTGTGGTGGCAGGGCCAGCACAATGCTCTGTGCCTGCTGTTAACCACAGATCTGAGTGCCCAGGTGTGGGTGGGAGGATCACTGGCCCTCCCTGAGGGGGTACCACAGCCCGCCTGTCTCTTCAGAGCGTGTGAAGATGCTGCTGTAATGCTGCAGAAAACAGCCATGAATCTTGTTTGGTTTGGGTTATTCCCTTCCAGGTATAGAATTTGTAATCACCCAGCTGAAATCGCTGATTCTGTCCATGAGCCTGATTGACAGGCACATTACAGTAGAGAAAGCTGTGCTTCTGTCTCGCCTGGAGGAAGAATACCAGGTAAATTATGTTACAAAACAGCCCTATAATTCAAATAGCAATAATCTCAGCATGACAAATGCATCCCCCACCACAAATAACTGGCAGGGGAAGTGCCTGCTATAGCAGGAGACGTTCCACTCCACCAGTCTCCCTGTCTGAGAGCATTTTGGAGCGTGCTGCTGCAGAGCAACACCACGGGCACACCAGCCCAGAGTGCTCCCAGGGCTGCCAGTTTCTTTTCACAGAGCCCAGATGGCTGCTTTTCTCCCTCTCTAATCTGAAGTGCAAAGTTGTGGCTGGCTTCTCCTGCTGAGGGTTATCCAGCCCGGAGGCTTCGGTAGACACCAAGACATCAAGCTTGCTGGAAATTAGCCTGGTGTGAAGCTCTCCTTGTCCCAAAAGTGGCTGAACTTGGGAATCTTTTCCTCCTGCCATTAAGAGGCTTTGCCTCAGACCCCAGTACAGATGAAGCACATCCTCATATTGAGATATCCTTGCCTCAGCAGTCCAGGATCATCTCAGTTCCTGGTGGGAAGGGTGTTACCTGTGCTTCACAAACATGAGAAGGGAAGCTGAGAGTTGCTGAGGTGCTTTGAGTATAATCCATGTTCCTCCTGTCCTTCAGATTCGGCGCTGGGGCAACGTGGAGTGGGCCCATGACTACGACCTGTGCGAGCTGCGTGCTCGCACAGCAGCCGGGACTCTCTTTGTTCACCTCTGCTCAGAGAGCTCAACTGTAAAACACAAGCTGTTGCAGGACTGAGGCAGCTGGGCAGGGCACAGAAAGAAAATGTCCAGCTGGGAATTGCTGGCCTGACCCAGTGGATGGTAGCCACCTTCCGGCCATTCCACTTTGCCTGGGATCAGCTTCACGTGCTGTGGTTTTGTGGGCAGCTCTTCACTTGGATTGCCTGCTGCAGTGCAGCTCACAAAGAGGAGAGGTCAAGGTGAGTTTCCTCTGATTCCCCAAGCCAGCAGCTCCATCCTTTCCTGGTGTCTGTAACTCATCAGAGGAGCTCCCATGGAAGAAACAGCTTCCTGGGCAGGGCACGGCACAGACATACCCAGCATATGCCACATGTCTTCATAGCTGCCAGCTCCTGACACACACTTGTTATGGAAATCTGAAAACAGACTCTACTGCATCTGTTGTTCATCCCTCGGCGTGCCTGTCTGTAACACCAGGGTCTCTGTGTTCCATTAAAGACTCGCCCCTGTGAGGTACCAAAAGCTGCGTGTCTTTGTTCCAGTCTCCAAACTGTGGGGTGGGTCCTGAGCTGCCAGGTTCTGGGCAGGTGCTGGGATGGCCCCTGGTGTTAAAAATCACAGACCAGAGCAGACACTAACTATTGTGTGAACCACTCAGTGCAGCTGAGGAGGTAGCAAGGAGACAACTGTGTAGTCCTGGAGCGAGAGGGGTAAAACCTGGGCTCCAGCCATCTTCAGAAGCACCGGGCATGATGAGCTGATTCTGTGTTCGACAGGCAGCACCAGCCATGGGGTTTTCTGAGTCCTGCTCTGTCCCTGGCGTGCACACACAGCCACCCTCTCGTTTAACCTTCCCACCTTCTCCTTGCTGCCTGCCTGCAGCAGCACCGCCCCGGCCAGCACCGTTCCTCAGAAGCTGCCCACGAGTGTGGCAGGGCTGTCACCGAGCAAGGAGGGGAATTAATGACTCCTCGCTTGGCTGTCGTGAGCAGCGGCGCGGGAGCTCCTGTGGAACCATTGATTTCCCTTCCTGCTGGCTGGGGGCTGCTCTGCTCACGCTGCAGAAAGCCGCTTTGCAAGAAGGGGTGAGAAGATGAGGCTCCCAGGCATACGGAGCCCCCGCCAGCCTTGTGCTTGCTGAGCTGGAAACCTGCTGTTATCTCGGGGGTGGTTTGATGGAGAGCGCTGCTCTCCCGAGCTGCTGCCTCGTGCCAGCGGCTCACAGGTTCCTGCCACAGAGCTCGCAGGTACCGAGGCTTTCAGGCATGATATGCTACGATGATTTGGTTCAATCAGCTCACAGCTGATCCATAACCCCTTGTGACCAGGTCTGAGCTGTCTGCACGGGCTTCGTGCCAATGTGATGGAAGAGACAGGGCTTTGGATGCTTTTCCAGAGTCAAGAAGTAGCTTTTATTTGCAGTTTGTGGTAGCAGGGAAGAAATATGTATTTGGTCTGAAATGTCCCAGGCAGCTTGGGCGTAGAGAGACATCTGTTCCTGCTGAGGGCTGTCCTGTGTGCCCCAACTGAGGCAGCTGCCCAGCCCTATTCCGTAGGCTCCAGGATCACTGGATCACTGTGTTATCCAGCTCCTTCCGCAGAGTGTTGATGAAACAAATGATCTTTTTGATGCAGGCACGATTTCTGTCGCTCTCGGTTTGGAAAGCCTGGACAGATTGAAACCAAGCAGTGAATCTGCAGGCGTGTCAAGCTCCCTGGAGCACAGAGGGCTCCAGCAAAGCTCCGGGAGCATCTCTCCTCACAGTGTCCCTGCCACCTGGGCCAGACCTGTCTGCGCCCCATCCCCCTGAGTGTGAGGGTCTCTTACCTTCTCTGTCACTGCAATCTGCCACTTGTAGATGTTGCAGAGCATGTCGCTCTCTCGCTTATCAATCTTGCGCAGGCGGATGCGGTGGGACACACCGATGGCGTTGACAATGGTGTTTTTGTCCATGAGGAGCTGGGAGGTAACGTGACCGGATGAGAGGAGGGGGTGAGCACACAATGAACGAGCAGCACAGCAGTGCTCAGGGGGAGAAACCCTCTCTCAACCTGTCAAATCCCAGGCTGAATCCAGGGATTTGCCCTTGGCCTTGCTGCGCTGTAATGGGGCATTATCCCTAACACAGCTGGGGAAAGAGAGGCAGCAGCCTTGGCCCCACATGCTGGAATGGGGAGTTCAGTGCAAGCAGGGCTGCCGTGCAGCTGGTGCTGGAGAAAGGCTTTATATGCTCCAGCATGCCTGGAAATGGAAAATCACACTTGGAAGGGATTCCTGCACTGCTGGCACTGGCTGTAAATCTTCATTTTTGGAAAGTCCCAGCTTCTAATGGAAGCGGTGACTTCCCTCATGGTTCTAAATAGAGGATGGCTTCGCTAACCTATAATGAGTCTCCTCCTGCAGCCAAGTGCAGCTGTTGGGCAAATGAATTCCCTTCTCCATGGGAATGGATGGCAGTGAAGCAAAATGGGTGCACGGCAGCGGTGCGGAACCGCCACCATCTGCACAGGCCATAAAGCAGCAGCTCCCCCGGGGGCTCAGGGGTCTGGTTTGTGTCTGTCAGCTCTTGATTACCTGGAGTGACAGGGGGCTGGGATAATCTGGACAGAGCAAAAACACAGCTAATGCAAATTCAAGTAATTTAGCCGCTAAATGAAGGAATAATGGAGGCAAAAAGGACAGCAGTGCTGCCGAGTGGAGCGCTGCAACGATGTTGGTGCTGTTGGAAAGGCTCCTGGGATCTTTGCTTGCACAGCAAGACTGAGGGCTCAGTGGAAGGCTCCTTTTAAAGTGTCATGTCCTGCCTCCAGATCAGCTCATGGGCTCGGGAGCTCCAGGAAGGGATTTTGAAATCACTGAGGCGAACAGAGCCCTGGTACAAGAAATTCAGGCCAGTGTTGGGATTCTGCTGAGAGCGCAGGGAGAGTCTGAACAAAACCAGCTGTGAGGGAGTGCAGCAAAGATGCTGCCTGAGTGCCTGGAAATCAGCCAGAGCAGTGAGTTGTGCTGGAGGCAGGAGAGAGATTTCCTCAGCACCTCTCCTGGGCTGCTGCCACCAGCTCTGGCAGTGCCCAGGGAAACCTGCAGTGCAGTTATCCTCTGTCCTAGTCAGTGGAGGTGTCCGGAGGCACCACAGTTCAGCCAAGCAGCTGGACCCTCTAGGAAGGAGGTTTTACTGTGGTTCAGGTATGGCTCTGGCAGCACTGAGCCTCCTGGAAATCCTGTCCCTTCAGAGAAAAGGCTACGGCCTCATTTTCTTGCCTACTCCCTCACAGGGATGAATTGTTTTGGTGCCCTCACCTTTCGAACATCATCTGGCAAATCATCTTCCAAATTCTCTTCCAACTCCTCCTCCAGTTTCTTCATGGTGTTGATGATAATCTGCATCAGCTTTTCATGGTGTTCATTTTCCAGGTCCCGGCATTGGTTAAACGTACAGAACACGGTTAAGGAAAAAGCTGACCCCACCACTCATCTGTGGAGATTAAATGACCTCCTAATACTGTGCCCGAGTGTCTGCACAGGGGGATTCTGCAGAAATGAGCCTGGCTGCTCCCAGAAGCTGCTGTGGTGTCAGGATATCAGGATATACACTTTCAGTTCTTAATCACACACTGAGTCTCATCTTTACTGCCAAATATGAGAGAGGACCGACACAGGACCTAGGATTGCCAGGGAAATTGGAGGAGGCCTCCAGGTAAAAGCTAAGCTCTGAATGCACTGCAATTATTTGCACCAGACCATCAGATTTCTAGATTTAAAGCAGTGAGACCTGACACTGAAGCACTTCAGTATTCTCATATAACTTTCTTTTCTGCACACATCAAAAATATAAAAATGAACACCATTTAAAGAATATTCAACCAGAATTGCAGGTATTTCATTGACTGCTATGGCAGGAATGTACCTAGAAAACACTCTAACCAGATCTTCCCTGTGTTTTTGTCTTCTCTGTATGGAGAAGAAAGGAAGATTCCCAACAGGCCGAAAGCTGCCTACATCCTACAGACTTTCAGCACAGTAGAATTTAGATCTTTCTGTGCTCTCCAGAGTCTCCACATAAAGAAACTGGGCACCTTAAATGACCATTTCTCAAAGCTGGGAAAAGATATTTTCTGTTGATTAAAATAATAATAATAATAAAGTTTTTATACTGGTGGCTCATTTTTGGATTTAGAGGTGAGATAGGCAAATGACTGGGAGGTCTAGGTTAACATACTGTGAAAAGGATATATCCCTTGAATGGTTTCAATGAATGTTGATGCTGTGACATCAATGCTTCTTTTAAAATCCTGTAACAGATCCTTAACAGAGGGGAAAAAGAGGAAATATCACAATGAAAACTTGCATAAACATAACAGGGAGTCAGAGAGTCTAGGAGGAATCTACAATTCATTGTAATTTGGACTCACTGCTGTTATTAGCACAGTCAGAAACTGAACTGCCTCGAGCATTAAAGTGTTTTCAAAGTGCTGCATGGTTTTCTTCCCTTCTTCAGGGACAGAAAACCAGAATCAGCTTATTGGAGGCAGGTTGACCGAATACTACCTTTACCCAGTGTCTGGAGTAAGCCGGGGGATCCTTTGTTCCCTTCACCCAAGCAATGCCTGGAGAGGGCTGTATTTCCATACTCTGCCATGCTGCAGCCTCCTTGTCCTTGTCTGGATGAAGAGCCTCTTCTCAGAAGCACAACCCCTGCCTGGGCTTTACTGCAGCTTTTGGTTTAGTCCTCAGAAATTAAAATTGCTGCTGCCTATTCCCTCTCCCAGAAATGGCTGATGGAGAATCTGTGAAGTGTTGCACTTAAATGTCTTGGTACTTGAATCCTGCAAATCCAGCAGGGCACAGAGGGAGAAATGTTTCTACTCATCCCATCAGTGACTGCAGATAGGTGAGGGCCAACCCAGAAAACACAAAAAAGGAACAATCCTGATGCAGTGAGGGTCCATTTTGAGCTGCTGCTTTCTGCTCACAAAAGTAAACTGCTGCACACAGGCCACAGCTCCTGCCTGCTCATTTTTAAACAGATTATTTTGGGTTTTTTCCTTTGATGAAGATGCACATCAGCAGCCCTGCCCTAGTTTTTGAGGAAAAGTCTGGGGAGGAAAAGGCAGCTATTATGCAAGCAAATGCAGCAAGCTGAGCAGGAATGTGTGTAATCTTATAGCAAAAAGATCAGCTTCAAAGAATGACACCTCTAGAATTCCAAATGCATACCCCATGCTATGCAGCGACTTGTGCAAACCTATAAAATGATCGCACAATCTCCCTGTCTCTGAAGTGTGGGAAACCAGCTTGGATAGATGTGATGGATATACTGTGTTCTGCTCTGAGAAACAGAAATCTGTAAGGTATCGATGTCCAGGACCTGATCTCACCCTCATAACTTTGAGCAGAGAAAGAATAAGATGGGGACAAAACATTTTCCTGAGGGGAAGTCTTGTGCACCCTTCTTTGTGAGCAAGCTACTACACAGGGCTGCAGTAACAGAGGAGTGACCCCCCGACATTGTGGCTGTGAGGTCTCACAGGTGTGAGCTTGGATCTCACCTCCAGGTCGTTGGATACCAGCGTTTCCAAGGTCATGAGTGCATCCCACAGCTGATGGATGTCCTCCTTGCCCTGGGCCCGTTTAGACTCAGCAACATCACCACTCCCAGCCTGATAAAGCTCACCCAGCCTCTAAACTCAGAGATACATGAATTACTTATAGTTTGTGTTCAGCACTCCATCACAATTTAATTAACTTGTTACGTGTGTGAGAAAAGTTCCTGCTGCTGATTAGCTGAAATGAAATGTGATGATTCAGAGAAGTCTCCAGATTTACACAGTGGGTAATCAACAGTGCTGAGGTTTGCTCCTGCAGGGGGATTGGGAAAACTCTTCCTCATCCTCCACTCAGCAGAAGACTTTGCCCCTTCTATGCTTCCAACTTTGGTTCCCCTTCCTTTCAAACAAAAAGAAGAATAATATTTAATTCTTGGCATTGCTGGCTGTGAAGAAGACATTAACAAGTGCTTCGGAGAAAGGAACGCAGGCCTAAATCCTGATCCCCTTCCTGCCAAGGAGAAATTTGACTGACTTCCAGTAGGGTCAGGATTTACTGTTCTGAATATGCAATACCTATCATTGCCTGCCTTCCTCTTACAGCAAGGATTTATTGCCCTTCGGAATTATGTATTGACGTCACTTTTGTATCAGGCAAGATTTATGTTTTCTTGGATCAAAAAAAAAAAAAATCCTCTTGTGCTGAATGTGTTATTTTCAAGTCTGTTTAAAATCAGTTAAGAATGAACTGTTTAAAAAAGGAGGAAAAAATAAATGTTTTATTATGTCTAATCCACTTCTCCTGAGAGGGAATGGAACGGGGTGAAAAAAAGAATTCTGTTAAAAACCCCTGCCAAGGCTGGTGTTTGGAAATGGGGTAGATTACCTAAACTTTGCAGTGTTAGAAGGGGGAAGGGGAGAGCAAGGTGTCTTCTTCTCTAATGTAAACAAGTTAGAAGGCTCAAAAGGCTCCAGAGCCACTCAAGCTGCACCTCTGGGAGCAATAACTTCAAAGTTCAAGGCCTTTAATCCTCCGTAACCAACTTCAGAGAGCACGGCGATTTTACAGGTTACCCAAGTTTACATGAAAGAATTACAGACAGACAAACAGCCCTAAGAACAGCTCACAGACTGCAGTCTGCTGGGACCTCTGTGCCTTTTGAACTCCTCCAGCGATTTTAAATGATGGGGAAATGATGTTAAAACACTGTGTTTGGTTTTAATACCAGCTCCTCTAATATTTATATGAAAACTGGCGTGCTGACCGCTGTGTCCTGTTTATGGAGAATCCCAGAATCCCAGAATGGTTTGGGTTGAGAAAGACCTTAAAGATCATCCAGTCACACCCCCAGGGGCAAAGACACCTTCCACAAGACCAGGTTGCTCCCAGCCCCATCCAGCCTGGCCTGGGACATTTCCAGGATGTGCAGCCACAGCTGCCGTGGGAATCTGTGCCAGGGCCTCCCCACCCCTCACAAGGAAGTATTTCTTCCTAATATTTAATCTAATTTCTTCCTAATATCCCATCTAAGCCTCCTCTCCTTCAGCTTAAGGCCATTCCCTCTTGTCACTCCTTGCAGCCCAATCCATAGCTGAGCCTGTAGGTCAGACAGAAGCGAAGGGGTAAAATCTGGCCTCAGCTGTGTGTCTTTGGGTTTTGTCGCTGTTTCTTTGTTTCTGTAGGTTTTGCAGTGTTTGTTTTCCTGGCTTTGGGTTTTTAATAGAAGATACAGTGAGAATTCAAGTGCAAGTTAACCGAGTACTCATATCAAACTTCTGGCTGGAACGACATGATCTTTAAGGTCCATTCCAACCCAAACCATTCTGCAGTTCTGTGACTCCGGTGGTGCTGCCAGCTCCTAGAGCTGCTGGATGCAGATTTCCAACATGAGTCAGCAAGGTTCAAGGCCCCGGGAGCAGAGTGACTCAGCAGCCATCAGCCTGTGACAGGCACTGAAATAAAAGTGACCTGGTTTCCAGCAGGAGCCAGCACTCGTGACTCTGCTGGTGTCACTTGTCAGGGACTTGCTCTCTCAGCTGACAGTGTTACCAGGCTTTAGCCCTCCCTTATTATTTTTTTTTTCCTGTGGAAACAAAATCATGATCCATCTATTATACATGGTTAGAAAGGGATCCAGCTAGAAGCTACGCCCTGAGCAGCCACAATGGGTGGCTGTAGTTGAGCAGAATGAAAAGAGAGTTTCTGCTTTAAAGGACTAGAAATACATTAAAATAACTTTCTCTAATTTTTTTTTGGTCATAGTTCTTTGAGCTGTTGTCGAGAAAATGAACCGAAGCAGAAAATTACTTGAAAATAAACTGAATACCCTGCAGTATTTCCTTCCTTTTCTTCCTGGTTTGTCAATAAAGGAAGAGCTATTGGAGGCTTCAAAAAGAAAGGGAGCAGCAGTAAACATCTATCTATCTTAAAAATCAACTTTATAAAATATATTTATACTAAAAGGAAGGTTGGGAATTTCCATTGTCTCAAATATTGGTGACTTTTCTGGATGGGAAAAAAATAAGTAAAAAACTCTAACCTGTTCAGCCACATTTTTCTGTAAACCCTTGAAGGACTTTTACCTTTATAGATGATAACATTATGACATATTAATATTGTTCTACACTGGATTTCCAGCATAGATAAAGGCTGCATTAGCTGGTTGTAGTTTGCCCAAAGGGTAGAAATTTCAATCCCCATTTTTTTCCCCTGCATAAAGTATTAAAAAACTTTTCACATTATGTCAATGATGTAGTAGCTAACAAAACTATTTTTTTGGTATAAATTTATGTTGTAAGAAACACATAAGGAAATACCAGTGACTGAGCACTGGAAGAGATTTCCCAGAGAGGCTGTAGAGTCTCCATCCTTGGAGATATTCACAGTCCTGGGCAGCCTGGTGTTGGTGGTCCTCCTTGACCAGAACCAGATGACGTCCTTCCACTCTCAACCACTCTGTGTTTCTGCCATCAGGGATCAAGTATTGATTTCCATTTCAGCATTGTCAATCCAGAACAATTTTTCTATATTTAATGGAGCTACCCCCATTTTCAGTGCAATTAAAAGCTGGTATAGGATATAGAGAAATCATGTATCAAACAAACAAAAATATAACATTACCCTTTGGTTCCGACTTTCAAAGGCTGAGATTATTCTCTTGCTTTCCTGCTGGTTGACTGCCAGAATTTCACGGAATCTTTTGTAGAATTTAGAGACTTCAGCTTCTCGTTTTTCATACTCTTCCAGTCCATAGTTATACAGGTTCTCAGAAACTAAGACAAACTCCTTCTTGTATGTGACAGCAGAGTCAAGGTTTTTTGCTTGTTCAGTGGAGCAACTTGTTATGTTCCTTCTGCCTCTGCAAATCTGAGCAACAAGAGCTACAAGCTACTTTTATGTAAACTCTGTGGTTCTTACTGGGAGCTGCCAAATATTCTGTCTGGGGCGGGACTGGGTCACCCATTCGCGTTTTATGCATAGGATTTTGCTGCCTTAAGGGTATGGAGAAAGCTGTGGTAAGTTCAGGGGGGAAAAAAGGCCTTGAGGAAGAGAAGAAAATACATTCACTTGTCTGACGTCTGACACAGCAGCAGAAGGAAGCCTACAACCCTGTCTTCACAAGTGTGAATACAGTGCCTATGTAGTTAATAAATACAGCTCTGGAGCCCACAGCCAGAACACAGAATAAACTACTGACTTGGTAGCATCACAAAAATAACGTCAATTTTTCTTCTGCTATTATCTTGGCAATGGAATTGTTTCTGGAGTCTATTGTAGTTAAGCTGTGATGCATTTTTCCCCAACAGTGTAATGCAATTTTAAGGAAGGTCAAGTTACTGGCCTTGACAATACTCTATTAATCTGAATGAGAAAAGAAAAAAGAAAAAAAGTGTCTGCTTTCTGCTCCCCCGTGTAGGAGCAATGATCAGAAAAATGTGCTGGCCTGAAAACTTCACATTGCCAGCTCTGGCAGGTTGTGAGATATGCGACTTGTATCGTTCTGATTAGTCTGTTCCTATCTCCTACCACTTCAATTTCAACATGATTTTAGTGACTGTGCTCTTACAATCTAACCGACAGAGATTTATCTTCCAGCTCATTTTAAACTTTAAGTGGATTCCAGACTTAAAGAAAGCACAAAGTCTTGCTTCTTGAAGGGTCAGAAAAGGAGGCTACTGAAATCATGTTTGATTCAAGGGAAAGAAAAGGAATATGGTAATTACAACAGTAAGAATTTAAAACTGGGATCTCATGACCTGTTGGGGATAGAAACGAGTGGTTTTACAAATGGGGTGTTTCGAGCTGGGCTGGCCAGCTGGCCAGTAATATAAACCATTTGTTTGGAGCCCTCATATTTCACAAGATATCAAGCCTTAAAGCTGTCAGCGGTCTCACAGCCTTGCAGTGTACCATATTTGGTTCCATTCCAAAACTGAACGCAGACTGTCTCAGATCTGAGATCAATGTAGCTTTCAGCTCTGGACAAAAGCAACAGATGAAGAGTCCCTGTGGATGCACTTCCTTCTTAACTCACGGCAGTACCTTTTAGCTGTAGGTATTCCAAACCTAGGAAGGATATGCCTGCAGCAGGTCCTCCACTCCAGGGACGGAAGCCAGTTTGGCAACTTCTCTGTCCTCTGCATACAGACTGTCAAACAGGACTGATCCATTCAGGTGCTCAACAAAGGCTGTCTTTGAAGAGAAACAGAGCAAAATAAGTAAAATAAAGATGCCAGCCTGCTGCCAGTCCCCAGGATGTGTCTCTCCTATAAGCACCTCAGCAGCAGCAGAACATCGGTGCAGACACAGTTACATGAGCACAGCAGAAACACCAACCAAGCCATGAAAAACTTGCAACTGGAGTGAAACCCATCCCAGGGGCTTTGCTGCTACAACTCTGTAGCCTAAGGGTAGAAAACACTGTTTAATCTTGTATCAGATCACAGAATCATAAAATGGTTTGGGTTGGAAGGGACATTAAAGATCATCCAGTCACACTCCCTGCCATGGGCAGAGACACCTTCCACTCTCCCAGGCTGCCCCCAGCCCCATCCAATCTGGCCTGGAACACTCCAGGGATGGGGCAGCCACAGCTGCTCTGGGCAGCCCGTGCCACTTGCCAGTGTCAGACATTACCTCATACAAACATTTATTGCAAGGCTATTTAGCCTTTCAGATAAGGAGCTGGTGAACTTTGGGGAGGGACAAAGGGATAAATTGCAGGCATCCTCCCAGGCACTAAACACTAAACTTAAGATGCTCTGATCTTCTAAAGGTCTGGAATACAGAGCCAGGCTGCAGCTGAAAGCACCATTCCACCTGGTCTTGCTTTCAGTCCAGTCACAGGACTACAGTGATCTGCCAAAGTCCTGGAGAGTTTAACCATAAAACTAATGAAAAGCTTAACTTACTGTGAAGGAGAAAAAAAAAAGTCACTTCATGATGAAAATGTTAACATTTCCCTCAGACCTGTAATTTTCTTAATCTCACGTCAGGCTGATAAACTCCCTGGGTATGATTTACTATGTAGCTTTGCAGGGTCTCTATCTGTAGTTCCATTGTTCAGCCCAAAGAATTATGTTCCCCCATGTCATGTGTATTCCACAGCAGTTCCTGTTTCCATCCAAAAGATAAGATTCAGAGATCAGAGATTAATCCAAGCCTTAGTTTTAGCAGAGTCGATGTTAACCTCTCATTAAATCTTCAAGCAGGGAAAAGACAAGTCAGTATGTGTTGTGCTTCTTTCTCCTGAGACAATACACAATCAGCCAAAGAAAACTTACCTGCTGGTACTCCAGCTCTTTCTGCTTTGCCTCTTCTATCTCCTGCAGAGCAAGGACCTGAGCCTCCTCTTCCTCCAATGGCTGCACAAGATTTTGATACTTTACAGCTGCAGCTTGTCTCTGAGAAATATAAACATAATATTTGTATTAGATTATCCAGCATTGCTCAATGAGTCTGGGCATAAGCAACTGATCTTTCTAGAACATGCACCAGAGTGGCATCTGCATCTCCGCCACATCTTGGGCTTTTTATTAAACTACTTATGAAGTTTCTAATCTAATCCTCATCCCATTTTTTGCTGGCATATTGCTCTGTTTCTGCATTCAATGCATCTGAGATAATTCAGTCCCAGGAAGCTTTTCTCTCTCCATTTTCTCATCTTTAGAGTTGGGTTTCTTTTCTCCTCTTTTAGCAGGAAGTTCTATTTTGACTTCTAGAATTTGAGCTCCACTTTGATCAGTCAGCGAGGTTAATACATTTTCTGGGGTGGAGAAAGCTCTTTGGAGGAGTGGATGGCAAGGTAATACCAGGGGCAAGAACCTCATTAGCTTGAAACTGAAGCTTGACAAATTTAAGTATGCAATTCTCTGACGTCCCTGGTGAGCAGGGATTGCATTCCATGACCTGGAAAGCCCTTCTAGTCCTATAGTAAGAGCAATGTACATTCCAAGTACAGTTCCTGCTCTGTGCCAAACAAATTTGCAATTAATCATGTTCTTTGGTTACTTTAAAAAAAAAAAAAAAACAAAACACCAAAAAAACCCTGAACAAAAAATCCTGTCTTTGTTCCTTTGAGCCCTGGGATGATAAAGCAGTTCCACAGGTTACTGGTGAGGATGAAATGTCTTGTTCTCTGAAATGAAAAGTGGGAAGTGCATCCAGGCACCTGCTTGCCTGGATTGTCAGTTTGCTACTGAAACAAATCACTCTGTGAGCAGCAGGACCACCAAGGCTCCTTCCTCCTGGATCCATGTCTCAAGACTGATTTCCTCTGAGATTCTCTAAGAAGACTTGCACTCACACTGCAGCCTCTCTGTGGCAACACGAGCCAGGCCCCTCTCCCACACACAGCTGCTGATTTTCACAAAATCTGTGAAGACATCATGCTTCTGACACTTCTACCTCTCTGTCAGATTTGACAGAATTTGGCCTACAGGTTCACAGCTGTTATGTGGAAGCAGAATAAACACTGTGTGTTTCTGTGAGCCTGATTTCTGCAGGGAACCTGCCCCCAGTGCTGGAATATTGCTGGCACACCAACAAAGCAAAGGCTCTGTAAGATGCTGTTGCCTGATTTCCCAGTCAGGGAATGCAGAAATCTCACCGTGGAGTGTCTCACGAGCTTGAAGTCCAAATACACCAGGCTTGGAAGATGAGCAACAACAAACAGCCTGTAGTGGTCTTTGCTGCAGAAAGGGTTCCCACTGAGGTTCAGGGTCCGTAAGTTTTTTAACCTCCTGAGATAGACAACCTGTGCCAAAGGGAAAGAGCTCTGTATTTCCCAGTGCTGGGGAAACACAGCCTTGGAATTTATTGCTTCTACTACAGTTGAGTTGCAATATGTATTCTGCTCTGCTGCCAAGTTCACATGACAGTCAATTATGAGTTTCTAATGGTTTTGGGAAAGGAAATACTTAAATTCACATTGGGAATATCTAGAAAATGGGTGGAGAGAGAAGCCAGATGGGGTGCACAAATCACAGGTCCTAAATTGATAAGATGCCCTCAAAAGAACCCCAAATAAATCCTAGTCTCCCCCCTTTTCTCATACGTAGCCACTTATTCCTTTTCTAGCTTTCACAGGAGGCAATAGGAATTTTGCCATGGCTGAGAGCAATCACAGAACTGGGCCCCCATGAGTCAATAATCTAAAAGAAAAATGGCTGCAGTAAGCACTTAACACCAGAGGACCAAAACCATAGCTCAGACTACTTAGAAATCCTAAGGAGAATTTTATCAGCTAAGGAGGGGCTTGGACATGATGGCAAATGCCAGTGTTAGAATATCTGATCCTTCAACAGGGAATATTTGCAAAGCCAGGGAACACTCACATCTTCCAGAATGGTCAGGTTATTCTTCCCTATGGAGAAAATCTGCAGCTCTTGCAATGTGTCCATGTGCTCAATTTTAGATATTCTGTTACTGTAGAGACTGAGGTCCTGCAGTTTGGCAAGAGTATCCAGGCCCTCAATTACTTCAATATTGTTGAACGACAGGTCTGGGGAAGAATTTAGAAATCAAACATTAAATTATTTCTCGCAGAACACACTGATTCTGCCCTTCAGTTCTGGATGTAGGAGTTCATGTACAGATTTTTCTCAGGGGTGGTCTGTGTCCCACAGGAAAGGCTCAGCATTAAATCATCCTTTATTCCCATCTCCTCCTTGCAATTGTCTGTGCAACTTTTAAATGAGAGGAAAAGCCGAAGTTAGTCCATGCAGAGTCCACATACACAGCCTGAAAGGGACTTCTGCCTTCCTTACGGGGAAACACAACACAAGACGTGGGGAAATGCCCTTAGAGGGAATTTCTGTGAAAAATCTGACACTGTCTGGCTTCTTGCAGACTGTCCTGCCACACCAATGCCACAGCTGTGGTCACTCCCACAGGACCAGGATATGGCAGTTCCATGTCAGTAGAGTTATGCAAAGGCTCACTTTAGCTGTTTCACTTATGGAAATGTCCTCTCCCCCTGCCAGAACATCTCTCCTAACACCTACACTCACCATGACTAAGAGCAGGATTTGCCCTTGGACTAGTACTGAGCAAGCCAAGAGTCCAAAAACAATTTATGAGGTATCTTGGGTGGCTGAGACAGTTGTGTAGCAGCAGGCTGAACCACTGCAGCCTTTGGGCAAACAAAATATGTGAGTGTGCTTCCAAACACTCGCTTACACTGATCACTTGGTGATTCACAAGTGCATCAGTTATCTGTGGAGCAGAATAGTGCCGACAACTGGGAGGAAGTACCCATTAGACATTTCAAAACGTGCTTATGAGCTGAAGCCCTGCATGCTGAGGATATATTTAGAATTCCAGCCAGCAACGAGGCTGCAGTTCCAGGGAATGCTCTAAGCTGTGCATCTGTGTAGCTGCAAGCAGTCACATAAGGCTACTAGGACGGGCATTCCTTGGGACAAGGATGACACCAAGCCCTTAAGGATGTAGGGCTAAAGATGGTGGGTTGTAGGCTCTGGAATGCCTGCAGCAGCTTTGAAAACAGAATGCAGGCTTCTAAACCACAGAGGTGTTTCCATAAATATTCCTGAAATCACAATCCTAAACACAATACAAACTTGGAAACAACCTTGAAACCTCAGCTTCCTGTTCCTGCCACGCCAAATGTATTAAACCCATTTTTTAAACATTTGAAGGATTGTTTGCAGCTCTGATACTCAGGCATTTTGACATTTGACAGTCAAATAAGGAGACACGCAGACAGCTGACAGCCTTCCCAGGGTAAGCTCCTATCAGTCGTGTTTGAGAGGTAAGGTGACATCCTGGTTTATCGCAGACTGCTTTGCACCTGTGAAGACATCCACCCTCCTCTGCCTGCATCTCACCAAGCCATACAAGGTGAACCAGACTCTCCAGACCTTCTATCTTCTCAATGAAGTTGTTGTCCAGCTGCAGTTTAGTCAGATTCTCTAATGGCCACAGATTATCAATCTGCAGGATGCCTAAAGCCACAGGAAAAAAAAAAAAAAAAAAGAAAATTGCTTTTCATGTGGGACAGCTTGGTTTTAGCAGACACGCTGCCTTGCACTAAGAAAACACGTCCAGTCTTGCCTCCAAAAGGATTTTCAGCGTGTGATGAGTGCCCTGGAGAGCTCAGAGGTGCACTGGCTGGACGAGATTTCAATGAAACAGCCCACTTAACCTCAGTGTCCTGCACCAGCACACGCTGCTCATCAGCGAGGCCAACGAGGCGTGCAGGGGATGCTGACTATGGCCCTGCACTCCAGTGGCTTTATGAATCCACTGCTAGGAGGCCTTGACCTTCATTTTCTTCTCCAGCTCCAAGCAGGAGGTTTGGGATGAGGCTCTGCTTTTCTCTGCATTTGCAGTCTAGCAGTGCTCAGCTCCTGCTTTTGTAAATGACTCTCCTGCTCGCAGGATTCTCATCACAGGAGAGGGAGTTGGAGTCCACTCTTTCTGTGAAGGCTGCAGTTTAGAACTAATCAATATCCCTGCATTTCGTTTCCTCCAAAAACAGAATCACAAGGGCAGGCCGTTAGTCACCACAGCAAAGTATCAGGACCAAGGTGACAGGAAATACAGAACATTCTCACTCCCATTTCTCTTTCCCCTGCAATTGCTTCCCAGAAGATTTCATCTGCTGTCCTGCTATCCTTATTTAGTGAGGGCACCATAAACCAAGGAACTGCACGCACAAAATATTCAAATAGTTCTGGATTTTGTATTTGCAAACAAATCTATGCAGGATCAGGTCAAAGGAGTCTTTTCTAAGAAAATGAACTCATGCACACATTATTTTACTGGAGCACACAAAGAATAATTGACACTAGATTTTGCCTGTGAAAATACCCCCCTCCCCCAAATACTCATATATTGAGCCAAATGTTCTTCCTTTTCAATTTTTGAGTGCAAGTTTACGACAGGTTTGACAGTAAGAGGCAAGCCGTGGTAATGCTATGGATGACCAGAGAACGCCATCAGATTGAACTGTAATCACCATGATCTCCCAAACAGCTCCCACATAATCACCAGCCATGGCAGGGCCTGCCCAGGGCTGGATTTGGCCACGTACCGAGGGGCCCAACAGGCCTGTGGCCTGTAGGTGTCACCACAATATAAATGTTAAATGAGAACAGCAGCGACAATGAGAGTGGGAAAGTGAAGCAGTTTTGAAGTTACCCACCAGCAAAAGCACCCAGCTCCCTGTGATGAAGCTCCTTTGTATGAGCAAAAGTCCAAATCCAGATGTTAATATTCACATAATAAATTCAAGCAAATAATATTTGCTTAATTGCCAGTTACCCACTTATTCCATTACCTTCTAGCAAGAGAAGAGGCAGAATGTATATATATTCTGATACTCACTTTTAAAACTAAGCTGTAGCTCTGTCACAACCTTGAAGTTAGTACTTTCCCGTCTGGCAAGATCTCCAAGGTCCTCTGGACACTTCTCTTCAATGGCTTTCCGAACCAGTTCATCATCAATAATGTTTGGCTCCACATTACTGAAAAACTGACTCATTGTGAGACAGAATTAGCCTTAAAAGACAGAAGAGAAAAATAAATTAAATCACTGCCTGGCTACTCTTTCCAGCAGTTGTAGAATCCTAGAATTCTAGAATGGTTTGGGTTGGAAGGAACCTTAAAGATCATCTCATTCTACTCTCTGCCATGGACAGGGACATCTTCCATTCCAAGCCCCATCCAACCTGGCCTTGGATAGTTCCAGGGATGGGGATTCCACAGCTTCTCTTGTCAGCCTGTTCCAACCCTTTCAGTGAAGAAATTTCTCATGGAAATTTAAATATCCCTAATGTTGCCCTGGAGGCAATGAGACTATTTGTCTTTTTCGAACTGTGCAGAGTTAATGAATCGTTGTGAAGGACTTGAATCTTCAGACTTTTGCTTGTGTAAGATGTTTATAATTACAGAATAAGTTCTGATTTATTTTTGCATAGGACAGCAATGATAAATGCCAGAGTTTAGAGAGTTCTGTTCTCATTACAGCATTTCATTAACAAACCAAACCTCTCTGTGGCTGTGTGCAGTATAGACCGAGGAGCAGCAGACTCTGGATTTATGCATTCTTGATCTCCCTCTCTCTCATTCTTGTACGATCACAGAATGGTTTGGGTTGGAAGGGACATTAAAGCCCATCTTGTTCCACCCCGGGCATGGGCAGGGACACCTTCCACTATCCCAGCTTGCCCCAAGCCCCGTCCAACCTGGCCTGGAACACTCCCAGGGATGTGCACTTATCCAGCATCCCTTCGGTCAATGCCGGTTACAATCACCCCCGCCCGGTGGGTGGGAAGGGGCCGCCGCCTCCCGCTCTCAGGACCCACCGAGGCCCAGATCCCGGCCCATCAGGCCTCTCCCCGCAGGTCCCCTGGGGTCTGGGTCTGTTCCCGCTTCCCGGTTCCCCACTCCCGGTTCCCACCCGCGCCTCGGCGCCCGTCGCTAAGGAAGCCCGGCTGCGTTGCTAAGGACGTCACGTGACCGTCTCAGCCGCCAATGGGCGCGGAGCGGGTGGGGAGGTCAACTACTAATCAGAGCGCGAGAAATCCGTGTCAGCCAATCAGCGCCGGGACCGTGCCCCGGGGGCGGAGACGTCTCGGATGATTGACGGTCCCTTTGCCCAATAATGTTATAGCTCATTTCGGCCTTTGCCCAATGGAGAATGGCAGTCTCGCCATCCCCGCTGTCCATTAAAGGGAGGGCGGGGAAAGGGCCNCCGTGGGAGCGGTGGGTGGAGAGTCTGTGAGAGCCCGTGGGGGAAATTCGGGCTCGATAAGGGGCTCTGGGGCTTAGTGGAAGTGTTTAGGGGTTTTGGGGATCAGTGCGGGTTGATGGGGGATCTGGAGGTGGGGAGGCAGCTCTGGGGAGTGTCGGGGGCCTCTGGAGGTGTGGGAGGGTCTCTGGGGAGCAGGGATTCCAGAGGTGGTGGAGCTTGGGGGTGCTGCAAGGCTTTTGCTTATGGGGAGTGCTGGAGGCCTCAGTTGGAGAGTCTGGGATAGTGGGGCTCATGGAGAGATCGGGGGGCAGACATGGTCTGGGGAACAGGGGGGACTTTGGACAGGCTGTTGTCCATGAGAAGAGAGCCAACTCCACGTCGAGATGCATGCAGGAAAGTTGTTGCATCCCGCAACTCCTTTTCCTGAAGTTGAATGCCTTCTTCCAGACCACCCTATCATCGATCCACTTTTTCCCAAAGTACTGAAACCTCCCTGTACCTCTGAGTGGGCAGTGGGGTGATGTGGTTTAGTGACAAAAATACGTGCTCGGTTTCCAGCCTGGAGGCTGAACTGTGGTTTTGGTAACTCTTCGGTGCCCTTAGCAGGTTATTCTGAGCGAGCTTTCACTGCGTGGCCAGTCAGAGCCTCCCTAGGCTGCTGTGGCTGCTCCCTCCCTCCCACGGACGTGTTCTTTCATGGCTACTCATGTTCTGGTCTGGGTTGCTGTGGCTGGGGCAAAGAAGAGAAAGGAGAAGGCCTGGGCATCACCTGTGCAGAGTTTGGTAACTCTGAGTTAACTCACCTCAGCTGCGTGGGCTCTCAGTACCTCCTGCTTTCCTCTGTTGGGCCCTGAAGAAATTTAAGATCTCTGCCATTGCGGTGGGAAGGAACAGGCTGGCTCAGGTTCCTGCGGGCAGTCCCAAAGCCAAGGTGATGCTCAGTCGAACATGTCTTCTGCAAGGGAAGGCTGGGAGAATTGGGATTGTTCAGCCTGGAGAAGAGAAGGCCTTGGGCTGACCTAATTGTGGCCTTCCCATACCTGGAGGGAACCTGCAGGAAAGATGAAGAGAGACTATTTACAAGGGTCTGGAGTGACAGGACAAGGGAGAATGGCTTCAAACTGAAAAGAGAGTAGGGGTAGATGGAATATTGGGAAAAAAAATGCTTCCCTGGGAGGGTGGGGAGGCGCTGGCACAGGTTGCTCAGAGAAGCTGTGGCTGCCCCATCCCTGGGAGTATTCCAGGCCAGGTTAGACAGGGATTGGAGCAACCTGGGATAGTAGAAAGTGCCCCTGCCCATGGCAGGGCTGGAATGAGATCTTTAATGTCCCTTCCAACCCAAAGCCTTCTGTGATTCTATAACAAACAGCTATGCATAGTCTAGTCTGTAGCTATTCTGCGTTGATTTAGGAAGTCTTGGAAAATCACAGTGGAGAAAATTTTGCAGAGTATCAGCT